>OX101817.2:27890834-28490834 GCA_944452925.2 Chrysolina oricalcia
GCGATGCGATTATAGGATCATAAAAAAATAACTTGAAATAAACAAAATCACCTGTTTTGAGTTAATTTTTTCAAAGTTCCACGGGTTTGCCTGAATGACGGTGCTTCTTTCTTGATTTTGTTGTTGGTTTGGCCATTTTTTCTGGTTCTTCCTTTTTTTTATGTTGATGTTGTGTTTATTAATATTAAGTGTTCGATTCTCACTGTTGAATTGCAACTGTTCCACTATTTCATAATCTTCTTCCTCGATTTCTCTTGGTGAAGGTGTTGTTGGTGCGCTGTTTGACTCACGAGCTGCAGGGGGTATGAAAACTTTATCCAGTTCCAGTTTTGGACTTCTTTTGCAGTATATGCTTCCTATTCCATTATCAATTTCTCTCCTCTAATATTTGCATTTTTCTGGGATCTTCTGGCCTCTTTCAAACCTTCTGATAGGATTTTCTGGACATCAGCTCGTCTTGGGTCAAGTCTTGCGGGAGTCTTATTTATTTTCCTCTCAATTTATAGCTGTTTTTCGAAAGTTCTTGTTTTTCTAAGTTTGATATCGGTGATATCAGTATTAGCCTGTTTGGTCTATTTTTATTCCCTAATCTAAAATTATTATTGATATCTCTAATTTCAATTGTTGCTTCGAGTGTATCAGTGATAAACTTGACACACTTTTCTGTGAGCTCTTGTTTCTTCTCTCCTTCACTTTCCTCTAGTCCATATATCACTATATTATTTCTTTTATCTCTTTTCTCCGTATTATTCAGCTGAATTTTGAGTTTTTGGTTTTCTCCTTCAAGTGCATTTACTTTTCCTCTCATATTTTATTTCTCCCTGAGTCGCAGTATAGTAGGAATCAGTTGTTTCATCAATCCTCTGTATTTTTCTAAGACAAGTTTTCGTTCACTTCTTTTACAAGAAGATACACATCCCGTAGATTAATTTCACTAACATCTTTTGACATTCTGTGAGAGTCGATGAGTGCAGTTGGTTCACGCCGTTTTGAGCAAGTGGTTAAAAATTTGTCAGTGTTTACCTTTCTAGACTTCCTACAGGTGAAAAATCACTCATTTTTCATTCAAAATAATAACCCTCATAAGTAGACTATGACCAATACTTGGCGAGATAAGCACAATATTTTAAAAAGTATGTGTACTGAGATTATACAATTACAACTGAGTCTGGATTTACACATATGGGCATGCATCAATTGCACGATACCATCTATATAAACAGTTTCATTTCACTCAAACAGATCTACAAATAATGTGGATAAAATTTTACCGTCTTTCAGAAGAAAAAAGGAATTTGAAATTTGAAAAAAACACCGAAAACTCGAAAAAGAAACGAGTTATCGAAAAAATGTTCATCAACAGTTTCATTGTACTAACACAGCTCTACAAAAAATTCTCATAAATTTTTTTCATATCTTGAAAAAAAAAAATTAATTGAATTGAGGACTTGTAACCCTCCTGTAACCTGTCGTGGGGGTGCGCCGGCAGACGTTCATATTACTATTATCATTGTTTAAATAGGAGTGAGATAGTTAGTGCGCGTTCGGTTTTTACGTCCGACTGCTCAGATTAGTCTGCATCGTTCGTTTATTGCAACAGATTGCAGGGGTAAATCTTGATCGTTCGGTTTTTCAAATCTATCCAGTCCGAGATTGATTTGTTTGCTTGGAGAATTTTGGCAGACGAGTACGATTAATTTGGTGAGGTTATGGTTATCTCATCAAAAATAATATTTTGATTTTCCGTAACAAAAACTATCATTGTTTTTTGTATATTCATTACTGAAATCCTCAAAAGGTTCAAATTACAAACTTAAAGATTGTTTACGAAAAAATCGATTCAAATTTGAATGTGGTTATTGGTTAACAGCATGTCAAAGTCAAACCTACGTCCATTTCGTTCTTTTATTACCGATTTATTCGATTAATCTGTGGCCACGTGACTATAATCTGCTCAACTCTGAGATCATAATACCGAACGCGACTTTAGTCAATGCTCGTGGAATCGGCATTGGACCCAAACGCGAGTGTCATCTAGCGTGATTAGTCACAAACATGAATAGTTGACGTCATTTTAATGCAGATTTCTTCAAAAAACCCTGATTTTAATGCTATACCGTTGTTTCAATCAAGTTACGACATGACGTGGAGGCCTGATCACTGAAGTTTCATGACTTGGATGCCAGATCACTGTCCCATCTACATGTCGCATCCATTTGAATCCAATAATAATCCCATAAATTTGGCTATCTTACTTCTATTTAAACAATGATAATATCCAGGGGCCAGGTAGCCGAGTGGTTAAAGCGACATTGTTTCAATCACTTTTGGCTGCCAGTCAAAGGTACAAACCCTAGCGACTGCAGAACTTTTTCTGATGGCCCAAGAAAGTGCTAGGAATCGCACGTGAAAAGGTAAGACCTCGTTAATCCTTAGCTCGCACAAGTTTCGACTTCTGAGGGCTGCCGTTCGTAAGGGGATGACAGCTGGTTAACGGAAAAAATAATTTAACAATTTTATTATTATTATTATTATTATTCATTTATTCACCCAAGAAACATTAAATGTTTTTACAGGGAAGTCAACGATTATTTGGCTATATATAATACGTATATAGGATAAATGAATACAAATTAAATTAAATTGTCAAATCTGATAAAATTCTAAAAAATTAGGAAACTAAGAAATACTCTTTCAGTTGTAATTTGAACTTCAATAGATGTTTTATATTTTTCAAACGGTTAGGTAATTGATTATAAATTATGATACCATCATGCAAAATGCACCTCTTTCCAATTTCAGATGTTGCCTTACTGGGATATAGTTCATTGAAATTTCTTGTTAGGTGTTTATGAATGAATTTATTTTCTGTAAAATGCAAACCAGTATATTTTTTTTAAATCGGCTTGAATGAATAAACAAACATAATGATAATTTGTAAAGAGATTCCAAGTTCAATATTTTTTTTGGCTTGTACAAATTTTTTGTTGGTTCAAGATGGGGAAGTTTGTGAATACATTTTCAATATATTACTCACATAACTCATACAAAAAAATATGAAGCTTGCGTAAACGACCCGGACATTTCTGTCGTTAACTCCCGGTCTATTATGGTATTATCCCCGATAATCCTGGTATGAATACTCGACAAATAGCACGGGATTTGGATGATTCTCATCCAACTGTCTGGAGGGTTTTACCCGAAAACATGCTAAACCCTTATCACATCCAGCTGTCTGTGTACTCTGAATTCTTGTCTCGTATCCTTTTTAACCACGAAGATAAATTTACACGTCACGGAGTGGTAAATGGAGATGGAGATGAAAATTACTATTTTTTCAAGATAATTGAAGCAATAAAAGGATAAGCATTAATGATGATGGATTTCGGTCTTCATACATTATATTTGGATGATGATTCACAAAAAGAATATAAAAAAATCGGTTAAGGTTATATTGACTACATAATTATCAAAAAATATGTCTGAACTTAAGTTCTCACATATTTCAGGAAGTGTACAAAACTGTATGATAACATAACCAAAATATACTCTCCTGAATAACCTGTAGGACTAATTATGAAATTTAAATGAGAACATGCTTAAACCAGGTGTCCGTGGATAGTGGCTCGCCCCTATGACTTTTTTATTTTTGAAAATAATGAAGTGAAATTTGGAGGATCTGTATAAGACATAAAACGGCATCTTTTGACGAGTAACTTTACTTCATGTAACTTTCGGTTGCACCAGAAGTGATTTAAAGTTTTGATTTTCAAATGAAACATATAACTTACTGAATACAACCATGAGTTACTTCCCAGTTAACACAAACATCTAGGAGGTGTTGCTTTCTTGATTATTATGGTAACAAAATGAGTTGCATTTAGACGTCATTGTTACCACTTAATGAGTCCAAATGTTATTAATTGTTCACAATTCTCTTCTCATTAGTGTCAGTTTTAGCATAAAATGTAAAGAAAATTGCGAAGCACATTAACATGAATTTTGGTTTAATTGCGATTTTGTCGGTATAAAAGGAATTAGGTTGGTAACAAAATTGATCGTGACATCACCATCACGGCACAAAATGGCCAGCGGCTAGAGGTGTTTGTTGAGTCGAGAGTCAAGTATAATTTGTATTTGGTTGACGCCATTCTTTAAATATTCTATAGGTACTTCTGATAGTGTGTAGTGTTCTGTTTGCTTCTTCTTATTTCAATAGTTGAATCAAATGTGTTTATTAGCAATACCCAATTATTATTTCTACCAAGAACTGTATCTCTTCAAGGACCGGAACGGTGAGTAGAAACAGAAAGGTAAATTCAGTGATTTACAGAATTTGGCATTTTCAAGATAGGTACCTACTGATTTCGCCGCGAAGAAAATGCTGTCCAGAGGATTGAAGTTAAATTATAGATTTTTCTACATTTCTGTAAATGTTTTTTTTCATGATTCAGACATAGTTTGATAATTTTTTTTGTTTGTGAGAAGTATATACTACGGAATCAACTCACGCATTTATTTTCTAGCATTCCAATCCATATGAACACTAATTCATTAGTAAGAATAGTAATATTGAGGTATAATTTCTATTTATGTTGAAACAAGGTGAGCTTTGTTTTATTCTTGACATACAGGTGAATCAGAAAGTGAAGCGCATTTTTAAATAAGTACTAGTCCATTCAATTTCACAATGTTACATCGAAAGGGTCTCAATGTGCATTTGATTCCGAAGTATAAATGGAATGTCACATTGGGCTAATTTCGAGTCACATTTTGCATCACATTTTGATGTCTCGACATGACCAACGGGGTACCGAATAGACGTTTATGCGATAATAATGGAAGTCACTTTTCGATTCACTGGTGTGATCTAAAACATGAATGTGAATCCCACTACCATCTCTGAGACCATTCTGTGTTGACTGGGTTGTCACTTGTTGTATCTGAATTATATTTTTATTTTGGAATTTAATTTTCATTCTAGAGGGCTATGGATATCTTCAAATCACCAATTTCAGTCCTAAATTTTTGGGAAAGATACAACTTTACTGTTTTTGATCAAAATGTAGGTATCTCCTCAGGAAAATTTCATTTTGAAATTTCTATTACTAATGTTTTTCAAGTGGCAACATATGGTTAAGTTTCAATCAAACTTCCGTTAAGAAACTTTGAAAGATTACATTAGATATGTCTCAAAATGAAGGGTCTTGAGTGATTAAAATAAGATTCGCATCGAACAACCTGTAACCAACATAATTAACTGATGAATCAAGATCAATAATCCAAATCCTAGTGAAGTATCTTCTTGATTAAATATAATCATCAACTTTAAATAACTACACAATAAATACCTAATTTACTTTTCAGAAGCGAAGTAAAATAAGAAGAAGACCTCCTTAATGAGTTTGTTTTATCAGTGTTGTTTGCCACAGGTTACTCGATGCACTTAAATCTTATTTCGATACCAAAAGATATATTATTTTATGAAACATCTAACATAGTTTCTTAAGTTTTTTTCACGGAATTTTGTTCAAAACCTATGAGTGTGGAGTATCAAATTAATCGTAATGAAATTATCTTTTTTCCTAACCCGACGAGCCACCATGTTGGTAGTCATAAAAAATTAGTAATTTCATTCTAACCGAAAACAGTGAAGTTGCATTCTTCCCAAAATTTTTGGGCTGAAATTAGTGATTTGAACATATCCATAGTAGATTAAAGAATAAAACTCAAAATATGAAAAAATGGTCACAGTAAAGGCTGTTTGTTCACCGCCGCCGTCACCGATACTTCACCGAGAAACGAGATTTTTCGAACCGAGTTCAATATGACGTGACGGGGAACGTGTGTTCACCGCGACCATTCCCGTTCACGGTGGTTTAGTAAAGTCTCGTTTTCTGTCAACAAATGCGTATACTTGGAGGTAACAAATTGGAAAGGTGTTTCGCCTCTTCCGGCCTAGCTCAGTATTTCCAAGATACATTATTGTCGCAAATATCCAGCTACTTCGGAACTCTTCTTTGGTTTGAAACAAACAGGAACAGTAACGTCGATGTTTATACGAATTCCATTTGAAATTGTTGGTGTTCCCAACGAGGTTCCATTCATGTCATATGCCAAGCTGTAGATGGCTATTAAACCCATGCCAGGAATACTTGTACAAAGTAATGGGTGAACTGCTCCCCAAAAATAAATGTATCCGATCTCTTTGGTGGCTTCCGCATGACTGGATTCCCCATCCACCATTATGCACCCCCTAAGGTTGAGGCCCGGAAGGATGAACTCCCCAGCACTCGTACGCACTCGAAAGTTCACCCCCCCCTTCCACCACCCCTGCTCGTTAAAGCGGTTCCTCATCCTGATGATTGGCGATCAGCAGAATAAAATTTAATAATTTGTTATGGAGTGCCCAGCCCATTCTCGGCGTGAAGCTCCCTTATATCTGACATGAGTTGAATTAAACAATGAATTTTACTTGTGTTTGGTTTCCACCTAAAACTGGCTAAACGCCTTAAATTTATAGCCGAGCCGTACATTCAACTCTGCCAATGTCGAAACGAAGCCACTGGTGGGCGGAGCCTATTAGGAATTCGCCTCCAGATATACTCAACAGAGTAAAAATACATCTTGTATTTCTGGCCAAAGATGACATATGTGCGTGCGGTGCATTTTGTATAATGTCTTATATATACCGCAGGCAACTTCTTTTGCTTCTGTACAATGTATCAACAAAACTAAGTAAAACTACAGTTAGGGCATGCGCCGATTTGCATAATATTGTACGCGAAAGAGATGGCTACAGAAGTGAAGGTATCTTCATGCCAATTGGGCACGATGGGTTGACTGATGTACCACGGGCAGGAAATGTGTACCGCACGGAGGACGCACCGCTAATGACATTAGGAATAACTTTGCTCAATACTTCACCAATTCACCTTGGCAGATGTATAAAGTCGAAACAAGTAATTGAAGAACAGAGAAAAATACTAATTTCGTCTTTGTTTTTCTGGGCCATTTCTTAGAAGTTCGGCTTTAAAAGAGGCAAACTTCACGCCATGCACTTTTTTACAAAATTTTATCTTTGGACACATCCTTCGTTGTGTCCCTCAAACATACATTGCTTTCTATAAGTTCTATGAAAGTGTAGATATCATGATAAAATTTCGTGGCAATTTTTATTGCAATTTGCTGAACAACACGAAAATCGGGCAAACGGCGAGGCGCGACGACAGTGTGTTGATAAAATCGAACTTGTTTTGTATTGCCGGCACTTCGGTCAAGATTTCAGACCAAGTTCTGGCGGTCAAGCCGAACTACTCGAAATCTCGGCGACCGAGATGCGGCCATTAGTATGTATGTATCGCTACTTCGGTGCCGTCATCTCGTTCCCGGTAAGGTCTCGGTGACGGCGGCGGTGGACAAACAGCCTTAGGTAAAAATATACTTGGTGTCCCATTTAAAATCGAAAATTCAAGTCACTGTTGAAACCAGAAGTTGCATGAACTTGAGTTATTTGTCAAAAAACGCAGTGTTATGTCTCATGCAGATCCTCCAAATTTCATTCCATTATCTTCAAAAACGAAAAAGTTATAGGGGCGAGCCACCTTCCGCAGAAATAACAATATATCTGTAAATAATAATAGAAATGATAATGATAAAAATTAATAAAACAAAATACATGAATGATAATAATACTAATACAAATGATGTTTATTTCAAATTGATGACCAGGTATAACAAGGAAATAAGGAAATATAGAGAATACATACGCTGAATATATCATTTTGTACGTGGTATTTTAAAATGGCGAAACAAAAATAATGAAAAATTATGAAATATACAAATGAAATGTACCATAACTAACACAAGGGTTTATGATAGAGCTGAAAAAGGAGAATTATATATGGTAAAGTTAATTATTCTATAAGTAACATTACAAGAACTTGGACATTTTTCAAAAAAAAAGAGCAAAGTTGTGAATTTGAAAATATTGTGATATTAATGAAAAACTATTACTAATAAATGAAAAGATCTTGATTTCCAATTCATTATAACACATTTTTTTGAAGATGTCTTTCAGGTGTGACATTCTTTGGGCTTTGAAATACTTTCGGTCGATAATTTTTCGTATCATACATTTATTTATTTTTCAATTGAAACTGTGTGATTGATTATGCCGGGTGTCCGCGGAAAGTGTAACTTTTTTATTTTTGAGTACATGAAAATCTTATTCGACACTAACAATATATTTTTAACTTTCATGGTTTGGTGTGTTGTGCTCTGCATTGCGAGACATGCTAAACGTTCATTTGAAACTACCCCCACATATAGACCAGTCAATAGAGCATTTTTTCGTAACAAAAATACAAGTAGGAAACCGACTTTGCCATCACATGAAAGACATCAGTACATAGTTATATTCTGTTATGTTTTCGACTCGTAACTGTCATTTATTAATTTGTTATAAACATTTAAATACAAAAAATACTTTTTCGTTTATTGTTTTGCTCATAAAATGAAAAGTAAAAGAAAAATTCTGGTTGCTCCAATGAAAAAAATTGTAGAGAATTGAGATACGAACTAAGTTGAATGCTTCACGACTCCATCGGATCATTAGTAACTGAGAAAAACCGGAAAAACCGGAAAATTTTGCGATTATTCTGAAAATTCATAACTTCACCATTTTTCAGGAAGTGAGGTTGCCCTTCTCATGAAAGTATTGAATTATGTGTACTTATTGTATGCACAAAACAGGCACCGTCGGATCATTAGTTTTGGCACAACTGCAATTAAATTTTTTTTCCAGCGTGCTTGGATGCTCTAGTGACAGTTGGATTCCAATTTTTCAAACAGATTATGAAAGTAGAAGTATGGTCCAACAAAACTTATATCCTCATTTTGCGCTTTATTGCTGAGAAATGGGTGCGAAATGCATGCAAACATGACTGAAAACGGCCAAGCCCGCGTTAGCTGCTGAGTGGTGGGAGAGTCCGGAAGATTAGAGGAATTCTTCTAATGAACGGCTAATTGATAATACGTTTCCCCTCATCTCCCGCTCTCTCCTTCCACTCGATCGCTTCCACTAGCTCGGCCGTTTTCAGTCATGTTTGCAAGCACTTCTCACCCATTTTCCGGTATTCCTGTTTTGCTCTTTCGCTCTTCATTTTATAAGCGAAACAATAAACAAAAACGCGTTTTTTGTATTTAAATGTTCATTTGTGTTTAAATATTTATCACAAATTAATGAAGGACAGTTGCGAGTAGAAAACATAACAGAATATAACTACGGACTGTCTCTCATGTGATGGCATAGTTGATTTCATACTGGTATTTTTGTTAAAAATCACTCGTTTAATGCTCTATTGATTGGTGTAATACAATGATTTTTTTTGTATGATTTTACAAGTACATTTTGCTTTTCACTTCTTTTGGTGGGGAGAGCAGACTGTATGATTTTCCATAATTGGTCATATTTCACACTGTATATACAATGCTCGCCATGAAGTACGTAACATATAGGAAAAATAGTTAATTATCAAAGTAATGAAAAATAAAAATTCATGTGATCGATACATACAGGGTGATTCCTGAGTTGATAATTATTTTTTAACAGTGTATAGAACTCGTTAAAATAAACAGCTTTTTCCAAAAACATGAAAAATAAAACAGTTACATTATCACAAAACCTGACCAATACGGTCCTGTCTAACTTAAATAAGGTGTTCAAAGTTATCACAAACTAAACTTTTCATAAACCCCCACAAAAAAAGTCTGGCGACCTTGGTGACCATGCAACTGGTCCATTTCGACCGATCCATCTATTAGCTAATTTTTCAGTTCTCTGAAAAAAGTTATTTGAAAAAGCAAATTATTTTAACGAGTTACATCCACAGTTAAAAGAAGTATCAAGTGAGGATCACCCTGTGTACTGAGTTTCAAGCAATGAATCGAAAATATTGAAAATTGCTATTTTCATGGAGTTTTACTGATATCTTTACCGGAATCTACCAGGAGGGAAGAGAGGTACGAGAAAGCTACGCTTTGGGCAGATATACAACAGTTTTTCAAGCTGAAGTGTTCGCCATCCTATTCGTAGCTACGAGGCAAGAGGTGAAAGAAGGGTCCGAACAGGGAATTTATTCCTGTTCGGATAGTCAGGCCATTGCCTAAAGAAGAATAGTCAATCAATTCCTGTACTGAATGCATTGGATGACCGTCACTTGAGCCATCTATACTATTTAACTGAAAGTATTCAAAATGTATCCAGTAATGTGGCGCCGTCATCGGATGGCACGCAAAACTGTACTTCTTTCTCTTTTTAAAATAGAACGTCAGTTTTCATTCACTTCATTCCGAAATGTACGGAATATTGTCATTGGTCAAGGAGACTAAAATTTAACAAGGAGGGTTTAATAAGCTCTTGCCAATCAGAAACTTGTAGCATCAACGCGTCATAGTGACGTACTTGGATATGAGTACAGAGTCGAACTCGAACCAAGCAACAAAACTGTCAGCAGTAACTCTCATATACCAAGAGCTGGTCCGTCACTGTCTATAGAGAACGGCGGCCATGACACGTCCTACTACGTCACATTTCGTCACAAATCTTCTTTCATCTCTTTCTACTAGTGTCTCCATTGTCTTATGGGAATCAAACACTCCTTGTTAAATTTTAGTCTCCTTGGTCATTGGTAACATGTTGAGCATACTAAAAGACAAGCCAAAATTTGCATTCGGATGTTTCGAATTTCAGATGATGATCAGTGGTTATTTTATATTGCTGCAATTAAGCCTGAAGAAACACGTGATGTATAGCATTATTCTTACTGAAAAATTATGTTCACAAGAGAATGAAACAAGATAGCAAAGAATTTTTGAATTTTTTCAAAATTCAAAATGGTGGATACGATTTTTTGTTAGATTCTTGGTACCTATACAGGGACTTGTTGTGTTGGAGACCAATTCGACCATTCAAGATGAAGGACAGAGTTTGTGATTTATGTCCGAATCCGTCCACGATATCCAGAATTATTGGGATATGACACTAGAGAAAATTTGAAAATTCAAGTGTTGGCGGACATATTATGTAGACAAAAAAATAAAAACCAAATTAAAACGGTTTTTCTGATTTTTCCGGAAAATTTGAGGTTATGTGGAGAAGTTGTAGATCTGTTTATTGCCAATAACTTCTTCCTTTAACTTTTTTTGTAGGAGGTTAATTTTCGCTGCAAATCGTGAGAAACCATTTTTACTCCCAAAAGTTCATCTTCTTTCGCCCTTCTATAATAATCAAATCCATGTTTGTGTCCTTGTTTATTTTTTGTACCTATTAAGGTAATATGAAATCAATATTCTCGAAAGGTTTCAACTCTTAATTCAATAATCTTGATGAATAAATATGAGTATATAGAACAAAAATTTAAAAAAATCATTTTTGAAAATCTTTTTTTAAATTTTTTCGTGTTTTTTTGAAAAAAAAAAATTCCACAGTGGTGCTACTCTTTTATTACATAATCTAAAAGTGAACGTTTCAATGACAATACTGGCTTGCGAGCTTGAAAAGACGAACTTTATCGGTGAAACTTTTCAATTGAAAATAAGGTCGTTTTTTCGGAATTTCTCGAAAAAAAAAGGAAAAATCTGTATTCAGCTACAAAAAAATTACAGCCTACTTGAAACATAATAAGTTATATTTCCACTAAATTTCATGAAAAAAAAAAGATTTTTAAGCGAGAAAAAAAAATAATAACTGAAAAATTGGTTTTTCCCGAGAAATTTGAGGTTATGTGAAAAAATGTTGAACACAAAAGTTCTAGATCTTTTTATTATCAACAACTTTGGCATCCAACTTTTTTCTATAGGAGTTCCACTTTCGTTGCAATTCTCGAGAAACCGTGAAATGTCACTTTCAACCCCTAAAAGTTCACTCCGTTCCACCCTTCTCCATTTTTTCGATTCCAATTTATTTTTCCCGTCATTCTAACAATATTTTGCTCCTCTTGCAGTAGGTCTCACGGTGTTAATAATTTTTTTATCTCAAAAATGCATCAGCACTGGTCTATAAGCGGTTGTAGAAAACAATTTTTTTTTACTGACCCTCCGAGCAATAACAGATCTGACCACGATCAAGGGGAAGATGGAAAGAATGAAAAATACATTTTTCGACAGAAATACGACAAAAATTGAAAACTTCATAGAATAAATTTTCAACAATTGCTACAATTTGCCAATATAGTAACATTCGTAGATAAAAAATTGTAGATACATTTTCGTAAGGAGTTTTTTGGTACTCGCGTGTTTTCACGCTCATAAACAAGTCCTAATTTACGAACTTTTCCATCATATATAAATAACTATTTCATTTCCATTATATGAGGTTTCTGTGCATATTGGCCATAAAGTCATAAAGTTTAATTTTTAATAAGGATATCCACTTAGAGGCTATTTCTAACGATCGATTGAAACCTAAAATTCAGTCGCAGATAATACCAAATCTCAGTACATATATTCAAAAGAAAACCTATAATTTTTACAACTTTATCTTTGTGGTAAAACACAGAAAATAATCCCTCTATTGTACAATTGCCATGGTAACTGCCAAAAATGGCATTATCACCTCCACAACTTGAAAACGGTTGCCTTCATATGAATGTTGGACATAATAATTCCCACAAACATTAGTCAAGAGAAATCACCCTGAAAATATATATGAGAAATCGAAATCTGACTGAGACTTAAACAAGACGAAAAGACTGAAATACCAAACACCACGAGTGTTCGCTACTTTGCTCTCTCGTTTACATGCAAATTGCAAGTGGCAGGTGGAGCGGACACGGAGCCAATCAAAAACATGAAATAAATGATCATTCACTTGCGTTTACTACTACGATAGTTTCCATCTCATTCGTTTCTCTTCTTTTTGGGCACCAACGTGCTTGCGCCATCTACTGATAAACCCCATCGTCATCCAATAATAAGCCCATAAGATTGACTGACTTTACTTCTTTAGACAATGGTCAGGCAGCGCTCAGAGCAATCTGCCATCCTAAACGAATCTCAGCGCTTGTACAGGAATGCGGAGATGCGCTTGAGAAGCTAGCTCAAACGAAGGAAGTTCAGCTGGTATGGGTCCCGGGTCACAGAGGGGTGCGCGGAAACGAGGTGGCAGACGGACTTGCCAGATCCGTATCCGCAACGCCGTTCTGTGGGCCGGAGCCTGTACTATCGAAAGAAGCCAAACCTCTTCAGCCCTCGACGAGTGGACAGAAGAAGAGCTGAATGAACTTCGGTGGGATATCACCGGCTGCAGGCATGCGAAAGACTTCGTGGCCGGCTCCAATGAGTCAAGGACGACATGGCTCTTAGGCAGACACCACCAAGTACTACGCCTCCTTGTAGGAATATTTCAGGACATAACAAGTTAGGCAGACACCTATCACTTATAGGAATAGAAGGCAGCATCACTTGCCGCAAATGCGAAGAAGACGAAGAAACTTCATCTCACTTCCTCGGCGAGTGCGAGGCATACGGGAGGCTAAGATTCGGAACCTTCGGAGTTGAGAAACTCCAACAAGAGGAACTAATCAACTTGGAGTGGTCGGACATACTGACCTTCATTAGGAGGTCACAAAGGTTCGAAAAGTAAGACTAGGAGGATGAATGTAGAGAAGTGGAGATCAGGGGATGGCAAAAAGGTTCCATGATGGCCTGGCTGCAGTTGCGGCCTGCCCAAAGAGCTACTATCACTACTACATTGGTTCATATCTAATAGTTATATCGAAATTCCAGACTGTTGTGATGATATGGCAATCTGAAAACAGCGTTTACCCACTTCACACATGAACTTGAAAACTTTAAGCCTCTATAATTTGACGAACTATTTCATGTTCATGTGCGTAGTGAAATGCTCATGCAGGATTACCATCAAAACTGGATTATATTTAGGAAAACACGATGTTTTCAGATTGCCATATTCTGACAACAGTCGTGGAAATCCTATATAACTGTCAGATACAAAGTCAAAGTCAAAATATACTTCAATGTCAGAAGTTTTTCAACTTGTCGACAAAGCTTTCAAGTATAAAATAAAAATATAAATTGAAATATAGGTATGTATTATATGGACTATAATGGTGATAATCTCCCCGATCTGAACATAAGTGCAGCCGAAAGAGAGACCACCACCATAAGCGCAAAAAAAGGTTGCGCATTTGCTATTCCAACTGCAGGAAAACCCGGAAAAACCTACAGTACCACCCGAGGAGTCACTGAGTTGAGAATTAGCGCATGTAACTGAATGAGAAAAAAATACAACATTAACGCTCATAATCACATCAATGACCCCTTCATTTCTGCCAGTCCAGCCGCAACACTTGGTGAAAACGTTCCAGTCCATCAGTGACGAGAATGTACATGGAATCATAGAAAAAAATTAACTCAAAAAGTGTTCAGATGGAAACAATAGAAAATATTTGAATTCAACTATGTTCGATTCATGCCTGAATTATGAAATTGTTTTATGATGAATATTCAATTATTAGTTGCCACTGTTAAAAATAAATCCTTCAAAAAGTAATATTTCATGTTTATTTTGTGAATTATTTTGAAAATGAAAAAAGGATTTTCATAACACCTATTTGAAAATACTATATTTACATGCTTATTTAGCACACTGAAAAAGGTTTTTTCTGTGCGCCCACACGAAAAAAATTTCCGTGCGCTGGTGTCATTATAGCTGCCTATTTACATGTCAAAATTGAATAATATTTGCTGATAGTTCTCTAGAAATCGCAAATTGTTTGAATATTTCCTTACCAACGGGGTAAATAACGCTTGTTTTGTGACAATTTCTGGATATTTTTGTACCATAAATATTTAAATTAATAACACATTTTGTGGTCCTTCATCATTAAAAATGAATTTTTCTTAACAATATGTGGTTTTCAGGTAGATGTAATGAAAAATATCGTACATTACTCGTCCATAAATACTTTATCCGTGCTTGCACGACTCTCCGTGTTCGGCTTCGCCTCCCACGGGAACATGTCGCGCACGTAAAGAAAAATCCTGTTTTCTGAACTCGTGAAGAAATACACTATCTGAAAACATGATATTCACTTGCTATTTAGCTTACCGAAAAAAGTTTTTTTCCGTGCGCCCACACGGAAAATTTTACGGTGCGCTGGTGACATTATAGCTGCCTATTTACATGTCTAAATTGAATATGTTGTTGGCAGTTCTCTAGAAACCGCAAATTGTTTGAATATTTCCTTACCAACAGGTTAAATAACGCTTGTTTTGTATCAATTTCTAAATATTTTTGTACCATAAATATTTCAATTAATAATACAGTTTTTGTTTCTTCATCATTATAAATGAATGTTTCTTAACAATCTGTGGTTTTCAGTTAGATATAATGAAAAATATCGTTAATTACTCGTCCATAAATGCTTTTTCCGTGCTTGCACGACTTCCCGTGTTCGGCTTCTCCTCCCACGGTAACGTGTCGCGCACGTAAGTAAAAAGCCTATTTTCTGAACTCCTAATGAAATATACCAATTTTTCACAGTGAAAAAAGACTTTTTTTTCACGGCAAAAAAAAGTAAACATTTACGCATCAATAGAGTTTCAGAAATGTCAAGCTTTTTTTACAAATATACAAAAAATGTTTTTTGGGTTGTTGGAATCAATCACATTTTTTTTTCATTAATCTATTAATAAACTTTTACCCATATGTTACGTAAGTACTTTATTTCGGGCACTGTATATGATATACTATTACTGAAAAAACAGACAGAAGATAAACAAAACTGTTCTTTGTTCGCAAGCCATTAATCTTTTTTGCTTCTCATAGGATTGCTGTAGTGCACCACAGGATCTCTAAAGAGAGGATTGATTATAGTAAAGCTGTTCTGTGCGTTACTGAACTTTTCAAATTCAATTCTGTCCTCTCTGTAGTGTTTGTACTTTACAATGGCAAGAATAAGTAGTCCCACCAAGATGGTGAAAAGAACAATCAATGCTCCTCCTACGGTACCCTTTAAGCCTGCTGTCATGAAGCACTTCTTCACTATTGGTATATGTATGGTATTGTTGGCCTCATAGTAACAGTAATCAACTCCACAAACACTGTTTCCTTCAAATACCTGGGTTACACAGGTCTCACCTGAAACGGAAATTGAATATTTTTCAACAGCGATCAACAAAGGTTTATTCAATATTGAATTTTATTTATATGAATTTCTGGAGAAACCTTTGCAAATTACGTACAACACACATAAAAGACAAGGAGACTAAACATTATTTATCATGAGAGTCTAATCCCCAGAAGACAATGGGGACACTAATAGAAATAGATGAAAGAACATTTGTGACGAAATGTGACGTAGTTGGACGTGTCATGGACGCCGTTCTCTAAAGGCAGTGACGCACTAGCTCTTGGTATATGAGAGTTACTGCTGACAGTTTTGTTGCTTGATTCGAGTTCGACTCTGTACTCATGTCCAAGTACGTCACTATGACGCGTTCATGCTACAAGATTCTGATTGGCTAGAGCTTATTAAACCCTCCTGTTAGTTCAGTCTCTTTGCATAAAAGCATTGTTTAAATGGAAGTAGGATAGTCAATGACTGTGGAAAAGGTATTGGACCCAAACGCAAGTGTCATCTAGCGTGATTAGTTACAAACATATATATATATATATATATATATATATATATATATATATATATATATATATATATATATATTTATATATATATATAAGTAAAAAAGTTATTGGGTATAACCCTCAAAAAGTTGTGCAACCGTAGACACGTGTTTCGAGCTTAAGCTCTCATCAGTACGGTAAAATCAAGTGCGAAGATGTACAACACTTGGATGTAAAAATAGAAACAAAGGAAGTCAACAACAGGAAGCCAACCACACATTTGTGGCTTCGGTTAGAATACCTTGTGCTTACAAGGCAACAACTAACGTCGCCACGGAGGCAGCTTTAGCTACCAGCGTGACAATCCTACCCAGGAAAATACAAATAAGGATGGATTTAGCGAGGGGCAATATATATATAGGATTTTGTGACGACCCCGACGTCAAGTCACAAAATCCTCTCGCGATAATACCTGAGGAGTAGAATCACGTTTCCTCACTATACCTATCCTTCTTATTCTTGAAAATGGCTCCAAAATCGGAGCCGAAACGTCGAATTTCAACAAATTCCAGACGCGGTTCAACCCGAACTTCTAGTTTTCATATATATATATGTATATATATATATATATATATATATATATATATATATATATATATATATATATATATATATATATATGACGTCATTTTAATGCAGGTTTCTTCAAAAAACCCTGATTTTAATGCTGACCCATTGTTTCAATCAAGTTACGACATGACTAGAAGGCCAGATCACTGAAGTTACGACATGACTTGGATGCGAGATCACTGTCGCCATCTACATGTCGCATCCATTTGAATCCAATATAAATCCCATAACGTTGGCTAACTATCTTACTTCTATATAAACAATGATAAAAGATACCTTTGAACTGAAACAGTATGAGAGAGCAGCAATTGTATTTCGTGCGCAACTTGTGGCCAGCTTTAGAGAGAGAGAGAACTCAAGGAACATTTCGCTATGAGACATTCTGTCATTTAAATGACGGAAAAACTTGCAAATATGGACATAAGGCCGATTTCCACACATGCAAACCAAAAAATTAATAATGAGATTTAATGATATGATTTTTTGCGGCAAACCCTACCATGTATAAGTCATACTTTATTTAAATTGAACCAGCAGGCTGCTTATTCACTTCCAACACATGCCAGTAACTATAAAATGGTAGGAAATAGAGCACTGTCAGCTGTCGTCACAATATAGCGTTCATCAGCTAATGGGGAAACAAACATATTATTGGAGTGTGAAAAGATTTTTTTTTGTGGTTGTTACTGGTTAATTTTGATTTTTATAAACTTTTAGAGACATTTAGTGATCCTATCATTTGATGGTATATTGTAATATTATCTTTTCATACAGGAAATCAAATAATTTTAAAAATTACTTCGCTTTGAGTTTTGTGGTCTTTGATTATAATAGTTATTTATGTGTCAAGGGCGTAAAGTAGGCGTTTATGGCATGAGGCCCGAATAATGGCCCGACGGCGTCAGTCGAGGGCCATTACACGCTGAAGGCCATGAACGCATTTTACGCACGTGATGCATACAACATTTTATGCACTAGTGGCACGACTCATAAATACTGACTTGAATTTTAATGGGCCACTCGTTTCATACGTTATGTATAACTTCAATAATCAAAAGTATGGTGCCGTAACGATACTTGTGAATGATACTGATTAATTGAAATTCACTAGTTTTAAAATACTTTCATTTATTATTGATTATTATTGTTTAAATCTAAAGTAGGAATTCCGAAAAACCCGATTTACTGAGTAGAGAAATAAATTGCATCTGACGGGAGCAATCATTCAACAGTCAAGAAACGTCAAAATTTGACAGATAGAGAAAATTTCAGAATTCTTGTGATTTAGACCGGGATCCCACGCCTATTTTCAAAAATGATTAATAACAGGCTGAATCTTCATGAGTTGCTTCATTTTGCCAAGACGTCCAACTTTTTCCTCTACGAAAATTCTCGATAGAGGTAGCTAGTAAGCAGGCGTCAATCATGTCGATTTGGTTGAACCTCAAGATAATTCGATAAAGCAATCGAAAAAACTTTTGTCCTACAAAATGGATGGTAGATCTGAAGAGTTCCCCACTCTCAACATGTACCAATGACGTGGTCATAATAGTTATTTATGTATCAAGGGCGTAAAGTAGGCGTTTATGGCCTGCGGCGTGGATGATGGCCCGATGGCGTTAGCCGAGGGCCATCACACGCCGAAGGCCTTAAACGCATTTTACGCACGTGATACATACAAAATTTTATGCACTAGCGGTTTTATAGCGCGAATCACAAATACTGACTTGAATTGCAATGGTCTACACGTTTCATACGTTATGCATACAATAATTAAGGGTAACATAATATGAGGAATGTGAAACTATAGTAGCTGAGTGCTATAGTGGAGAATCTATTTCAAATAAATAGATCATCTCCGAAAAAATTGCCAACGATTATAAACAAATATTAGAAAGAGTATTGCTCTATTGAACTGAAATGATTCTAATTTGTGTTAGGAATTGCATGAAATGATGTGTGAGTATAGACAATTTGAGAATTTTGTTTACTTTGTGTATTTTTCACCTGAATGATACAGTGTTCTACAAAAAACGGGTATGTATCGCTAGTCCTACAAAAATTATTCAAAATAACGAATTATTTTGATATTGTGGTTTAGCTAATTTAATATACTTTTATTCGTGAAGTAATGTTACTGTCAATGTATAATTGTTTGTTCAATTCAAAAATATAATAATTTACGTGAAAAGTTTATGAAAAAAGTGGGAAATTTTGTTTAGCGTTCATAACTTTTATAAACATATTGAAAACAACAATAACAAAGTGAAAACATTGAAATAATCAATCTGCCCTCCGGGGCGGCTTGAGTTATGTTGCATTCTCTTCCACAGATGCAGGGAAACCCGGAAAAACCTGCAACACTACATAGTCGTCTGAAGAGCTGAAATTTATAATTGAAAACTTTCAAAGAGGTGAAAATCTGATCTACGGTAAAATAGGTTGTATGGTGTCTCTAGAGGCCTCAAAAAGTCCAGTTCGAAAGAAGATATTATATTTTACGGGGGTCAAGTGGCCAAGTAGTTAAAGTACAAGTTTCGTCTTTTGAGGGCTGTGGTTCGTAAGAGAACGACATCTGGTTAACGAAAAAAAAACAATTTCAAACAATGAGGAAGGGAAGGGGAAGGAGGCGAGATAATTTTTCACAATCTATTCAAGGAGGTATCACAAAAAGAGATTTCTGAAAAATGTATTTGGATGCGCGTGACTGTAAATCAGAAAGTGACGGGACTTGCTAGAAATAAGGGAATTTATGGAAGGATTATTTCATGAGTATAATTTTACTTTGATTCTCATATCCTAGTAACAGATATGGACAATTCCTAATGATTATTTCATTCTGTTCCTGAAATATAGCCTTTGGAAGCATTCAAATTGTCACCATGTACACGGAAAACTTTATACTGTTGAACTAGCGATCATATGAATCCTCATGTAATTGATGGAGACCATTTCTTTTTAAAAAAATTTGTAAAATTTTATTTCTATGAACAGTGTCTTGCCATGCTATGTAATGCAATATATTTTTTTATTCGAATGGAGGGACAACATGATTGACGCCTGCGTATTTTATTAGCTACCACTATCGAGAATTGTCGTAGAGGAAAAAGTTGGGCGTCTCGGCAAAATGAAGCTACTCAGGAAGATTCAGCCTGTTATTAATCATTTTTGAAAATAGGCGTGGGATCCCTGTCTAGTATTTTCTTTACTATATTACAAAAAATGTAAAATATTCATATTTTGCCTGACGTCAGGAAAAATTTGGGAAGGTAATGTTAAACAATGTTTGGAAACATATATCAATAATATGTTTATGTTCGATTTTCAAAATTACCATCACTCAAGAGATATATTTATGATAAAATAATTTTTATTGCTTATTTACTTCAATAAGTGAACATGTTTTTTTCAGGTATTCAACTTACGTTGGAAAAAGTAGTCAAAATTACATGGTTATATTTGGTCAGAAAATTTAATAACCTGAATTAAACGTTTTTATTACAATAATGTGGAAAACGAAAAATACACATATTTTGTCTGATACCAGGAAAACTTTGGAGAGACAAAGATTGAAAACATATTAGGTAAATGGTACATTCACATTCGATTTTCGAAATCATCATCACCTAGGAGATATATCCACGATGGAACAGTTTATATCGATTATTTTGAACAATAAATGAATGAATTTTTTTAGACATTCAACTTACGTCAGGCAACGTATGAAAAAATACATAGTTATTCAGTCGTTAAATGTATCTGATCTAATATAATATTTTCATTACTATTAGGAAATATGTAAAGTTTTCATAGTTTTCCTGTTGCCAGAAAAACTTTGGAGAGACAATAATTGGAAACATACATGAATAATATGTTTATATTAGATTTTCAAAATTACCATCGCTCAAGAGGTATACCGGGTGTTTCACAGTGGATGGAACATTAGAAGTATCTGGAGAACAGAAAGACAGATCATTTGTGGGCGTTGATAACCAAACTTGTTCTATCCGTCTAAAATATTTTCGTCAATACAGTGTTGCCGCTTGTATCAGAAAGTAGTGGCTACTTTGTTATTTCAAATGGAACACCTCGTATATTATATCATTTTTGGAATCCTTATAAGATTCCTCACAACTTTTTCACATAATTCTCTATACCTATCTATGACGATTTCCGAGATAAAAATTATTTTGTCCAATTTTTGTGCAAAACCTGACCATTGAAAAATATCAAATTTTTCCCAATGCAAATTTACAAAATATTGCAATTTGGGTTATAGCTGCATAGGACCATTAAGTATTCTGTCGATGAACTGGATCTCAGTTTCAGCATACAGGGAGGCTAAGTAGTGAGTTTCTTCCGGGGACTCATGAGCAAATTTGATTATCCACGCCCACAAATTTTCGAAATGATCTGTCTTTCTGTCCTCCAGATACTTCTAATGTTCCATCCACTGTAAAACACCCGGTATAAATGATGTAATAATTTTTATTGATTATTTACATCAATAAGTGAACATATTTGTTCAGGTATTCAACTTAAGTTGGGAAAAGTATGCAAAAATACATGGTTATATGGTCAGAAAATGTATTAATCTGAATGAAACGTTTTTATTACCATTTCATGTTTGTTTTTCGGTATGTATTTCTCTGTATGTATTTTCAATGTATACCAAGGTGGCTTTATCATATATCATGAGAAATGCCACAAAATACTCAATAAAAAATACACTTACCACAATTACTTTGCAACTCATTCACTTCATACATAACAGTTGAATAATTTTCAGGGTTGGCATCATTCACTGCACTCTTGTTCATAAACCATGTTTCAACTCTAGGGTCGTATTTTTCACAAATTGTATTATTGTGGTCTTTGTTGTACTCGCAGTGAGTTCCATCGAAACCTTCTTTACATTTACACCGGTTGCATTCACAGTTTCCATTTCCGCTGCATGTACTTCCCCCCAAGGTGCAACGATCGGTGTACGGAGAACAAGCACAAGACTCTCCCTTGAATCCAGATTTGCAAATGCATTTTCCTTCGATACATGTACCTTGCTCCGGTCCACTGCATATTTGATTCTTGTTGAGAGGACATTTGAATTGGCAGAATTTTCCTTGATATGGGACTTCGCAATTACATTTTCCACAATTGCACTCACCGCTGTGGACAACAAATCAAAAAAATTATAATTGGCAACTCATCTGACGGAAAAAATGTATTCCAGTGGACCAATAACAAAAAACTATCGAACGCCTTCTGGTGAAGATGTAAATGTAAACGATCCTCAAATTTTCTTAACAAACTATGTCGACGATACTATACTAATTATATGGCCCATAACGTTATTTCTATCCAAGCTATCAACTAGATTTTTCTTTTCAAACGATAGGTCCAACAATGAACACATTCTAAAAATATTTTCATCAACATACAGGACGTCTCAAATTAAAATGCACAACTAAGTTCTGTTTTTTAAATGGCAACCATCCGCTTTTGTTGCATTTTTGGATTCGCCACTAAATTGTCGATTTAACGCACCCTGGTTTCATAGACATATCTGCAGTAGTTTTTGACTAATGTCAATCTATGTGTCAAAATGGCGTCGTGCATGGACCGACAGAAAAATTCATAACTTCAGAACCATTCAAGATTCATTAATCTTCAGCGCATCTTTTGAAATTCAGGCAAATTTGAAGTCAATGTTCCATCGTCTACTATGACGATTTTCAAATGGCAAGAACTCGATTATTTCAAATGCAATGCCCTGTGTTTTATTGCGCCATTGTATGGCATTTTTAAAGAACTTTCAGTCGATATGAGGTTTGTGAGGTCTACTTTGTGAAGTTTGTGAAATATGTTGTAAATAAGATATGAAGATGTTTTTTTTTTTAATTTGACAGATTAACACTGGATTATAATTTATTGGGCGGCAGGGACAAGAAGACTTTGAAGTTGTCGTAGCTACCCTTGCACTGATGATAGGCAAGAACGTCGAAACATGTCTGCAGCTGGTCATCCCCAGCCCGATGAAGGATAATCTTCTGTTTGTTTACAATAAGCACTTGCAACTGTGTCTTATTGAAAGAACGTTGCACAAGTATCTGTCAGATGTAGTTCAATCTCCGTCGTGGTATCAGCCAGGTAAGTAGTTTTTTTCTGTCAGATTTTTTACTCATATTTTCCACTTGGTGGAAACATTTGGAGAGAAGGGTACTTCGATTTTATCGATTTTATTCATACATTTAATTGTACTCGAAGCCTTCGAATTTGTTCGAAGTTTTTCAAACCCTTCTACTGCCAATAATTAAACACTTAGAATTGTTAAAAATGAATTTCACTCGCGAAGAATAAGTGAACATGATCTACTGTATTGGCGAAGCTGACAGAAATCCTTTATTAGCAAGCAGTATCGTGAAAAATATCCAAAAGCAAGAACTCCACGAGTGTCTTCTTTCCAAAAGTTAAGAGATCAGTTTGAACTCACTGATCTTATACTCAAAAGGAAATTGTTGGAGGTCAAATCAATGAGTAAAATGAGTTGCAAGTTTTATAGGTGCCACAGGAAAGTCCTCACGTAGGCACTAGAGAAATAGCAGCGCAAACGGATATTTCACAAAGTAGTGTGAACAAAAGTAGACCCCACAAACCCTATATCGATGAAAAGATCCTAAAAAATGTTTTGCAATGGTGCAATAAAATACATTTGAAAAAGACGATTTATTGCCATTTGTAATAGTCATTAAAAAAAATCGTAGTTGGCGATGGAACATCGACTTCGAGTTTGCCAGCATTTCAAAAGATGCACTGGAGCTTGAGGAATCGTTTGGAAAAAAGTAGGTTAGGTTGTCCTGAATGGTTCTGAAGTTATGAATTTTTCTGAAGGTCCGTGCACGATGCTATTTTGACACTAAATTGACAGAAGTCAAAAACTAATGCAGACAAGTCAATGAAACCGGGGTGCGTTAAATTAACAATTTAGTGGAGAATCCAAAAATGTGACAAAAACGGAGGGTTGCCATTTCAAAAAATAGAACTTTTTGTTTATTTTATTTTGAAACATCCTGTATATTATTGAAAATATTTTCAGAATGTGCTCATTGTTGAACATATCGTTTGAAAAAAAAAATGATCGAGGACTCACAAAAAATGCTATTTTTCTTAAAAACAAAATATAGCGAATTACCAATGAGTTTTCCACAGATATCCTCATAAATGATACTGCAATAACAAAATAACATTTATATCCAAAATATAAAGTTCACCTTCAATAGTTGATCCTTTTGTACTGAAAAATATTAACCAATCGAAGATATAGAAACCAACTGAAATGCTAGCACAAAGTTATTTGGAATCACTATTGATCAACATTTGACTTGGATAAATCATGTCAATCAATAATAATAATAATAATAATAATAATAATAATAATAATAATAATAATAATAATAATAATTATTAATAATAATAATAATAATAATAATAAGTCGGAGACCGAGGGATTCATAATGGCCTGCCAGGATGGTGTCTTCAACACCCTTGTCTACCGTAGTCGCGTTATGGGTATAGACGTCCCTGACACCCGATGCAGGGCATGTCGTGGGGCACCTGAGACCGTAATGCATTTGCTATCAGCATGCCCATCTTATGCGGTCTCAGCCTATATCCACAGGCATAACGCGGCGCTACGAGTGTTTTACTACCACCTACGACACTCGTACGGCATAGACGAGACACCGGTGTTGCCTTATGCTCCGGGGGATATTGAGTCCGTGGTGGAGAATGAGAGATGCCGAATCTATTGGAACTACTCATTCCCCACCCTCAGGCAAATACAAGCCAATAAGCCTGATGTTGTCCTCCTCGACCACCAAAGTAGAACGATATTCGTCATGGAGTTTTCCGCTCCAGGCGAAATGAATATCGTTCGAAAAGAGGAGGAAAAACGGACTAAATATCGAGATCTTCTCTTTGAACTCCGCAGGTTATATCCGGACCATTCTGTCAAAATGGTGGTTCTGATTATAGGAGTCCTTGGTGGAATGATGGACACACTGCTCTCTAACTTGAAGATAATACCAGCTTGCCGAAATATGGCAGAAATCTTAGCAGCAAGAATGCAGAAGGCCGTTATACTTGGTTCGCTCCGTCTACTCAGGGCACACGATTCTCGGACCCAATAATCACTCACCCTACGGACGTAGGGAGTGTTTATTGGGGTTAACGACTCCAGCGCGCCCTCCGGATGGGTCGGAGCACCGGAGACAGGGCCTGACTGGTACACTCCTAGGAGAAAAAAAAAAAAAAAAAAAAATAAATAATAATAATAATAATAATAATAATAATAATAATAATAATAATAATAATAATAATAATAATAATAATAATAATAATAATAATAATAATAATAATAATAATAATAATAATAATATAAATACATCTTTAAATTTCAATAGGCAAGAAATTTATAATTTGCGCTAATAAATTTGAAAGAAAATAAAAAGCGAAATTCAGTTTTAGTTTAGCAGAACTAAACAAAAGCTGTTCTTCCACCTCAACTGAAACATCTCTGTGAGTGAGCGAAACTGATAGGCAAGAGAAATTGTTTGAATCTGGAGCATTTTATGGATTTAATTTTCTTTGCAATACAATTATAGTTTTTACATATGTTGCAACGAAGCATATTTTTCATACCCTGTCTGGGGTGATTAGAACTACTTTATTGTCCGTACTGTTATATGAGGCCTTTAGCTGATGATGCTTCGTTGGGCCACCCTGTAACCTTCTTAGATTTATTCGCGTTAACTTTACCGTTTATTATTACAGGCATATTATTACTATTATTATTATTAATATTATTATCATAATTTTTTTTCCTGTAAGGAATGTACCAGTCAGGCACTGTCTCCGGTGCTCCAGTACATCCGGAGGGCGCGCTGGTGTCGTTAAACCCAATAATCACTCCCTAAGTCCGTAGGGTAAGTGACTATTGGGTCCGAGAATCATGTGCCCTGAGTAGACGGAGCGAACCAAGGATAACGGCCTTCTGCATTCGTGTTGCTAAGATTTCTGCCATATTACGGCAAGCCGGTATTATCTTCAAGTTAGAGAGCAGCGTGTCCATCATTCCACCAAGGACTCAGAACCACCATTTTGACAGAATGGTCCGGATACAACCTGCGGAGTTCAAAGAGAAGATCTCTATATTTAGTCCGTTTTTCCTCCTCTTTTCGAACGATATTCATTTCGCCTGGAGCGGAAAACTCCATGACGAATATCGTTCTATTCTGGTGGTCGAGGAGGACAACATCAGGCTTATTGGCTTGTATTTGCCTTAGGGTGGGAAATGAGTAGTTCCAATAGATTCGGCACCTCTCATTCTCCACCACGGAATCAATATCCCACGGAACATAAGGCAACACCGGTGTCTCGTCTATACCGTACGAGTGTCGTAGATGGTAGTACAGCACTCGTAGGGCCACGTTATGCCTGTGGATATAGGCTGAGACCGCATAAAATGGGCATGCTGATAGCAAATGCATTACGGTCTCAGGTGCCCCACGACATGCCCTGCATCGGGTGTCAGGGACGTATATACCCATCACGCGACTACGGTATATGAGGGTGTTGAAGACACCATCCTGGCAGGCCATTATGAATCTCTTGGTCTCCGACTTTAGCTCACTCGACCTGAGGAAGTCAAAGGTCAAGCTTTTGGATAAGCCAAGGTCTTCGATGTTGTGAAAGAAGACACCATGCATTGGCTTATCCATATGTAGATGTAGCAGGACCTGTGTCTCCGCAGCTTTGATGTGAGCTTTTTGCTGAACGGGTCCCAACTCGGTGACAGAGTTTGGGTTAGCCCGTTCAGTGTCGAATACGAGACCGAGTTCATCGGTCGCACGAGTTGCTGCCTTAAAAAGAAATGCTCCAATCCCTGCTTTTTCATGGTTGCGGACCATGCAGAGGAGATCTGAACTCCTGATGACTTTACGGGCCCCATCCAGAACCATTCTGTTATGCAGACACTCCAAACTCAAAAGTCCAAGGCCTCTTCGTTGTCTGAAAAAGTATAACCGTGGAACGGACGATTTAGGATGCAAGCTCCTATTGAGATGCATCATTTTGCGAGTTTTAACGTCGAGTTGTCGCAGTTCTTCTTTAGTCCACTTCATTACGAAAGAGTAAAGAAAGATCGGTACGGCATGCGTATTAGTTGCAGCAACTTTGTTCTTCTCCGACAGTTCTGATGACCAGATCTGCCAGAGTTTATGCTGATACTTGCCCCGGAGAGAGTTTTTGACTGTGAATACCTCCTGGGAACGGCGTTGCTCCACCCCTAGGTAGGTATAAGTCTCTCCGGCATCCAGATAATGTAGGATGCTTCCGTCTACGAGCTGGACATCCTCTCCCTATTCCTCGCATCTTTTGAGATGAACCGTGGCACATTTGTCGATCCCAAATGCCATACCGATAGCATGCGTATATTCTTCCACCACCCTAAGGGACTGATGTAGGTCCCTTTCTCCAGAGGCATATTATTTGAGGTCATCCATGTAAAAAAGATGGGTGACTTCATGCCTCCGGTTGCTGGGGGTGCCGCAGTTGTACCCACGGGTATTCCTGAGTGCAATGGACAATGGCAATAGTGAGATGCAGAAGAGAAGAGGGCTGAGGTAGTCTCCCTGAAACACGCCTCTTCTAATGATGACCTGCTCTGTTTGGACTATGTCTCTACCAGATCTTATGGTGAAGCGAGTCCTCCAGAGCGGCATCAGTTGTCCAATGCATCCCACTATTTGACCGGGTACCTCAAGGCATCTGAGCAAATGCATGATTAACTCATGTGATGTTGTATCAAATGCCTTGCGGTAATCGATCCAGGCCATCGAAAGGTTACGCTTATACTGCACGGAGTCCACCGTGATACATCTATCGATGAGCAGGTTCTCCTTGCACCCGGCGACCCCTTTCTTCGACCCTCTTTGCTCATATATCCGTTCATACACCGGATCAACTGCGGAGAGAATGCGCGTGTATAAGATGCGCGTAAACACCTTATAACACGCATTCAAGCTTGTTATCGGCCTGTAATTCTTTGGATCAGACAATTCTCTGTTTTTGGGGATGAGCACGGTTTGCCCCCCTCGACAAACCAGTCCAGAATCTGCTGCTCCCCATCTAGCCATGAGTTAAAAACTCTAGCCAGATGGCGGTGGGTTGTTGGAAACTTTTTCCGCCAATAGTTTTTCAACCCATCAGGGCCTGGAGCAGCAAAGTTCTTTGAGCCTTTGAGGGCCCCTCGAACTTCTTCCATGGTTATCGGATTGCGCAGATCATTGTGCTCAGGCTGTCGAGGTATCCTGCAGTAAGCTTCAAACTGCGTTAGGGCTGGAGTGTCTACGTTGAGTTGTTGCGGAAACTCATAGATGTTCTTCCAGAAGGTTTCTACCCGATCAGCAGCCGGCGGGTTATCGACAACACGTAGAGGCTCTTGGAATAAGCGGGAAGGTTTATCGCGGAATTTAATGTTTTCCGCGATACTTCTCGCCCGCCTCACTAGTGACTTCTTTGCAGCCACTAGCATCCGTATCCTATCAAGACAGTGCTGTTTTATGGTAAACAGCACGTCTTGATTCAATGTGTGGTGCTTTGCAGCAATTCGCCGCACTGCGGGCGTGAAAGGCCAATTGGCCGACATGTAGTTCACCACACACTGGATACGAGACGCGTGTTGTCTCGCCGACTTGATTTCAGCTTTCATCTTGTGAACGCGTCGCTCATGCCTCACAACAAGAGCGCATCCAAGCATGTTATCGGTCTGTAATTCTTTGCATCAGACAAATCTCCGTTTTTGGTGATGAGCACGGTTCGCCCCTCGACAAACCATTCCGGAATATGTTGCTCCCCATCAAGCCATGAGTTGAAAACTCCAGCCAGATGTCGGTGGTTGGAAACTTTTTCCACCAATAGTTATTCAACCCATCAGGGCCTGGAGCAGCAAAGTTCTATGAGCCTTTGAGGGCTCTTTGAACTTCTTCCGGGGTTATCGGATTGCGCAGATCATTGAGCTCAGGCTGCCGATGCCTCCTGCAGAAAGCTCCGAACTGCGCTAGGGCTGGAGTATCTACGTTAAATGGCTGCAGATACTCACAAATATTCCTCCCGAAGGTTGCCACTCGATCAACAGTCGGCGGGTTATCAACAACACGTGGAGGCTCTTGAAATAAACGAGAAGGTTTATCACGGAACTTCAAGTTTTCCGCGACTCCTCTCGCTCGCCTCACTAGTGACTTCTTTGCAGCCACTAGCATTCGTATCCTATCGAGACAGTGCTGTTTGATGGTAAACAGCACCGCTTGACTCAATGTGTGGTGGGCTCGTCTTAATTTTGCGGCAATTCACCGCACTGCTGGCGTGAAAGGCCTATTGGCCGCCACGTAGTCCACCACACACTGGATACGAGACGCGTGTTGTCTCGCCGATTTGATCTTAGCTTCCATCTTGTGTACTCGTCGCTCATGCCTCCCAACCATAGCGGTGGTGTCCCTCCTCTGCGTTTGGGTTAGAGTCTGAGCGGCGTCATACACGACAGAATTAATCTGCCAGATGTCAGCCTCTTCTGGAAGAATATTGCCAATCTCCGCATCCACTCGTGCCAGTTCTTGTGGCTTCAGGGGTTTCATATGGTGAAGTGCTCTGCGGGTTCTGATGTCCTGCATTGGTGGTATGATGCGAGCATTATTCACAGCCAGACCGACACGTGGCATATCTTGTGCCACTTCGATATCCGGCTGAGGAGGTGCTCTGACATATCCTCGTCTCCGAAGATGAGATACATAATCCCTGAGATTTTGGGCGGAAAATGCGGCATGCTCTGGGTGTCCCTCACATCACAGAGCATGCATTCTCGCCATGTATCCTCTCCGGGCGAGCTCACTGCTCTCGTAGCAATGCATAAGGCCGTCCCGTAATCCATCTGTCCACTCAAAACGTCCGTTTTCGTAGCGTATGTCGTCAGCTGGCAAATCATCGTTGTTGGCCCCACCACCTTGCATTTGACCCCTAATCCGAGGGGGTTGGTTTTGGGGGCCTCTTCCCCGATTATTTGGAACCGAGTGTTAGGATTTACTGGGGGGTTAACCCAGTAAACTTACGGACGACACCGGAGAGAAAGATTCCTCTTCCCTCCCGGATGCGCATGAGCTACCGGTCCGATTTTGCATCCTTTGCTCTGGTAGGTGGTGTCGCAACTCACCAGGGCCTCAGTTGTTGGTTGACCTCCCTGCCTATTATTATGGTTCCAAATAATCTACTACAACAATTCAAAAATGAAACTTTCCTAGGTACAACGGATTTAAACGTTAACATTCGTAGCTTTTACTTCAATCCTGTTACATCGACTGAAGTCTTCAATGTCATTACTGAACTTAAGAATAAAAATTCTACCGGAATGGACTGCATTTCTACAAACATAATTAAATCTATATCGGAATTCATCTGTGAACCACTGGCATTCATCATCAACAAATCTGTTGAGGACGAAGCTTTCCCAGACCTACTAAAAATTGGAAAAATAATTCCTTTATACAAGAAAAATGACCCCCTCTTAATTGATAATTATAGACCAGTAACCATTCCCAGTGTGTTTGATGAAGTAATTGAAAAATGTATCAGTAACAAATTATATCCTTTTTTGGTGAAACACAATATAATCAGCAGTTATCAATATGGGTATTGCCCTGGTAAGTCGACAAGAGAAGCAGCTTCAACTTTCCTGGAGCATATTCATAGTGGTATCGACAAAGGTAAATTTGTGGCTGCGCTTTTCTTTGACTTGTCCAAGGCATTTGACTCCATAGATTTTGACATACTTGCTTACAAATTATATGTCATAGGTGTTCGAGGGAAATTTCTTGCATGGGTAATATCGTATATGAATTTTAGGAAAATATACGTGAGATGGGATGACACGAACAGTGATATCTTCAACGTAGACATTTGTCGATCCCAAATTCCATTCCGATAGCATGCTGGGACTGATTTAGGTAACTTTCTCCAGAGGCATATAATTTGAGGTCCTCCATGTAAAACAGATGGGTGACTTTATGCCTTCGGTTGCTGAGGGTGCCACAGTTTTACCCACGGGTATTCCTGAGTACAACGGACAATGGCAATAGTGAGATGCAGAAGAGAAGAGGGCTGAGGGAGTCTCCCTGAAACACGCCCCTTCTAATGATGACCTGCTCTGTTTGGACTGTGTCTCTACCAGATCTTATGGTGAAGCGAGTCCTCCAGAGTGGCATCAGTTGTCCAATGCATTCCACTATTTGATCGGGTACCTCAAGGCATCTGAGCAAATGCATGATTAACTCATGCGATGTTGTATCAAATGCCTTGCGGTAATCGATCCAGGCCATCGAAAGGTTACGCTTATACTGCACGGAGTCCTGCGTGATACATCTATCGATGAGCAGGTTCTCCTTGCAGTCGGCGACCCCTCTCTTTGACCCTCTTTGCTCATATATCCGTTCGTACACCGGATTAACTGCGAAGAGAATGCGCGTGTATAAGATGCGTGTAAACACCTTATAACACGCATTCAAGCATGTTATCGGCCTGTAATTCTTTGGATCAGACAAATCTCCGTTTTTGAGGATGAGCACGGTTTATCCCTCGACAATCCACTCCGGAATCTTCTGCTCCCCATCTAGCCATGACTTAAAAACTCTAGCCAGATGGCGGTGGGTTGTTGGAAGCTTTTTCCACCAATAGTTATTCAACACATCAGGGCCTGGAGCAGCGAAATTCTTAGAACCTTTTAGGGTCCTTCGAACTTCTTCCGTCGTTATCGGATTGCGCAGATCATTGTGCTCAGGGTGCCGAAGCGTCCTGCAGTAAGCTTCGAACTGCGCTAGGGCTAGAGTGTCTACATTGAGTGGTTGCGGAAACTCATAGATGTTCTTCCAGAAGGTTTCTACCCGATCAGCAGCCGGCGGGTTATCGATAACACGTGGAGGCTCTTGGAATAAGCGGGAAGGTTTATCGCGGAACTTAATGTTTACCGCGACACTTCTTGCCCGCCTCACTAGTGACTTCTTTGCAGCAACTAGCATTCGTATCCTATCCTATTTCCTATTTTATGGTAAACAGCACGCCTTGATTCAATGTGTGGTGAGCTCGTCTTAGCTTTGCAGCAATTCGCCGCACTGCCGGCGTGAAAGGCCTATTGGCCGGCATGTAGTCCACCACACACTGGATACGAGACGCGTGTTGTCTCGCCGACTTGATTTTAGCTTACATCTTGTGAACGCGTCGCTCATGCCTCCCAACAAGAGCGGTGGTGTCCCTTCTCTCCGTCTGGGATAGAGCACGAGCGGCGTCGTACACGACAGAATTGATCTGCCAGACGGTAGCCTCTTCTGAAAAAACATCGCCAATCTCTGCATCCACTCGTGCCAGTTCTTGCGGCTTCAGGGGCTTCATATTGTGAAGCGCCCTGCGGGTTCTGCTGTCCTCCATTGGTGGTATGATGCGAGCCTCCTCTACAGCCAGACCGACACGTGGCATATCTGCCACTTCTGCCACTTCGTTAACCGGCTGAGAAGGAGCTCTAACATAGCCTCGAGCCCGGAGATAGGAAACATAATCCCTGAGATTTTGGGCGGAAACGGCGGCATGCTCTGGGTGTCTTTCACACCAGAGAGCACGCGTCCTTGCCATGTATCCTCTCCGGGCGGGCTCACTGCTCTCGTAGCAATACATAAGTCCGTCTCTCAATTCGTCCGTCCACTCAAAGCGTCCTTTGTCATTGCGGTTGTCATTTGGCAAATCATCGTTGTTGGCCCCACCACCTTGCCTTTGACCCCTAATCCGAGGGGGTCGGTTGTGGGGGCCTCTTCCCCGATTGTTTGGAACCGAGTATTAGGGTTTACTGGGGGGTTAACCCAGTAAACCCACGGCCGACACCGGAGGGAAAGATGCCTTTTCCCTCCCGGATGCGCATGACTTGCCGGTCCGATTTTGCATCCTTTGCTCGGGTAGGTGGTGTCGCAACTCACCAAGGCCTTAGGTGTTGGTTGACCTCCCTGCCTATTTATTATTATTATTATCATTATTATTATTATTTTCTTAAGAGTGTACCAGTCAGGCCCTGTCTCCGGTGCTCCGACCCATCCGGAGGACGCGCTGGTGTCGTTTACCTCAATAACCACTCCCTACGTCCGTAGGGTGAGTGATTATTGGGTCCGAGAGTCATGTGTTCTGAGCAGACGAAGTGAACCAAGGATGACGGCCTTCTGCATTCGAGCGGCTAGGATTTGTGCCATATTACGGCAGGCCGGTATCAAGTTCAAATTAGAGAGTAGTGTGTCCATCATTCCACCAAGGACTCCTATGATCAGAACCACCATTTTGACAGAATGGTCCGGATACAACCTGCGGAGTTCAAAGAGAAGATCTCGATATTTAATCCGTTTTTCCTCCTCTATCCGAACGATATTCATCTCGCCTGGAGCGGAAAACTCCACGACGTATATCGTTTTACTTTGACGGTCGAGGAGGACAACATCAGGCTTATTGGCTTGTATTTGCCCGAGGGTGGGGAATGAGTAGTTCATATAGATTCGGCACCTCTCATTCTCCACCACGGACTCGATATCCCCCGGAACATGAGGCAACACTGGCGTCTCGTCTATACCGTACGAGTGTCTTAGATGGTAGTACAACACTCGTAGCGCCGCGTTATGCCTGTGGATATAGGCTGAGACCGCATAAGCTGGGCATGCTGATAGCAAATGCATTACGGTCTCAGGTGCCCCACGACATGCCCTGCATCGGGTGTCAGGGACGTCTATACCCATCACGCGACTACGGTAGACGAGGGTGTTGAAGACACCATCCTGGTAGGCCATTTTGAATCCCTCAGTCTCCGACTTTAGCTCACTCGAACTGAGGAAGGCAAAGGTCAAGCTTTTGGATGAGCCAAGGTCTTCGATGTTGTTGAAGAAGACACCATGCATTGGCTTATCCGTATGCAGCTGTAGGAGGACCTCTGTCTCCGCAGCTTTAATGTGAGCTTTTAGCTGAACGGGTCCCAACTCGGTGACAGAGTTTGGGTTAGCCCGTTCAGTGTCGAATACGAGTCCGAGTTCATCGGCCGCACGGGTTGCTGCCTTTAAAAGAAATGCTCCAATCCCTGCTTTTTCATGGTCGCGGACCATGCAGAGAAGGGGATCTGAACTCCTGATGACTTTACAGGCCGCATCCAGAACCATTCTGTTATGCAGACACTCCAAACTCAAAAGTCCACGGCCTCCCCGTTGTCTGAGAAAGTATAACCGTGGAACGGACGATTTAGGATGCAAGCTCCTATTGAGATGCATCATTTTGCGAGTTTTTACGTCGAGTTGTCGCAGCTCTTCCTGAGTCCACTTCATCACTCCGAAGGAGTAGAGAAGGATCGGAACGGCAAGCATATTAGTTGCAGCAACTTTGTTCTTTTCCGACAGCTCTGATGACCAGATCTGTCGGAGTTTATGCTGATACTTGCCGCGGAGAGAGTTCTTAACTGCGATTACCTCTTGGGAGCGGCGTTGCGCCACCCCTAGGTAAGTATAAGTCTCTCCGGCATCCAGATGATGTAGGATGCTTCCGTCTACGAGCTGAACATCCTCTCCGTATTCCTGGCATCGTCCTCTTTTGAGATGAACCGTGGCACATTTGTCGATCCCAAATTCCATTCCGATAGCATGCGTATATTCTTCCACCACCCTAAGGGACTGATGTAGGTCCCTTTTTCCAGAAGCATATAATTTTAGGTCATCCATGTAAAACAGGTGGGTGACTGTATGCCTCCGGTTGCTGGGGGTGCCGCAGCTGTACCCACGGGTATTCCTGAGTGCAACGGACAATGGCAATAGTGAGATGCAGAAGAGAAGAGGGCTGAGGGAGTCTCCCTGAAACACGCCTCTTCTAATGATGACCTGCTCTGTTTGGACTATGTCTCCACCAGATTTTATGGCGAAGCGAGTCCTCCAGAGCGGCATCAGTTGTCCAATGCATCCCACTATTTGATAGGGTACCTCAAGGCATCTGAGCAAATGCATGATTAACTCATGCGATGTTGTATCGATACAGGCCATCGAAAGGTTACGCTTGTACTGCACGGAGACCTGCGTGATACATCTATCGATGAGCAGGTTCTCCTTGCAGCCGGCAACCCCTTTCTTTGACTCTCTTTGCTCATATATCCGTGCATACACCGGATCAACTGCGGAGAGAATGCGCGTGTATAAGATGCGCGTAAACACCTTATAACACGCATTCAAGCATGTTATCGGTCTGTAATTCTTTGGATCGTTTTTGGGGATGAGCACGGTTCGCCCCTCGATAAACCACTCCGGAATTTGCTGCTCCCCATATAGCCATGAGTTGAAAACTCTAGCCAAATGGCGGTGGGTTGCTGGAAATTTTTCCACCAATAGTTATTCAACCCATCGGGTCCTGGAGCAGCAAAGTTCTTTGAGCCTTTGAGGGCTCTTTGAACTTCTTCCGGGGTTATCGGATTGCGCAGATCATTAAGCTCAGGCTGCCGAAGCCTCCTGCAGAATTCTCCGAACTGCGCTAGGGCTGGAGTATTTACGTTGATTGGTTGCGGATACTCATAGATGTTCTTCCAGAAGGTTTCCACCCGATCAACAGCCGGCGGGTTATCAACAACACGTGGAGGCTCTTGAAATAAACGAGAAGGTTTATCGCGGAACTTCAAGTTTTCCGCGACTCCTCTCGCTCGCCTCACTAGTGACTTCTTTGCAGCCACTAGCATTCGTATCCTATCGAGACAGTGCTGTTTGATGGTAAACAGCACCCCTTGATTCAATGTGTGGTGAGCACGTCTTAATTTTGCGGCAATTCGCCGCGCTGCAGGCGTTAAAGGTCTATTGGCCGCCACGTAGTCCACCACACACTGGATACGAGACGCGTGTTGTCTCGCCGACTTGATCCTAGCTTCCATCTTGTGTACGCGTCGCTCATGCCTCCCAACTACAGCGGTGGTGTCCCTCCTCTGCGTTTGGGTTAGAGTATGAGCGGCGTCATACACGACAGATTTGATCTGCCAGATGTCAGCCTCTTCTGGAAGAACATCGCCGATCTCCGCATCCACTCGTGCCAGTTCTTGTGGCTTCAGGGGCTTCATATGGTGAAGTGCTCTGCGAGTTCTGATGTCCTCCATCGGTGGTATGATGCGAGCATTCTCCACAGCCAGACCGACACGTGGCATAACTTGTGCCACTTCGATAACCGGCTGAGGAGGTGCTCTGACATATACTCGTCTCCGAAGATGAGATACATAGTCCCTAAGATTTTGGGCGGAAAAGGCGGCATGCTCTGGGTGTCTTTCACACCACAGAGCATGCATTTTCGCCATGTATTCTCTCCGGGCGGGCTCACTGCTCTCGTAGCAATGCATAAGACCGTCCCTTAATCCATCCGTCCACTCAAAACGTCCATTTTCATAGCGTAAGTCGTCAGCTGGCAAATCATCGTTGTTGGCCCCACCACCTTGCCTTTGACCCCTAATCCGAGGGGGTCGGTTGTGGGGGCCTCTTCCCCGATTATTTGGAACCGAGTGTTAGGGTTTATTATTATTATTATTATTATTATTATTATTATTATTATTATTATTATTATTATTATTATTATTATTATTATTATTATTATTATTATTATTATTATTATTATTATTATTATTATTATTATTATTATTATTATTATTATTATTATTATTATTATTATTATTATTATTATTATTATTATTATTATTATTATTATTATTATTATTATTATTATTATTATTATTATTATTATTATTATTATTATTATTATTATTATTATTATTATCTGATTTGAATTAAAATTCTCCGATGCTCCGATACATTCGGAGGGCGCGCTGGCAACATCATTACCCCAGTAACCACTCCCCAAACTATGGGGTAAGCAGATATTGGGTCCGGGAATCGTGTGCCCTGAGCAGACGTAATGAACCGAGGATGACAGCCTTCTGCATTCTTCCGGCTATGATTTCTGACATCTTCCTACATGCCGGTATGATTTTTAGGTTCGAGAGTAATGAATCCATCACACCGCCAAGGGACCCTATTATCAGAATAACCATTTTTACAGAATGGTCTGGATAGAGCCTGCGGAGTTCGAAGAGTAAATCTAGATATTTCGTCCGTTTCTCCTCCTCCTTTCGGACGATATTCGTTTCGCCAGGAGCCGAAAACTCAATGACGAAAATCGTTTTACTTCCATGGTCGAGGAGTACTACATCAGGCTTATTGGCCTGTATTTGCCTGAGGGTGGGAAATGAGTAGTTCCGGTAGATCCGACACTTCTCATTCTCCACCGCGGACTCAATATCCCCCGGAGCGTAAGGCAACACTGGTGTATCGTCTATACCGTACGAGTGTCGTAGATGGTAATATAACACTCGTAGAGCCGCGTTATGTCTGTGGATATAGGCTAAGACCGCATATGCTGGACATGCTGATAGCAAATGCATAATGGTCTCAGGCGCCTGACGGCAGGCCCTGTATCTAATATCAGGGACGTCTATACCCATCACGTGGCTTCGGTAGACCAAGGTGTTTAAGACACCATCTTGGTAGGCCATTATGGATCCCCCGGTCTCCGACTTCAGCCCACTTGACCTAAGGAAGTCGTAGGTCAAGTTCTTGGATAAGCCAAGGTCTTCAACGTTTCTGAAGAAGACCCCATGCAAAGGCTTATCCCTATGCAGCTGCAGCAGAGCTGCATTTTCTGCGGCCTTTACATGGGCTTTTTGCCGAACGGGTGCCAACTCTGTGACAGTGTTCGGATCACGCCGTTTGGTGTCGAAACTGAGACCGAGTTCATCAGCCGCACGGGCTGATGCCTTCAAGAGAAACGCTTCAATTCCTGCGTTTTCATGGTCACGGACCATGCAGAGAAGGGGGTAAAAAACTCCTGATTACTTTACATGCTCCATCCAATACCATTCTGTTGTGAAGACACTCCAAACTCAAAAGTCCTCGTCCTCCTTGTTGTCGGTGGAGATATAACCGAGGAACGGACGATTTGGGATGCAAACTCCAGTATAGGTGCATCATCTTGCGAGTCTTTACGTCGAGTTGTCGCAGCTCCTCTTGAGTCCACATCATTACTCCAAAGGAGTAGAGTAAGATCGGAACGGCAAGCATTTTTGTGGCAGCAACTTTGTTCTTTCCCGACAGTTCTGATGACCAGATCTGTCGGAGTTTGTGCTGATACTTGCCGCGGAGAGAGTTTTTTACCGTGCGAGTGTCTTAGATGGTAGTACAACACTCGTAGCGCCGCGTTGTGCCTGTTGATATAGGCTGATACCGCATAAGCTGGGCATGCTGATAGCAAATGCATTAGTATCTCAGGTGCCCCACGACATGCCCTGCATCGGGTGTCAGGGACGTCTATACCCATCACGCGACTACGGTAGACAAGGGTGTTGAAGACACCATCCTGGTAGGCTATTATGAATCCCTCGGTCTCCGACTTTAGCTCACTCGGCCTGAGGAAAGCAAAGGTCAAGCTTTAGGATAATCCAAGGTCTTCGATGTTGTTGAAGAAGATACCATGCATTGGCTTATCCGTATGCAGCTGTAGGAGGACCTGTCTCCGCTGCTTCGATGTGAGCTTTCAGCTGAACGGGTCCCAACTCGGTGACAGAGTTTGGGTTAGCCCGTTCAGTGTCAAATACTAGACCAAGTTCATCGGCTGCACGGGTTAATGCCTTAAAGAGAAATGCTCAATTCCCTGCTTTTTCATGGTCGCGGACCATGCAGAGAAGGGGATCTGAATTCCTGATGACTTTACAGGCCCCATCCAGCACCATTCTGTTATGCAGACACTCCAAACTCAAAAGTCCACGGCCACCCCGTTGTCTGGAATGGACGATTTAGGATGCAAGCTCCTATTAAGATGCATCATTTTGCGAGTTTTAACGTGGAGTTGTCACAGCTCTTCCTGAGTCCACTTCATCACTCCGAAGGAGTAGAGAAGGATCGGAACGGCAAGCATATTATTAGGCTTCACTCTCATAGTCATTAACTGAAATGTTTAGATTGTAGAGTAAGTTAGAAAACGTTGTTATCGGTGTGACAAGTTCTGAAATAATTATTCGAAAAATCTCTAACCACACTTTCAGTTTGTTTACAACTTCAATTCAATTCCTTTCTGAACAACTCCGGTTTCATTACTTCTGTACTTTACCTAGAATTGCCTTCCCTTTATTTTTTTCGAGACTGCTTAGTTTTTGTGGTGTGTTAAAATTTTTAACTTTCGCATAGTTTTCCATCTCTGGTTTCTTATAGGTCATGTTTTTGGTACCTTAAAAAGTCAGAGCAGACTTTTTTTCCGTTTTTCATTAATTTTTCTACGTCATACTCCGTAGGCCACCAGATTATTATAGATACAGCAACATCTCTTCGGAACGCTCTTCTTTTTTCGCGATTGTGACTCCGTACTTTGAAGTCTTGAAGTGAAATTCTCTAGTAATTTTGCCTTTGATCAAGACAAAGCCATATATTCCGCCGTGCATTTGTGAATCGACCTGCAAGCCGTATCATCGTACATAACAACCGTAAGCAATTGAAATATAATTTTCTATATTATTTTGGCCGTTTGAAATTCACTACGTGTTTCAAATCAGGAGTGATAGGAATATTTAATAATTAGTATATTTGGGGTATCTGTGGTCGTGGTGGCCGTGGTGGTAGAGCGTTCGCCTTTGGAGCGAAGGGTCGAGGGTTCAAAGCTTCGCATGGTCATCGGTCTCGTGCATGGCATCACACGTTAAAAGGCAAGGGCTGCGTCTTCCCTAGCTCACGCAAGTCTTTCGAAGACTTTCGAGGGTTGCGCGTAGGGTTGCAATCGGTTGACGGAAATAACAACAATAACAACAACAAAAAATTTAATTTTTAACGAAGTCGTGTAATCCATCAGACTAGAATCCTCCAACCGTCGTTTTCAAACACTCTCCATCTCCTCCCTAAGGCGTTGTTTGCCCGTCGGCAGGAAGAGGCGGTAATCAAGTGCTGTTTTTTTCAGTGTCCGTTAGGCGTTGTTTGCCCGTTGGCAGGACACTGGATGCGAAAATTTACGAAAACGGTGAGGGAATCATTCTGTTCAGGAATTTAAATCAGTAGTGTTCAGCTAGGGACTTCCAGCCGATCTCTAATCTCGCTGTGCGTCACTAGTATCCCAAAGGAACAGAGTAATCTGTCACTGGCAGGATCAGGTTTCGCTTGAAGAAATAGAGCCTTGCATAAGTGTTTCTAAGGCGTTGTTTGCCCGCTGGCGAAACACTCGTGAATCCGTTGCATTGGGAAGCTCTTCCGTTGTATGTCATGCTTCCATATTGATTACTTGGAAAACTGGATTTTTCAGTTCAATTCGGGACAAGTCGAAGTGGCTAAATTGCCGGGAATCGTTAAGGAAGCTATTACAGAAAACAAATTTACTGTCTATTTGTTAAATTGTTTATTCCGAGCACATTCATCTCAGTTACAGATACTCTGAATCCCAAGATATATACCGTGTGTTTTCTAAATTGATAATATCACTCCGGATACGAATCAACCTGATTAGAACACCCGTACAATTTCTTTGCAAGGCCGATAAACCCGAAAAGTATCAGACACCCGCTTACCGGGCAGAACTTGCTTCCCTGAGTAGTAATTTTTATCGTAATATTGTAGTGTTCACTCATGTCTCAGTGAGTTTAGCATTTTAGTTGAATGTTCAATTCAAGGCATCAGCAATAAATGTTGACATTGTTATCGTATTCCTTCTTTTATTTAAACATAAAGTTAGCAAAGCAGCCTGTATTTCACGAACTTCAAGGGTTGCAATTGAAGCCTGCAATCACTTGACAACTCTTGGTCTTAAGTCACCATATTTGACCCTTGGGATACCGTATCCCCATCTGAAGCTGCCTTGGGCCTCCCTTCGAATTGATTAAGGGTGAGTGGCGCCCAAAGCACTTGTTGAGTTTTGAGTCGTTCTCGTTAGAGAGAATAGATTAAGCTCAACAACCGCCGCGCCATAGTAACGCCTGTTCCTTTTGTCCTGTTAGGGAAAAAGGGCGTTAAAATGTCAAAGCTGAAGAATCTCTTGAAAACAGGTAGTTGAATATTGGTGGCGTCAAATCATTTTTGAATCTAATATTTATGCTATTTTTCTATGTAAGTATGGTGGCATTTCACTTGTCGCAACAAGTTTTTAACTTCGCGGGTATAATTGAACCGTTTATTCACCTTTTTATACAAATTGATGTAATGCTTTTTAATTGAATTTTGAATAAACTTAATATTATTATTATTATTATTATATGGGACATTGGCGTGTGGAGTTCTACTATCGTTCATATTGAGCCAACCAGACCTTTTCAATGCCTATGTGGCAAACTGACTGGATCATGTTACTCTCTCAAAGAACTGAGAAAAGTTGTTGATAGGACTACTCTAACAGCTTACTTTGGTAATTTCTGTTCTTCATTGAGCTATGGAATATTGTTTTGGCGGATTCACTTTATCAAGAGGTCGTCATTCTACAAAAGAGAGCAATAAAAATATTATGTGGTTTGAAAATTTGTGACTTAGTATTTCAGTCACTTGAACTTTTAAACATTACTTGCAGTGGATGAATTTGAATGTCTTCATTTTGTCTATAAAAACAAGTACTTGTTCAATGATTTTGTGAATGTAAATACATGTATATCACTAGAAATAAATTCATGTTCTCTTACCCTTCCCCTACAACTCCTCTCAGAGGAAAAGGTGATCTCTAAAGGTAAGTGCCTAGAATTAAATCATTTATTGCCGAACAACATGAAGGAACTCAAAATCTTTTTTAGTTTTAATGAAGTTGCTGAGAAAATATGAATCACTGCAGAGCACTATCGATTGGAAGATGTACATCACATGACCTTTACTTAGTTGAAGTTAGTATTGGTTTCTTCTTCGTTAACGCTTTATTTTTTATTTTAAAATTTTTATTCTTGCTCAGGGACCGGTAAGAAATGTTTCAGAATATGTCATAGTTCCGTGGATTTTTATCGGGTTTTTCTGCAGATGCAAAGCAAATGCACCATGATTCAGTCAGCACAATAAGAGTCGCCCCGGTGCGCATTGTCCACTTCATACTTATTCTGTAATTGAAAATAAATGTTTTCTACGACAGTGCGTAAACTAAGTTTTTACGCACTGCTAACAATGCGTAAAGTAATACTTTTTCGAACAAGTGCGTAAAAAATCACCTGTGCGTAATAGTATATTACGTAACAAGAGTTGTAAGTAACCTATTACGCATGAAATGAAAAAGTTTATGCACGAAGCCGCGCAACGGCGAGTGCATAAATTTCATGAGTGCGTAATGGTCTTACAACGAACTATACTTTTTCTACGCACATTCATTTTAACGTTATGCTTGTGTCGCCAATCCATAAATTTTTGAAAGGTAATTTCGTACATTTCTTTGGATTTTAGCGGTAACAAATTATGTGTGGCAGCTTGAGCTTTTTCTAAAATCTTCGGTGGAGTGCTCATAATTTTATCACTTCCACTACTATCAGACATATTCGTAGATAAAGTTGAGAAAATGTTCCGATACAATTATATTTTGTTCAAAAAATTGACAATATAAATGACATGACATTTATTTTCATAGCATGCTACTTAAAGAAATTGCATAACGTGCTGTCTACATTTAGGGAAATCACTCTTTCAATCCTGAATATATCTCGCTAATGCTAAAAGTTTTTATGTTTTTTAATTGACTAAATTTATGTAAATAGACCAAATAAAGTCTTACGTAAATAAAAATTTGACTGTAATTTAATTAAACAAAGAAATTTAAGTTTTCTTCTCAAAACGCACGTGTATGTTATGAGATCTCATTGCGTGCATGTTATTGTTATGTGTCATTTACAAGGAATGTTGACAGTGCGATTTTTGATGTTTACAGACATGGGCGTAGAAAATGTAATTTTTTACACATTGTTCATACATTTATGCATTTTTGAAAAATACATTATTTTGCGTCAAATATAAGTCTTTATTTGATAATACGACGACAATTCATATCATTAAACATTCAAATTAATGATATAATTGCTACAATTTGGCAAAATAATAACTGTCGAAGAAAGAACTTTGTATGAAACATTTTCGCAAAGGGCTTTTTTGTACTCGCGTGTTTGTTGAACTTGGCTGCGCCTCATTCAACGAACTTCACGCTCACACAACTACTTTATGAACTTGTATCATAAATAGCTATTTCAACTAAGTTTTTTGTATTGTCATCCATAAGATGTTTTTCTTAATGGAAAGTGTCCTTTGTAAATTTGACTTGCACCACACACAACTACTGTGTTGTTACCGAAATTATGAACACCTGCCAAATTTCAAGTTACTCGGACAACTAGAAGTGGGTCAAATTTACGTTGAAAGTCTCCCTAACATAGGTAAAAGATACAGGTCAAGTTGAATAAAAGCTAGTATGTAATAAAAAATACTCACTTTCCGTTACAAGAACTAGACTTGAATACATCATCAATATTTTCCCAGCACGAGTTGAGATCACTCCTACTGCAAGATTTGGAACAATCTTTCCCAGTCCTGCAACGAAAATATGTGGTTCACTAAAATGTAAATTCTTTATTAGAATTCCGCAGCCGCTTCACATAAGAGAATTGTTGCTGAATTTAGAACGTAGAACGGGGATGTAAAATTGTAAAGTCCCCTGCTGTCTCCTACCCATTTTATAGCGGCTTCAACGAGAAAAACCACTCAGCCTTTGAAATCCTCATCATGAAATATTTCAATGTACAGGGTGTCCCAAATTCGAGCCTCATCATTGGGATCTCGGAAACCAGAAGAGATACGAGGTCGGTTAAATGGAGGCAAAGTTGCGCAATTTGGTGCTCATTGAAACGCCGCTTTCATATTTGAAAAATTCCGAATACTTCCGAAGATTTTGGGAAAAATCCGATTATTCGCGATTTAATTTTTATTTTTTTGTGACTCTATTTGAATAGATATAACAAAACAAATTACACATTCTCATTACTACTTTTTCTGTTCTACAAGATGGTGTTATCAGATTTTCAAACAGTCGTTTCGTATTTGAGCTGCCATCATCAACTTTGTTTTTTTAAATACGGCCCTGGATTTTTTATTATGGATTTTGAAATCTTCTAATGTTCCAAAACAAATGATGTATCGCACTTAATCGAAAAGTTTATATTAATAGCATTTTCCATAAGAACTCATGTGTTAGAAAGAGAGACAGAGAATAGATTTTTGGTAAGATCTTAGCAGGACATCGTTAAAATAATTTTTTCGAAAAATAACGATACATCACTGTTTTAAGGACCTCAGAAGCTCCTAAAAATTGATATAAAACAATGTGTGATGTTCAACATGATGTTTTAATTATTCCAAAAAAAGTCAAACAAAAACTATAAAATTGAATACCCAATGAAAGTTAAAGCAAATATTCAAATTATAATCCACCTGCTTGAATGCATTTTCGTGTCAGTCTGTGAAGTTTATGGATGGCACGCTGAATGGTCCTTGCAGAGATAGCCCTGATCTCCCTTATTAGGTCTTGTCGTAATACTTCAAGATTTTGTGGCGTGTTTCGATAAAGAGGGTTTTTGAGAAATCCCCCAAAAAAGCAGTCTAGAGGGTTTAGGTCGGGGCTTCTAGCTGGCCAACGTACGGGACCTTGGTTTCCAATCCATTTATTAGGGAATAATTCATTTAATAAATTTTTAACACATTATGAGGTGGTGCACCGTCTTGTTGCCACCATAGTTGACTTAATACGCCCAAGGGTTCTTCCATTAAGGAATCCAATATATTGGTCCTTATTAATTCTGCATATCCATCGGATTTTAATTTTCCTTGAATAAAAAACGGGCCGATAATTTTATTGTGCCACATACCGACCCATACGTTAAATGATTATCGTCTGAGGTCTTACTTCTTGATTCTGCCTTGGGTTTTCTATTGACCAATAGTGTTCGTTATGTCTGTTAAATAGTCCATCTGTTGAAAAACTGCATTCATCTGTCCATATAGTTTTATTTAGGAAGTCATCATTTTCATTAATTTTATTTTGCAACCAGTTACAAAATTCTAATCGTCTCTCAGCATCGCCAGGTCTTAGTGTTTGACTAATATGGAATTTGTAAGGTTTATATCCACGCTTATTTAAAGTTCTCCAAACTCTCATTCGCGGTAATCCTATTTCTTCTGAGAAAACTCTAACTGAATCTCGAGTATTATTATTGGCCTTAAAAAATAATTTAAAATTATTCATTTTACTTTCTACTTTGTAACAGTTTTCAAACTTACAGTGTTCAAAATAATTTGTTTCTCTTCTGGATCGATTCGTGTTCCATATTCAACCCTTGGCTCAACAAAACTTCCATACTGAGCTAAATTATTATCAATATTAGCAAAATAACTATAATGGGGCTGCCGTCTTTCTGGATATTCCAACAAATAGCTCTCACAAGCTGTTTTTGAATTTCTATTCGAAATATAATAAATCCTTATCATGTCTCGTTTTTATTTGTTAGAAAAAGTCATTTTCGTTTAATAAGCGTTAACAACTAGTGAACGAACAGTGAACTGTCAAAATATTGGATAATTTAAACATTAACAAATGAACTAAGATAGCCAGAATGCACGATGCACAGCCACTTTGATAAAATGCAATTATTTTTGTAAATATAGCCTAGGGCCTAGAGTTTGAAGTCAATTATATTATTTATTAAACACCCACTTTTATGTTAGTTTTTGAGTTTTAGCAGTGCGTTATTGCAAAAAAGTCTGTTTTAACTCTATTAAAAATATAATTTTTGACTCTCTCTGACTCCTGAGTTCTTATGAAAAATGCTATTAATATAAACTTTTAGAATAAGTGCGATACATTATTTGTTAGACATTAGAAACTTTTGAAATCTATAATAAAAAATCCAGGGCCGTATTTAAAAAAACAAAGTTGATGACGGCAGCTCAAATACGAAGAGTCTGTTTGAAAATCTGATAACACCATCTTGTAGAACAGAAAAAGTAGCAACAAGAATGTGAAATTTGTTTTGTTATATCTATTCAAATAGAGTCACAAAAAATAAAAATGAAATCGCGAATAATCGTTTTTTTCCAAAAATCTTCGGAAGTATTCGGAATTTTTCAAATATGAAAGCGGCGTTACAATGAGCACCAAATTGCGCAACTTTGCCTCCATTTAACCTACCTCTTATCTCTTCTGGTTTCTGAGATCCCAATGATGAGGCTCGAATTTGGGACACCCTGTACATAACGCTACCTGGCTCAAATTTATTTTCCAAAAGAACAGACGAGGCAGGTCGTCAAGCTGATGCCTTTGTTATCACTTATGGTCTAGGACAACTCATTGACCAACTAACATTAACCGTCAGATTGAACAAGAAGGACAAAGTTTTAAGAGGCCATGAGCGCGATCATATTTGGGGCGTTTTTTAGGGTAAAGAGTCAATTGATAACTCAATAACGGTTGGTCTTATCGATTCCAAACAACAGGATTCTAGAGGACGTTCGATTCTAGGTAAGTGCTGTAATAGAAATTGAAATTTCAATCCATTACTTCACAAAAAAAAGCAAAAATGTCCCAAGAATGCAGTTACTTTGAGCAATTTTTTGGGTAGATGAACAAATAATTTGAAATAAACATTACAGCACGTACATAGATCAACGTTTTACCTTTCTTTTGACACCAAATTAATTTCGATTGGATAGAGATTGCTTCAAATTTTAATGGAAGATAAATATCTGTGAAAAGCATAGTGAGGTGTTACCACAGACGTAGGTACATAGAATCAAATGTCCTCTAGAAGCCTGACATTATTTGTAATCAATACGACGAACCGTTTTTGAGTTTTCGACTCTTTTACCAAAAAACCCTTCCCAAATATGATCTCGCTCATGGCCTATTGAGATACTTGTAATTACTTTAGATCGCAAACTCAACTGAACTGGAGTGCTCATATATTATAGAGAAATTAAAACTCAAATTGTGAAGTATACCTATATACTGTTCCTACTACGTCAGCTCAGACATACTGCAAATTTTGATGCACTAACCCTTGTTCGCACAAGCTGTGCTTTTGAGGGGTTTTCTACGAAAACCTAGGAGTTTCGTAACAAACAAATTTTACAATTTTACTGATAACAGCGTTTTATTCACTTTTTCAGTCTCTTAGGGGTTCCTGCATTCTTCTGTGGGGTAATCAGCCTAGTGTGGTAATTTGCAAGTGGCACTTTCGTTCAACAGAAAAAAGCGATCAGGATATTAGGAAATTTAAAATTATGACTCTTCCGTCCTCATATACGCACAATTCGCTGATTGAAATCCACAAGAAATCATCCACTTCCAGCATAAAAGTCAATACAACACTGGGAATGCTGACATCAGGATCAGGCACAGGCTTTCTGTATCTCGGAATAATTCTTTAGACTTCAGCCTCTATAGTGTTCTGCCGCATCATATCAAATTGCTGAATATGAATAAGTTCAAACAACTAATGAAATTGTTTTTCTCAAATAATAGGTTTTACTCAGTCAATGAATACTATGTAGACACTTCACAACCGTGTTCTGTGTTCGGGAACATACCCAGCGAAATTTGATTCAATTTTCATTTATTTAAGTATCATTTATCAACTTGTTTCATTCATTTACATGTACTATTTATTTACTTATTTAAGTTGTTGTCATTATAAATTGTTGATTTTGTATATTTGTTTACGTATGTCAGTATTTTTGAAACACCACAAATGACACACGCTATTAATATGCGATTGTACCGGGTGACACAGCAGACATGTAGCGGCCTATAGTTTTTTTATTTGAAGAGATAAAGATTTGAAATTTGCAGTAGTTACGTAATCAATGATAGCGCTTCATTTGAATCTATCGACAACTTTTTTCAACTACCTGTTTGATCGGCAGAAACTCCAACTTCTTTTTTTTTAATGACACCCTGTATATTTATTCAGCCTATCTTATTTGTCTTGAAATTCTCTATTCAATCGTGTATCACAAAGTGGCATTCGTTTCTCGATTCGCAGATGAATTGCATTTTATTGAAAAACATCAAGTTGGCTGTTACCCGAATTCGATAATCTTTCGATGCTTGGTGGGCTTGGAAATCCAAAGAGTATCAGTTAAACGATATAAGTTCAGTTTTTTCCAAACCTGATCACTTCCTACAGATTGTCAATAGTTTCTTCGATAAAAAGAAAAAACATCTGAAAATAACTCACGATATTGCGAAAACTGAGATACATGTTTTTTTTCAATTTGGATACTTGTGAACTATCTGTCTTTCTCTTTGGCCATGAAGCCATATCATGATTTTTCCATTTGGAAACATAAAATTAAAATTTTTCTCCTGATTCACCATCATCCACCAAGATAGGCTAGATAAATATACAGGGTGTCATTAAAAAAAAAGAAGTTGGAGTTACTGCCGATCAAACAGGTAGTTGAAAAAAGTTGTCGTTAGATTCAAATGAAGCGCTATAATTGATTACGTAACTTCTGCAAATTACAAATTTTTATCTCTTCAAATAAAAAAAACTACAGGCTGCTACATGTCTGCTGTCTCACCCTATGGTATAGTAAATTGAACTATCTATCTAATGACTGAAATAAAGCTGGATTTTTTAAAAATCCTGGTGTATCGGTCTAGTATGATCACACTTTATATTCAGATTACATATACATGAAAAAGGTGCATTCAATAGATTCTGAAATGATATTCAAAGTTGTAGAGGATTAAAATTTAGTTAAGAAGATCATTTCAAAAAAGTGATTTTTTTTATTAACTTCCCATTTACATGCTATTGACTTGAAAGTACTCATTAAAAAGAAGATATTCAAGGTAGTCATCGATGTAATACTTGTTGCTGACTGGTTCAATTTAAGGAAATGTATAGTACACCCCCACTCCTCAGCCAACTTTTCGGTGGTAGGAGAGGGGGGAATATAAAACAATGGCATGTGGCGGCTCAAATCAAAGAGTTCTGCAGCCTCAACATCGAAATTAAATTTTTAGAAAATAAAATAATAATCTCAATATATTTATATGAAAGAACTAGATATCATTTATTCAACTTTCACACTGGTTATTTGTTTAATGAATAATGTAACAATATTGAGAATATAATTTTATATCCAAAATTGCATTAATTACGCGAATAGTAGAATAAAACCATTTTTCTGAGGTAATATATCAATATATATTGATAAGTATTATACAGAGTTAGTCAAATGTGTGGGCCCGTCCATTTTTCCAAGTCGAAGAGTATAACAGTCTGCACCTTTCTGTGAATTGATACATTTTTTTGATATGCCATTGGTGGACGTGTGACGTCATCGGTAGTACTAATATTATTTTGATTTTCTTGATAGATACTGTGTGTTTCGTATTTTTGAACTTTATTCACAACATTGGTTAAAATTTCAGAAAATTAGTAAAAATTATAATGTTAAATATGATACATTCTCTGAATTATAAGTAATTTCACATAGGTATAGACCAAGTTCAAATTTGGTAGAATTTTTACTTTACATTAACGAAATCATGGAAATAAATGAAAACTCATTTTGAAAAGAGACGTCAATATACAGGATTAGGCAGTAGCCGGCTCCTTTAAATGGTCACTGGTTGTTGATTTTTCTGAATTTGGTATGTTGTAGAATAAGACTTCTGAAAAAAAACTCTGTCTATGGTCCATGGGTCAATACTATCGCTAGTTATTTAAAGTAATGAATATTGCTATTCAGAAAACATCAAAAATGAAAATATTTTGGGCGACAAAAATATTGCTTACCCATAAGTCAATAATTTTAGACTGGATTTTGACAAAAAATATTGTTAATCGACCACATAAAATGAAGATGTGACCAGATAGATAGATAGATACGTTTACTGCCTCTTAAAATACATTTTATGGCAAGAGTGTGAGAGAAAATAGGTACATATATAACTATATAAAAATATAAAGAGAAAAGTTTTTGGGTATAACGCTCAAATTATCGTGCAACCGTAGACACGTGTTTCGAGCTTAAGCTCTCATCAGTACGGTAAAATCAAGTGCGAAGATGTACAACACTTGGATGTAAAAATAGAAACAAAGGAAGTCAACAACAGGAAGCCAACCACACATTTGCTGCTTCGGTTAGAAGACCTTGTACGTACAAGGCAACAACTAACGTCGCCACGGAGGCAGCTATAGCTACCAGCGTGACAATCCCACACAGGAAAATACAAATCAGAAAGGATTTATCGAGGGGCAATATATAAAAATATAAAGAAAAAAGTTTTTGGGTATAACCCTCAAATTGTTGTGCAACCGTAGACACGTGTTTCGAGCTTAAGCTCTCATCAGTACGGTAAAATCAAGTGCGAAGATGTACAACACTTGGATGTAAAAATAGAAACAAAGGAAGTCAACAACAGGAAGCCAACCACACATTTACGGTTGCACAACAATTTGAGGGTTATACCCAAAAACTTTTCTCTCTATATTTTTATATATTGCCCCTCGATAAATCCTTTCTGATTTTTATTTTCCTGTGTGGGATTGTCACGCTGGTAGCTATAGCTGCCTCCGTGGCGACGTTAGTTGTTGCCTTGTAAGCACAAGGTCTTCTAACCGAAGCCGCAAATGTGTGGTTGGCTTCCTGTTGTTGACTTCCTTTGTTTCTATTTTTACATTCAAGTGTTGTACATCTTCGCACTTGATTTTACCGTACTTATGAGAGCTTCAGCTCGAAACACGTGTCTACGGTTGCACAACAATTTTAGGGTTATACCCAAAAAATTTTCTCTTTATATTTTTATATATTGCCCCTCGAAAAATCCTTTCTGATTTATAACTATATAACAATAACTTAAACCTAGACAATAGTAATATAAGAAATGTGAAGCAGTAGCGATAACTGAAGAGTAAGGAATCAGCATAATAGTTTAACTCAACTTAATATTAGATCATAAGTGATATACAATATTAAAAAAAAAAAGAAAGCAAAGGGATCTGATAGTAGTGGGTGGTATCCTAGTGAGCACAAATCTGTTCAAGCATTCACTCATTGATTATAAATGATCGTAGTTTTAATATATTCCACAAATAGTTAGCAATGGTCTTGGCGTTTTCTGCCGTTAGAGTATTAAGGGCGTGGGCCAAAGCAACCATATCCGGTGAAGATTTCAAGTATGCTGGTTTTATTGAACAGTTTATAGGACAATTGAAGAAACTGTGTTCGACCGACTCTAACTGATTATGGTGACAGATTGTGCAGTATTCATTTGGGTTAATATTATAAGTTGAGCCTCTGTAGGTGAATTTAACAGATATAGAGTTGCATATTCTCAGTTGGGCAATGGCTCTTGTATATTTAACAGGACTATTTAGGGAGATATATCGCTGGGGCATATTATTCAAAATGGAGAAGGAATGGTACATTGTTAAGAATTGTGAACGATGCAGGAGTAACCTATCCCGCTCGTATAATTTTTCTTTGAACTTCAGTAGGAGACACTTCTTCTTTGCTTTAATAAGCTCGTGAGAGAGTTTGTCCCAAATGTCGTCAGCGTGAATCTCGATAAAGAATGATTTGACCTGTAATACCCAATTATATTTGGGATCACAGTTGGAAATTTGCAGTTGCCGTTTGAAAATCATATTTGGTAAACGACTGTCATCCATTTCAAGAATATGTATCAACCAGTTTAATGTCCATTTGAAAACAATATATGAAATTTTAACACGGCCACATTCAGCTCTGACTGCATAGTCCGGGGTATGGAACGGCAGTGATAAAATCTTTTTTATGAATTTTGTATGTACTTGCTCAACTATATCAACATGGCGCAGGCCCCAGACATGGATACAGTTAGACATAACACTGACAACAAGGGAGTCGAAGAGACGAAACCTAGTTTTCATGGAATCAACTTTAGTTTTGTTAAGAACTTGTAGTAGAGCTTGTTTAGCTTTAGCATTGGACGCGGTAGCCATTTCACGAAAGAGTGATGAGGATTTGAATAGTTCGCCAAGATATATGTAGGAATTCGTAATTTCTATTGGATGACTTTCGAACAAAAAACTACTATGTGTTTTATAAGGCCTTCTAGAGAAACATACTATCTTGGTTTTGTTAGTATTTACTGTGAGGCGATTAAGGGAAGTAATCTTCGATATCAGACAGAAAAAGGGAAAAGAGTAGCGGACTGAGAACTTCCCCTTGCAAAACTCCTTCCGAGACAGGAAACGCGCGTATGTACTCTCCGTTGGATATCACACGCATGGTGGCATTTGAATAAAATGCTCTGAGCAATCTGACAAGCTGGGAACTGACACCTAGTTGAAAGAGTTTTTGCCAGAGAGGTTGATGGTTGACACTATCAAAGGCCCTCTTGCAGTCAATGAATATAGCAAATATTTTACGCTTCTTGAAGCGGAGAGAAAAATGTATAATCGACGAGAGTGTATGAACATTATCAGCGCATCCTCTTTTATGCCTAAAGCCAGATTGACTTTCCGGTAGTATGTTATATGTTTCAGCCCAGTTCATTAATCGGGTGTGAATAATGCGGGTAAAAACTTTAGCAGTACAGTTTACCAGTGCTATACCTCGATAGTTAGAAGGGTTGTTGATTGGACCTTTTTTGTGAATCATCTTCAAAATAACTTCGGACCAGCATTTTGGAATTAAGGTGTTGTCTAAAATTTGATTGAAAAGTGTACATAAATACAAGATCCAGTTGTTAGGTAGGGATTTTAGAAATTCAAAAGGAACTTCATCACTTCCCGGGGATTTATTATTTTTGCAATTATTCAGTATGTAATTGGGAGATCAAAATGTGGGTTTCTGGCATCGAAAAAACTAGTGCTGTCTATTACGTAGTCTTTATAAATATCATTGTAGAAAGCTTCCCATTCGTAAATATTTAACGAGACTGGAACTTATTGAGGGTTTCGAGCATTTTTGATGGTTTTCCACAAGGTGGCAGAGTTGTTACAGTTGACAAGGGAAAAAATTATATTACCTTCATATTCGTTCTTTTTATATTTTAACAGTTGTTTATACTGCTTTTTCGAAGCTAAATATTTAGATTTGGGTTGTGCTGAAAATTTTTCATTTTTACAGGCATTGAGATCTTTTATGGTCTGATGTTTAAGTGCTACACACTGATGATCGAACCAAGGTTTGCTTTTAAAGGTTTTTTGGCTCGGGGCACCTGATATTTTGGAAAGACCTAGAGTGTCAGCTGCTGCATGTATGGTTGTTATCATGTTAGTATGACAGTCTTTTATTGACATGTTTTCTGTTAAACCAACCTGCGGTGAATTCATCATGTGTAGTTTATAAGGCAGAATATCATTTTCGCATAATTTTGGGATTCTGGATTCGGGACACTGAACATAGTTATCATTTGGAGAAATTGTCATATTGAATTCAAAAGAACAGGACACGGGGAAATGATCTGAGACGGAAAACATGTTATCTACTTTGAGGTCTTCAACGCTTGATAAAAAGGAATCATTTACCCAAACAAAATCAATGGTGCTTTTGCCCATCACTCCGACGAATGTATATTGACCTGGCCGATCATAGTTACTTCTGCCATTGAGTAGTGAAAAGCCATTAGAGTTCATGAAATCGACCAAAGAACGACCTCTCGTGGTAAGGGTGTGATCGAGGCTCAAACGCTGACTATATAGATTTGTATTCTCGAATATTTCTGGCGAAGAAAAATAAAAGTCAGAGACCCTGCAATTGAAGTCGCCCCCACTACTATCAGGGTATCATGAAAATTTTCAATAATATCAGTTATAGAGTTTTGGAAGAGTTCAAGAATATGTTCAATATCGAGTGAAGGTTTGAAATAGACATTACATATAATAAATCTGGTGTTACAGTTGGTTTCGATCAAACAGAAGATCCACCAAGGAGACTTATTGATAAGTGTGAGGGAAAAGCTCGGGTTACAGATTATTGAGAGAACACCACTGGCACGACCCGCTGACTTTTCTTTTATTGCACTGGAACTGTGTGATTTGAAAACAGACAGATAGTTGGGAAAAGCAAGCAAAACACTGAACACATTTAAATTTTTGTAATGGGTGACTCAAAAAGTAATAGTTTTTTTGTGATATTTTGTTTATTTTCATTTCATATTTTGAGCTTCAGGTATACTTGACTATACGAACCATTCAATATACTTCCCATCCAAAATAAGCGTTTTTTATGATCCATCGTGTAATTAAAATTTTTTGTCTGATGAATTTTCCATTTTTTTTACTTACTCTTAATTTGAGTACAGATGATGTCAAACACTTATGGCTTTGGAATGACCAGTTTTTGGGATACGCAGGGTAATACATTAAGAGGGGCGACCTGCTATATCTACGTAGTTACAAAAAAGTTGTATACAATGAAAATGTTATACAGAGAACTGTCAAAATCAAAAATTTTTGATCACTCTGTATGAGATTTAGCTTTGCGACACTTCTGATTTGCTTACAATTTTATCGTTATTTTATTTGTGTATTCTGTATTTCAATGATTTATGAAATATTCGTTTGAGTTGCAATTGTTTTTATTATTATTGTACAACTTCCTCATACCAGAAATTGTTCTGACTGGAAGGTATTCGCACAATTAATAAATAAATAAAATACGATTGAAAAAGGAATATGCGTAACTACGAAATCATGCACTCCATATAATGAATGTAGTTTTTACAATATTGAGACTTACCAGTCTTCGGTACATCTGCAATCTCCACAAATACGTGTTCCATTATTCTTACATTTTACTGCATCATCCTTGATACCTGGACATTCACAAGTTCCCAAGTATGTTACAGAAATGATCAGTTCTTCATTAAGGTCCTTTTCCTGGACAAAAAGGAAATCCTCCTGGACATAGAATTGTAAAAAGCGTTATCGAACATGATCTGTGCAGGAATTTTCGTAGTGTTAGCGAAGGGCACGTTGTTGAGAGGTGTGAACACTCAATGTTTTCAAAAACACAAAGATGAATGAGATATAATGTACAAGTACTATTGAGGAATTGTCAAGGGGGAGTTTACTCTTGTTCCATTAAAATATATTTTGAATGGTATATGAACCCAAATCTAAGCTTATTAGACATATTAAAAGAGAAAAGAAAAAGGTACTTAAAAAATGAAAGTTGAGAAAGTAGGGGTCACTCAATGCAATGCTAAATAAGTTTGATGAGCATGTAACTGCATCTGTTGTTGGTTTTGAAAGAAGAGTAGAGTTATGGATTTTCGAAATTATGTGGCGGTTGTATTTTAATTTCACTGGGTATGGGGTTACATGATTTGTAAATGTTGCAATGAAATCCTAGTTCAAATAGAGTGGTTCTATGTGGAGGTGTTGAAAGTGAAAATTTAATTTTATTTTACCTATCTGAAAACAGTATATTTACATGCTTATTTATATGTTGAAAAAGGGTTTTTTCCTTGCGCCCGTACGGAAAATTTTTCGGTGCGCTGGTGTCATTATAGCTGCCTATTCACATGTCAAAACTAAATAGTGTTTTTGACAGTTCTCTAGAAATCGCAAATTGTTTGAATATTTCCTTGTTTTGTGGCAATTTCTGGATATTTTTGTACCATAAATATTTCAATTAATAATACAAGATTTGGTTCCTTCATCATTGAAAATAAATGTTTCTCAACAATATGTGGTTATAATGAGAAATATCGTTCATTACTGGTCCATAAATGCTTTTTCCGTGCTTGCACGACTTCCCGTGTTCGGCTTCGGCTCCCACGGGAACATGTCGCGCACGCACGGAAAAACCCCATTTTCTGAACTCCTAATGAAATATACTATTCTCACATTGATGCTATGAATGTTAAAGTGATATGCTTTTTTATTCTGGCATAAGTTCTGAACACTCTATTTTCGTTTCTATATACAGATAGAACTCAAAAACTGGGACACGAAACGAAAACTTATTTGAACATTCAAACAGATACGATGTGGATATCCAAATTTCAGGGAGGAATGAGCTCTTTGAATATTTTTTGAGAAATGATCTCTAAATCTTAATTGTTCAGATCCAGAATCAAACCAAGAGTTTTCAATTTCTCTAATATTGGTATCGGTACCAATAAATCTGGTTAATTTTTAAAGTGACCCTCTTTTTGGCTGTGTTAACAAAAATTACGGCTGCATATTTTTTTGAGTTCAGCGAAAAAGAATGCTTCTTAGACATATCTGATAGCGAATTGAGATTAGAATTGAGTTATGCAATATCCGAATTAGTCATAATCACAGGATATATTTCATGGAGTTGGGTGTCGTCTGCATACATGTGTATATTACAATACTTGATGAGTTTCTCAGTCTGACTCTTATATGGTGAATAGAAGAGGCCGTAGAATAGACCCCTGCGGGACTCCAGACAAAATATTTCTAACTTTTGAAATCTGACCACCTTATCTAAAAATTTGCATTCTGACACTCAGATATGAATCAATTTGCCTCAATGCATCAGGACACCAGCCACATGACGTTGGTATTGTACATAGCGTGTAATGATTCGGGGTATCGAAGGCCGTACTGAATGAAGTCTGGCAAAATGAGAACAGCGGATTTACTGATTGAGTCAACGTTTATTAAATTCTTGTAACTGGCGTATTCAGTCAATTGTTCGGATATAATTTTTTTCAAAAACTTTGAGTTGGATGGCCTTGATAGATTGCTGATAGGTCTGAGCTCAGATACATTTTATGTAACTTTTATTTTGGTATTGGTGTGAATAAAGCTCTTTTCCAAGCTGACCATGATGCTGTTTAAAACATTGACTAGAATGGGTGAAAGAAAAGGACAAAACATTTGGGAAATGTTGTAGTCCGTATTGCATCGGCACCAACAAGGGTATTCTTCAATTTATCGAGGGTATTTCCTTTCTTCAAACATGTTTGTAGTTTTTCAGTACATCAGACAGTAGATCAAGTTGTATATTTGAATCTCCATAGCGCGTGTATGTTATATTTTGTACTGGTCGACTGGCTACATGAAGTTTCAACCGAATGCATTGAGAATCGTATATGCCGAGACATTTCTTCCGTTTCTGTAATATGAGGTTAATATGAGGGTTATCAAAAAAAAGTTCGGATGAAAGTTGAAGGATATTCCACTCTGCACCTTTCCATAAATTCAAATATTTTCTAGATGTTCCATTGTTGGAGAAGTGACGTCATCGGCATTTTTTTGAGATCGAACCACATATGACATGTTCAGTATCGCTAGAAAGCTTGTCATTTTCTCATTTCAGTAGTACTAAAATTATTTCAACTTTCTCGATAGGTACAGTGTGTTTCGTATTTAAGTGTCCACCTCTGTAATTCACTAACCTATTGCGTAATTTGCTAAAACAATTTTTCAATCGGGGAATATATCCAGTTAGATATTTGAAGCGATATGGCAATTTGAGTCAGACAGTGGCGTACGTAAGTTCATATGAAAAAAATATTTTTTGTGCTACATTGACAGTTGTTTCATTGAAAAATTTCATTATTTTATCGATGGAATAATTCCAGTTTTTATAACTTAAAATTATCCCAAAAATCGTGAGTGAAATTTTTTAATGAAACAACTGTCGATGTAGCACATAAAAATGTTTTTATGAAAACTTACTCACGCCACTGACTGAATCAAATTACCATATGGGCGGGTCCATACATTTGACCTACTCTGTATGTTACTTCTTAAATGAGGTTGAATGAATATGTTATTTCCAGAATTGTCTTCAGAAGAAAAAACAATTGGAATTGATTATTAATTTTGAAATTTTTTGTAGTTAAAGCTTTCGAGCAGACGCATCTAATAATGCTTTTCCAAGTTTTTCTGAGGGAGCCCTAATGAAGAGCTGTTCGGTAGATATGTAGGCTGATTGAACAATTCCAGGACATACGTACTATAATCCAGTCAATAGAGGCTCGAAAAGGGGGTGCACCTTGCATCAGATGCGGGATTGTTTTTTATTTTTTAACAACTTGAGTGCCATAGCGGTCATAATGACCACCGATTTTGCACCTCTACTACGGCTGCTTTCAATACTTTTTCTACAAAGGAATCGTGGTATTCTATATGAAAACAATTAATATCAAATTAGTATTTCTAAAAACTCTGTCATTGTACAGGGTGATACAGAATATAGGTCATATTGAATTCGTAATTTTTCACATGAATCGTTTGTGAATATGGTTGAAAAGAAAACGTTATCGATCTTTCATATGCTACGAATGGACTATCATCGACTTAGAAAGCTTAAATTGGAAGTTGGTTACGTTGCACGCAAATTTTTCCACTTTTAAAATCTCAAGTTATTTTGAGAATACATTCCCATTTCATCTTCATTTTGTTTCACTTCTCAATCTTTCTGGTTCAAATATCACAAAAAGGGAGAGGGGCTCTGTCGAACACTCGGACACTGTATAAATTATTGTGAACTTCACTACACAATTAATAGTAGATATGGGGAGGTAATGGTATTGATTCACCTCGAAACATGTAAGAATATTCTACCACACCGGAAGCAGAGTAGGACAAGACTGTAAATGTAAGGATTGTGAGGATATGAAATAAATTTTTCAGGGAAATATATAAGTAGGTACATTTTACATAATGTTTTTTGACTCTCACGGCATTTCATTCTGTTAGAGCAGACGATGGACTTTATGCAAAGATCTTTTATGATTGATAAAGGTGTATCTTGTTCTAGGGCTACACGTTGGAGTTGGGATTTTTTGATGGTCTCTTTTATTTTGGAATAAATCTATTGTGGTGAACTAGCGTTATATCAAAAATGAGTTCTATTGCAAATTTTTTTATAAATTCAGTGATTTTCTAAGTAGCTAATTATAGCCAGATACATCAGAAACATCGACAAAAGCTTTTCTTTTATTATGATGTATAATATTGCTTCTGGTTCACCTTCAATTTTTTTAATCTATTTGATTTCCATTTCGCTTTCATCAAGTTAGGAATTTCGGACTCTTTGATACCGTGTTTGGCGGTATTTGGTATTGAGAAAAAAATATATCTTATTTAACCTTCCACTGAATGACACAAATTACGAGACCATTTTGTATTAACAAATATCATCTTTTCACAAACATTAGTTTTTGATTTAGTCAGTTATAAGTACTCTTTCAAAGTGCCTGAAAAATTATGATATAGTGAGCACTTTTACCAACAAGTTTGGTAGTCAGCGATACAATACTATCAAAATTATCAGCAATGGGTCTTCTTCTGGAATATAAAAGTTCATCAGACAAAAACAACACAATGTTGTGACTGATGCATCAGAAACACGTTCTTTCACAAAATGTTTTTTTCAAATTTCATGTAGGTACGTACATTAATTTCCACAACACAGTTTGAATAGTATCATTCCATACTTGATGGCTTTTCTGGGAAATATTGCTTCATAATCAACCGTTCACTGAATGGAACTGGCGATATATTGATAACTTACATAATGTTTCTCCAATTATCAATCTCATTTTATGGAAAGTGCCAGTAAAATGAAAATTTACGCATTCTCAAGAAGAATTGAAATTCTTTCTTTGTCATGATTTGTGGAGCGAACAGGTTTGGAAAGGACATATCGTTTGGCCAATAATTGGCATCATGTAGCTTATATTCTGAACCCTTTATATACCCTGAGAGCCTGATAAATCCCAGGATTTCATTCTTATAGGTTGAGGTCCATTCATGAAGCCTTCACTACATTCTGTATCTCTTTTAGATTATTCAGTTGTCAAAGATCACAAATTTTTTCAGACTTTTTTTACTATTATTGAATGTTTTTAGATATTTATTGGGAATACCAAAACGTCTTCCTTTCACTTGATGAATAAACTAAATCTCACCAAAAATCTTCAGATCACTACTTCTTCGTAATATTACCTACATGTTTCAACAACGTTATAATTGAGATGTAAATTACTTTTTCTAATAATAACAGCATTCTACTAAAGAACAATTGTAACCGCTGACTTGATCACTACCTCCACATGAAGAGCCACTGTGAAATGCCAATTTGGATATTATATTTCATAAATTTTCAGTTTGTAAAGTTTACTCCAAAGTAGGATATCTTCCTGAAGCACAATATACAATTTACTCATTTACCCTTCTACACTTTTATAGATTATCTTGATATCACATTAATTCATTTTCAGACTGTGGAAGGTTACAAACCCACAAAATTCATTTTAGGAGACGAATGTCCTCCATAAAATCAAACTTTCAATCAACATGTTGAAAGTGTTCATGTGGCTTGGTCTATTCGAAGTTTACCAGAATCATCATCTTATCATTAGAAGTCAGTTGTGAATTACCTATTGGTTAAAAATTTATTTACGTTTCGAATTTTATTCTTTTTGAGAAATATTCATTCTTTATATTTGGCACTAAATGAATATTATTTCGTAATTATTATTATTATCATTTTGTACTGAAAAGACAGGAATATGTGTATGAATCCATCACTACACCCTACTCACTAAATTCGAATTGTTCGATTCGAATATTAAACTTTTTGGATTTCAGCTCCATCTAGTGGACGAATATCAACAAATCATACATTTTTTAAATGAGTTTTCTGAGAAAATTGTTAATCTGATGAAAATATACCCTTTTCAATTTTCAATAAAAAAGTTGCCAGCACTTCTGACTCGTCCTGTACGATTATCTCAGGAACGTTTCAATAAAATTTCGTATAAGTATTGCAATCCTATACCTCTACTTCAAATTTGAAATTTCTATGTGAAACGATAAATGAATGGTGGGCTCATCTCATATATCATTGTTACACAGCACCCGTTCTCTGTGGCACCATGGAAAAGTTAGCATGAATTTCTTGGCAGTCAAGGTGTTAATATTGTTTGAGACCATTGGGAAGTTATTAACCCATGTTTCCGTCATTCCCGACCCCTTGCTTCGTCCGCTATTTGGAAAAAATTGGCAGAAATCGGCACTTTTTACTACAAGGCAAAAAGGGCGATAATTGGCGATTGAGCAAATTTTTTCCATTCCGCCCACTTTCCATCGCAAAAACAGACAGAAGACTTGATCTTAGCAAAAAGTTTAATGGTTGAAAGTTGTAGCGAATTCAATTCCTGTTGAAATCTATGAGCTATGGGTAGGAGTGGGGTGGAAGTTTTTCGTTTTCATTATATTACAACCATTTTTTGAACACAGCAGTGCATCTAAATAATATTTGAGCCATTTTTTGTATAAAACTGAATAGATGGGAAAAAACAATTTCGTTACACATTCATTTGAAGAAGTCAGGCATTTGGACTGACATGGCGATATAACAGAAACTCGTGGAAGATATGAAATTGGATGGAGAATGACAGACAGCACATTGTTGAAGTGGACTCTTGGAATGACTTCTCTCCAGGACATAGCTCAATAAATGGTCCAGTTCACTGAAGTTACAGCATTATCTTCCAGAATAACATGTGAAGCTGAGGCTCAGCAGTATCACGCATGACGAACAAGATGTGATACGGCTGCTCGAATGATTTTCAAAACTCTCCCTTTCCCTGAAGCAGAGGAAATTGTGTAGTTGGAAGTGAGCAGATGAACTGCTACAAGGCTCAGCAAGTCGGTATGGTAGGACTCTCAAGAATAGTGGGACCAACCTTCCGTGAAGTGTCCTTCAAAACAAAGTAGAAAGTGATATCTTTAGCAGCTGACAAGAATATCTTCAAAGTTGAGGAGGAGAAGATTGCTGTGGACCCACTCATACTCTATCACAGGATGTGCAAAGCAAAAACAACCCAGGACGACCTTAAGAAATACCTCTCTTAGTTTCACCGTACCCTATGTAGTTGTTCAACGGGGATGGCATGCGCAAGGGCACAGAGTCTGCTTTATATGCAACATTCACACCCCAGCCCATTGATTTCGAGCTTCCCTAACTGTCATCGATGGTGGGCAACTGTTCCACAAAGTTGTGTGAAATCGAAATTTGACGTTTGGTCAAATTTGTGCCAATGATATCAAGTACATCCACCAGCATAATGGGACAGTGGTGATGGTCTTCTTTGACGGGTACCCAGACAATCTCCTGATGAGTACCAAGAATGCTGAAAGAACAAGAAGGCACAAGAACGCCTAAGCAGATGTGCTATTTGAGTCTACACAACTCGTCAAGACAAACTGTCCAATGAGAGCATTGAAAAACGATTTGTTGCACTCCTCAAAACAACACTTGAAGCGTCCAACGTGATGAACAAGCAAGCTGAGGAGGATGCTGGCGTGCTCATTGTGACCACTGCAACATCGATGGCTTTTTCGTAGGATGCTCTAATTATTGTGGGGAAAGACATAGATTTATTAGTCATCCTCACTGGGACAGGAAATACGATGAACATTAAAGGACATCTCCACAGCAAGAGAGCGAATATTGGTCGTCCTCTATGGTGGGGAAACCGACCAATCACTTTCTGACCTCCGACACACAGAATTTGTTGCCGCCACGACAAACTTGAAACTGGAAGAATGCATCCAACGTCTGATGCAGCGCGATACCTCTCCTTGAGGGTATACTACCAAGTAATGGCCTGGATGAGCAGGAAGAAAGACCCGATCATCTTTGGATGGACAAGAGTAAGCTAGGGCTTGATTACGAGAACAACCACCAGAGATGCTGCTCCTCTTACCCTGCTGAAGACGGTATCATGCAGATGTGTCATCGGCTGTTCCGCAGCATGTGGATGCAGAAAAGTCGGTCTGCATTGCTCCACTTTCTGCGAATTCTGCTGCGGCGGAAAGTCCTGCGACAACTGTCCCTTGATGGTCGCTGACGAAAAAGAGGAATACATCAACGATCCGTTCGAACCATTCTACAAAGACCCTGCCGGAATTCAGCTTTCCCCATTGCGAAACGTCTCCGGTTACTGTAGCAACCCCTCCCCCTCTTTTTTGAACTTTTTGTTTTAGTGTGTTCATCATTCCCTAATAATTGATATATAAAACGCATTGTATTTTAATCTATACATACTAACTTTTTCAAATGAATGTGTAACGATTTTGTTCTCTTCCATCTATTCATATTTATACAAAAAATAGTTCAAATATTATTTAGATGCACTGCTTGAGATATAATGAAAACGAAAAACTTTCACCAACACGGCGCTCCAGTGAATCACAAAAACACATTTCTTCTAGTTTTCTTAAATTTACCCCCACTTCTACCCATTGCTCGTAGAATTTTTTGATACATGAATTTCAACGAGAATAAAATTTTCTACAACTTCCATCAAATAAACTTTTTGCTGAGGTCAAGTCTTCCCCCTGTTTTTGCGATGGAAAGTGGAGCAATATTGAAAAATTTGCCGAATCGCTAATTTTTGCCCTATATTTCGCCTTCTCGTAGCTCGAATACGCTTGGTCCTACAAAAAAACTTTTGGATCAAATTTGTTTTCATGTTTGTTGAAATTCAGTAATCTACATTTTTTCAGCCGAACACATATTCAAAGAATCAACTGGGAATGAGCTAGAGGCCAAAAACCAAATAAAGTTCCGATTTCTGACAGTTTTTTCAAAATGACGGGCGAAGCAAGGGGGTGGGGATGACGGAAACTTGGATAAATAACTACCTAATGGTCCTAAACAACATCAAGAAATGAAAAACGAACCCGCATTTGATGGAGAGTGAAGTTCGTTTATTCACTGGATTACTACCTCAATATTCTGAGCAGTTTGCCACCATGGATGATAATGTGATACAATAGTATGTTATGATACAAGTGCACAAATAAGTCTTTAAAGAACGCGCAACGAGTTTATAAGGGCACGACGCGAAGCAACAAAATAGAGAATACTCGTATAGGACTTTCAATGTTACCGATAAAAAGTGAGGTTCAGTGGATCCCAAGCTTTGCAAATCTGAGGCTTATCTTGAAGAAGGCTTATGTTGATCTTTGGTGGTCCTCAAATAGTAGAACAAAACAAAATCGTAATGCAAGGTCAATTCAAGCCTTATGGTGGATTTATGCAGCAGTCATAAGTCATAGGAAAGAATATTCGTCAATGATTTGTTGTAATAAACGGTTCAACCAATATTTTTACTTATGACTTAAAACTTATGACTTATGATGCTGCATAAATCCACCTTCAGTAATTACGGTGCAAATGGCTGAAAATCTGATACCAACTTATCTCACCTTTGGGGCATCCGCTGGATTATCATTGAGAGTAAGTTCTACTTTGAAGTTTACTGGGCTGGTCGTCACACCATAACATGTAGAAGTTTCGTTGAACTTGTTCGTATTTTCACAGTCAGCAAAAAATTTAACATCAATATGTTTGTGATGTGACGTGTTGATGTAAAAATTCACTTGACCCGCAAAGTTGTAGTAACCTGAAATGAACGGGTTGATGTAGAATCTGCAAATAAGAGCTTGTGAGATTTGTTACCTTCCTTGATAACTTCTAGAATATTTCCGGAGTTTTCCTCCAGTTTTGAAACTAAAGCGTGTTGTTTCAATAAACTTCGACTAAGCGTCGTGTAGTAATCTAATTTTTCTTTTTTCTTCACAGCAAAAACTATATTCACCTAAAAAGTTGGATTCTTGATTTCATCTAAATTAACCTTTCATGGTGGTTTATGGTTTATGTTCTGGTTCTTACGAGTACGTAAATCAAAATTGTGCTCAAAAAAGTTTACCATCTTAAGAAATTGTATCAACACCGGGTTCCAACGAACTCTCTAGACAAGCAATCATTTCCATAGTTGTAAAGGTATGAGATTCAAACTAGGCAGGAGTATTAGATTCAACAATTGGAAACATTTCCAATATCCCATTCCCCTCCATAACTTCCGTTTTCACGATTCAACTTGGGAATTTACAAGGAAATATCCCGTCTATTTTTTTTTGAGTGCATCACATATTTGTGAGACAAAAAGTTCGATAAATTTGATTTTTCAGAAGTATTACTATTTTTGCATCTAGAGTGCGTGGACGCACTTCCTTCAATCAGGCATACAGTGTTGTCTAACGAAAACTTAACACCTCGATTGTCCGGCTCTAACATTAAAATGTGGAAAATTGCTCGTACCCGTCAATGTCTGATTCGAGGGAGAACAAATTTTCCGCTCGTGTCAACCCCGTAACTGCAACCCCCTAACGGGGGCTCCAAAAGTTCCATCGATAACGAAATGTCAGGTAAAATAGTGGAAGAGTACTAACGTTTGTGATTAGTGTATTAAAAGCTCGAAATGGGAACCAATCACTTCCATGCAGTAATATAAGTTTTGCTGAAAACGGTGACGTACATGACTCAAGATTTCTGGTGTAATTTGACGGCATTCATCAATGATTCGATTTCGCAAATCATCCAGTTACTCAGGCTGGGTAGCGTAGATCTTGGATTTCAGGTTACCCCATAGAAAAAAGTCCAATGGAGCCAGATCAGGTGATTTGGGCGGCCACTCAATACGTCCGACTTCCAATCCAGGCGTGAGGAACATTTTCATCTACGAACTGACGCACAGGTTGAACGAAATGAGGTGGTGCGCCATCTTGTCGGAAAATGAATGTCTGATGGTTTTCGTCATTCTCCAATACTTGCACGAGTGCTAATATATCTACATAAATTTGGCCAGTGAGATTACCAGGTATAAAAAAAGAGCCAACAAGAAACATTTAATTTTGGGGATGCTGAGTTTGCACTTCACGAAATGATCTTGGATTTTCATCTGAACAATACCGACAGTTATGCCTGTTTACAATGCAGTTAAGGTAGAATATACACTTGTCCGAAAAACAGATATCGAACATGTAGTTTTGATTACCGTTAATAATTTCACTGACCATGACGGAACTGGAGTCGGCGATCGGGATCATCCTCATTCAGTTCCTGAATCAATCGAATCTTATAAGGATGGAATTTATGTTGTTTAGGGATTCTCATGATTGTTGAGCGTGCAACACCAGATACATCGGACAATTTCCTAGTACTAAGGGTTGGATCCATTGCCACATGACCTAAGACAGCCACTTCCCTCGCTTCGTCTCTTTCGTGCACCCTCTTTTTGTTTCCGACTGAACCAGTAGCGTCAAATTTGACAACCAGTTGCACAATGTAAGCAAAGGATACATTTGTACCAGGATGTCGTTCGTTAAATAAAGCCGCTGTTGTTCGCATAGAGTCGTTATTTCTAAAAAATAATTTTATCATTTCCACCTTTTTTTCTACGGAATACACCATTTCAATGCTACTACAAATTTACAATCGCTTTGACACACTTTCAGCGTTCGTAAACATTCACGATAGACTAAGGTAAAGAAACATATGGTCCGTCTACTTTTTTGGCAAAAAAAGTAACGACATAAAGAATAAATACCTTTGAAATGCGTCGGATAAGAATAATATTCTCGAGATCAATTCCACATTGCCTCTTTCACTGTTTTACCTGTTATTTCATTATGATGGATATTTTGAAGCGAAATTATGGGGTCGGACAGGACTCGATAAGATCTTCAAAATTAGTTATCGCAACACCCCTCATCCCTTTTCAAAATCAAGGGGTTGTGCTCACCCCAGTTAGAGGGTTGAAGTTACGGGGATAAACGAAGCATAAAAGTTGCTCCTCCTCAAATTAGGAATTGACTGGTCCGGGCGATTTTCAACATTTTCATTTATTAGTCGGAAAATCGAGGTGTTAAGTTTTCGTTGGACCACACTGTACATGAATGATGGGCAAAGAATATTGTACATGAGTTTTTTTGCTTAGTTAGGTACCTATTGTGATGATAAATCATTTCCATCATCCATATGTGACATTATGTCAGTTTAGCGCATTAGTCTGAAATTTGTTAGATATTTCTTCTGTTTATTTTGCTTGTTAAAGCCTTCAGTTCAAGAGAGGTCTTATTTCAATTCGAACACAATTATTTTGAAGATACAAGGAAAATATCCCTTTTCAAGCATCTAGTCAGCTACTGGCTCTAGCTTCATTCAGCGATATCTGGTACATACGCGTTTTTTACCTCACTACTCTTATCAGTGATAAAAGTTTTTGATAATCGTGAAAGTGAAATGGAATGTTCATTTTGCTTATTGCAAGATTATCAAATATATAATTTTGATATAACTTTTGTTTGTAAAACTTTTTCTTTTTAAACTTTCGATATAATTTTTACCATTATTGGTTCACTTTTGACCACTTGAAAATCGTCTTTTTTGGGGACGACTGCAGCCACTATCTGTCTATTAGTCTATCTATTGATTGGTTTGTCATGAAAATTAGAATCTAAGGAATGCGTGTCTAAAAGATGTCATTTGAAAAAAAAATTACATTTTCTTACAATTAGTGGTATCAGAAATTACAAACCAATATTGGTTCTCAACTAGGCTGAGAAAGTATTTATAATATTTTTTACTCACCATTCATGTCTGTCAGATTGGTTCAAGTGCTTCCAACTATACGCAAAAATAAGAATGCTCATGAAAAATTGGGTGCCAATATTTTGCTCCAAAACCGTATGAACGTAGCCCTTATCCAATATCCCTGCTAAGTTCGAATGCATACCCTTGGAACTCCGGAAATCATGGCTTGTCTGAAGAATACGTTGACACCCGGTATTGTATATCCAAGAGAAAAAGCTGCTGTTCTTGGACGACGGGGATATTGCTTTTCGGAGCGCAAGCTTTATCTACCTGATATACATGCTATTTTTCCGCAACTCGTTAAGGAATTGGTAAAGCGTATTAGTCTAAGAGCCAGAGAGAGAGGTCGACCTTCACCCATCTGTTAACCGGATGAAACATATTTCTTACGAAGTTTCATAAATAGACGAATACGCCTAAAATGCCTTTCCTATCAATTCAATTCTATTTTATTCTAATAGAAAGAATGGGCAGACACGAATTGAGGACCAAAGGAAAGGACTACGCAAAATTAATTTTTCTACCTGTAAATTCTAACATGAATTGAGGATCAAGAACCAATAAACCAGAATAAGCAATTTGAACAAGAGGAAGGTAAATACAAAAATTTTGTGATGAGTACTTTTTTTGTCTGTTCTAACCAGAACAAACTAACCTTAAATAGACATTCAGGTATGCGGAAACTGAACACGAAAAATTTGTGAGGAGTAACTATTTAGTCTGTTCTAACCAGAACGAACTAACCTTACGTATACATTTGAGTGCATGGAAATCAAACACAAATATTCTGTGAGGAGTATTTTTTTAGTCTGTTCTGAGGATAGCGGACTAACATTACGTCGACACTGGGGTGCGTGGAAATTAAACACAAAATCATATAAAGTCAGTTGTATAAAATTAGGCCTAGTCAGCAATTTATGGATTTTAAATGATTTGGTCCGAAAGACGAGTCCGAATTATTAAAACCAAATAGTCATTCCGCAATTCGAAGCTGTCCACTTATAATCCCTTCGGTGGTCCGCAATTCGGTGCTAGTTTTAAGGGGCCCCAAGTGTTGGTTCTCAATTCGGGTATACCGGAAAGAATCTGCCTAGGTAGTATTGTCTACTCATTTCTGATCATGACTACCTGGCGAGCAGGTATGAACAGGTAAGTATAGGTAACTTCACTGATTTGTTAACCAATCGAAATATTATATAAGTCTGTGTAATAGAGGATTTTCAAACTTCAAAGCCTGGCAATACTACTTCATGACCGGTTTATTGCAGGCAACATTGCGCTAATCATCAAATTATTTATGTTCTGATATATATTTCGATTGGTTAACAGATCAGTGAAGTTACCTAGTATATTTACTTACCTGTTCATACCTGCTTGACAGGTAGTCATGATCAGAAATGATTAGGCAGTACTACCTAGGCATTTCTTTATATTATAAACTATCGATTGAAACGACATTCGTTTGGTTAACAAGTGGGTCCAGCACAGAAAAAAACTAAAATTAATTAGATTAAAGATAGCCATGACCACATTTTCATAGGCAAGGCATTTTAGGCGTATTCGTCTAAAATGCAATGTTGAATTTTCAAACCTGATGCATTGCATAAATAACCGCCGATAGGGAATATGCATAATTTATTTGTATTTGTTTAATCATTTTTTTACTTCGTTACAACATAGTAAAAAATATAAATACGGTTGAAAGTCTTGGAATTAATTTTTAAAATAATATATAAAATACCGATTGAATTTGACCTATTTGAACGCCTCCATTTTCGCGCGCTGTGGATGACGTCACATAGCGCTATCATTGTTGTTCTTCTTAAGTGTCGTTCGTTTTGACGTACTCTGAGTGCTCTACCTGCTTGAAGTTGATATTTTATAAAAGAGTAAGACAAATGCAGTAGAAGTGTTAGATAGAGATGAACATATGTGAAAGTGATCTCGATCAACCAGAGCAGTCTTCAATGAACGAGCCTTTCTATAGTTATGGCCATTGACACTATTGACAGTTATTAATTAGGTTAGGAATTTGCAGTCTTAATCGCTATTACGATAATGGAAAATGCTAAAAAACCATCTTATATGTATTGTTTAGTACCGGAATGCCAAAACACAATTATAAGTACACCAAGTTGAGTATTTTTTCTGTTCAAAGAGATGCGAAAATTCGTAGACAATGGTGTAAGGTTATGAGAAGAGGCGAAGTATCTCCAATATCACTTACATTGTTGTGAAGATCATTTCAATGTGAGTACATTGTATTTCGATAGTTAACATGAAGTGAATTGATCAGAAGTAAGTTTTGTATGCATAAATGTTTTTTATATACCTGCCTCACCTAAATTACAAAAGGAAAACTATCATTTGCTAAACTATTACTACTTATCAGTTCCGGTATTGTCGGATTGTGCTTTGACAAAACCGCTTTCAGTCATTTCTCTTGATAATTTACAATTGTCACAAGACCAAAATCGAACTATGTAATGGAAAACACTACAAATATATAAATAAAAACAAATTTTCTATGAAAGACGACTGCACAGTATGAATATCAACACAGATAAATTTCATTTCGTGCAATGTGACGTCATTCTTCGTTTCGACCAATGGTGATGCGTTTCGCAAATTTGAATTCCGCGCGCTTATTATGCACTGATTTATTGAAGTTTTATGGAGTTAAATACAAACTAAATGATAAACTAATGGTTTAGGTGTAATTTCGAGACAATAAATTATATGTGGTAAAAAAATCAAGTAAATTTAAATCACTTGCATATTCCCTATTCTTTTCTTGATGGATTACAAAAATGACAAATATATCATAACAGTTACTTCGTTGCTTACGGCAATGACTAGGTACATGGAATATAGACTTTTCTTCAAAAATGTTTGAAAATTGTCAAAATTTCTGAACGATTTGAGAAATATTTAATAAATTTTGTGAGAATTGTAATTTGTAATGGATTATTCAATTGATATCAAAATCCATTCGCACTCACCTTTTTTTGACTGAGTATCATCTTGATCTGCTCTATAGTAGGGTAATCATATATTAACGGTTTAGAGTGCTCTCCCGTTTCATCCAACATACAAATTTCGGTTGGTCTCAGCACTGCCCCTACTAACACCCCATCTCCAGCCATATGTAATAAGCTATCTGTCGGCAGAAGAATAATTTTCCTGGAAAACTTCGACCATCCGATTCTTTCTCCACAGATAAGTATTTGCAGAATTGCATCCAAAGCTCCATCTAGATCATCTACATTCGCTGTTATGCTACTACTGTTTACCTGAAAATGAAGAGTGTCTTGTTAATAAGATCTGTCCCATTTGTACAACTGTTCTTTCAGAGGAGCATGCCCAGTAAAAAGCTCTGTAAAGATCACGACGAGAATGATAATATCGTAGATAAAAAGAATTACAAGAAGATACAAAATGTTCAACTTTATTTTCTTTTGAAACAACTAAATTACACATAACTACATCGTATTTTCATTACTTCCCTGGGGATGTCGTCGAATCCAATATTTCTTTCTGTGACATGTCTAAGATGTATCTAAGATATTGCACAAGTGAAAAAAAAATATTAAGCAGTAAATACACCGAACATGAACTTTTCAATTATTTTTTCAAATAAATAATATGCTCACGAGGATTTCATTACTACAAACATATATCAAGCATAATTAAGATGCCGGCAACAATAACACGCATGCTACATGTGGATGAAACAAATCAAATGACAAAATGATGCCGTGGCTTGTGGGGACGTTTTCGCTAAAGAGGAATTTTCCGGAGACACCCGAACGTGCCCGAACCGAAAAAGTTAACTAAGCATAAGTGAATTGATAACTTCCCCAATCGACTAGATCGATTGACGTTATTGAGATGGCTTAGACCAAGTGAAGTTGTTTCAGATAAACGATTCAGTAGTGGTAGGTATCATTATACCTATAATTAGTTTAGTGTGCACCTACAGATATCGAACATGGAAAATATTTCGATTCGCGAAGTATTCTGATGAGTTACGTTAGGAACACACTTCCAGAAACATTGTTTCGCTTACTATGAGTATCTCATATTCCCACCGTAGGTAAAAATTCAATACCCACAATTGACTTTCTTTCAAGTAAACAATTTACTTGGCCGAGTTTTCTCCGTGTCCTTTTACAAAATAAAATATCCTTCTTGACATCACACGTTAGAAGGTAAGGGCTGCGTCTTCTCTAGCTTGCTAAAGTATTTCGAAGACTTCTGAGGGTTGCACGTATGGTTACAACAGATTGACGGAAATAACGAAATTAAACTCTTTCTGCAGAAGACCCTGTACCCTAACTCAAAATTCCAAAGCGTAAATGACAATGTATGGTCGCATAGTACAAATTCAATTTCTTTATCGCTGTGCATTGACATAAAATTCCACAAAAGACCATTTTCACGAATTCGATTTCATAGGGATTCGATATGGGAAGTCCATGTGAATTTGTGATCTAATGTAATTTTTGTTGTGGAGCAAGATTTCACCTGCAAGTCGTCATTCTCACGGAGAAGGAAATTTTCTGGGTAAATATGTTGAGTGAATTTCATCAACGCTACAACGCAGTTTTGGGATGTTAAGTGCCAAATTATTTTTCTTTGTCGTAATATCAGTTGATCATAGAAATTTACACCAAGCAATAGAGCATAAAATGAGTTAGTTTTTACAAAAATACTAGTAGGAAACCGACTATGCCATCACATGAAAGACAGTCCGCAGTTATATTCTGTTATGTTTTCGACTCGCAACTGTCATTTATTAATTTGTTATAGAAATTTAAATAACAAAAAACGTGTATTTTTATTGTTTTGCTTATAAAGTGAAAACTAATAGAGCAATCTGGCTGCTCCACAAAAAAGAATTGTAGATAATTGATATACGAAGAAAATGAGATTTTTCACAACCCGGTCGGATTATTAGTAACGGAAAAAAATTGGAAAAATTGGAAAATTTTGCAATTTTTTTTTAATTCATTCGAAGTCCCCCATTTTTCAAGAAGTAGGATTGGCCTTTCTCATGAAAGTATTGAATCGTGGGTACTTTATGTGTGCACAAAACAGGCGATGTCGGATCGTTAGTTTTGGCAACATTGCAATTAAATTTTTTTTGCACTATCTTGAAGCGTGCCTGGATGCTCTAGTGATGGCCCGATTTTAATTTCTCAAAGACACTACAAAACGTATATTCTTATTTTGCGCTACAGTGGTGCGAAATGGGTGAAGAATGCATGCTAAAATGAGTGAAAACGACCGAGCCCACGTTAGCTGCAGAGTGGTAGGAGAGTCCGCGAGATGAGGGGAATTATTCTAATGACCGTGTTACATGATAATACGCTTCCCCTTATCTCCCGCTCACTCCTACCACTCGACCGCTTCTATCAACTCGGCAGTTTTCCCATTTCGCAGCATTTTAGCGCAAAATGAGAATTTACGTTTTGTGGAACTGTATCAGAAATTGAAATCAGACTATCACTAGAGCATCCAGGCACGCTGCAAGAAAGTGCAAGAAAAATTCAAATTGCCATTGTGCCAAAACTAATGATCCTTCAGAGCCTATTTTGTGCACACAGAAAGTACACATAATTCAATACTTTCATGAAAAGGGCCAACCCTATTTCTTGAAAAATGGCGGTGTGATGAATTTTTCAAAAAATCGTTGAATGTTCTAGTTTTTCCAGTTTTCCTCCGTTACTAATGATCCGATCGGGCCGTAAAATATTTCATTCCATTTGCATATCAATTATTTACGATTCTTTTCATTGGAGCAACCAGATTGTTCTAATAGTTTTTCTTTTACAAGCAAAATTATTTAAAATACACGGTTTTTGTTATTTAAATATTTATAACAAATTAATAAATGAGTCGAAAACATATCAGAATATAACTACGGACTGTCCTTCGTGTGATGGCACAGTCGGTTTTCTACTAGTATTTTTGTTCGGAAAAAATGCTCTATTGATTGGCCTAATTGTGTGTCTGATAACGGAAAAATGGCTTGATTGACAGCACAATTTGTTTGGTTATAAAAGTTGAAAATAAAAATACGTACTTTTTCGGCAAATTTCGTGGTGTTTGCTGTGAAACTGAGTCTATGTTTGAAAAGATAGCCCTGCTCACAAGTCTTCAGAAGTCCATAGCAGGGATTCTTGAAACTTTCGGGATCAGTGAAATAGAACGGCATATCCGTTTTATCCACAAACGATCCGTATGCCAATCTATAGTTTTTGGTTAGGTTATTGAGACTTAATGATAGGTTGCTTCCGAGAGTTTTGAGAATCTCCAAGCTGGACTCCATGGACGCACTGAGGTCTCCAAGATAATATAAGTCCAGTGGATAGTTAGCTGCCGGTTTGTAGGTGAAGTTGAAGGTGACAGGGACATCTAAAAAAAATCATCCTCATTTGTAACAAATCGCTAGTTTGAACCTCTCAGTTTAGCCCAAAACCAAAGCATTCCAAAGCATGTTAATTATTTGTGACAATGTTCTATCTCTTCAGAAATCAATAAAACACAATCAACAAAACCACCATACCACTGAGCATCATGACAAGTGGTTCACCAATTGATCTTGGAAACGGAAAAGAATAGGTAAGTGCGAATTGAAGTCAACAGAGTTCAATCAAAACTATGTCAATTGATAACTGAATGACACCGGACACAGATATACAATATGAATAACGTAAAAGACCAACAAAAGAAATCAGATATTGAGTCAGTAGCTATATTGGTAATTCCATCGTTTAAATAGAAGTAAGATAGTTAGCTAACCTTATGGGACTTATATTGGATTCAAATGGAGGCGACATGTAGACGGCGTCAGTGATCTGGCATCCAAGTTATGTCGTAACTTCAGTGATCTGGCCTCCAAGTTATGTCGTAACTTGATTGAAACAATGTTATAGCATTGTTTTAATAGAACATAGTTAGTCAATGCCTGTGGAAACGGTATTGGACACAAACTCGAGTGTCATCTAGCGTGATTAGTTACAAACATGAATATTTGACGTCATTTTAATGCAGGTTTCTTCAAAAAACCCTGATTTTAATGCTTTTCCATTGTTTTAATCAAGTTACGACATGACTTGGAGGCCAGATCACTGAAGTTACGACATGACTTGGATCCGAGTTCACTATCGCCATCTACATGTCGCATCCATTTTGATCCAATTATAATCCCATAAGGTTGACTAACTATCTTCTATATAAACAATGGTTATAGCATTAAAATAAGGGTTTCTTGAAGAACCCTTTATTAAATTGACGTCAAATATTGATATTTGTAACAAATCACGCTGGATGACACTCGCGTTTGCGTCCAATCCCTTTTCCACAGGCATTGACTAACTATCTTACTTTTATTTGAACAATGGTTATATTAACAACTCTGAACAAAGCTATATAACCCTTTTCAGACAGCTGATGAGTCATAAATTATATTAGGATTTGAAACGGATCTCATGCAATAAATTATTAAAAAATAACATGATCCACAATTGACAATGATTGTCTGCATTCCGACAGGCCCTATCCTCAGGAAAATGGACTTCGAGAAACTATTTCCTGACCATCACCCCACGGTGGCAATAGGATATTTCAACGCGGAATCTAGAGACTGGAACTGCCGCCATGATAACCCCCGCTGCAGGGACTTGGTGAAAAAACTATACTACCGTACTTCGACGACATTGCAGTGACTGCGATACACGAACCAACACATTATCCTGAGAGGGAAGACCAACACTCGAAAATCATACAGAGTATTCTAACCTTGGTAAACATATCTATACCAGACGAAGGATTATCAGACCACAACCCAATCCTACTAACGATAGAAGAGGAAGAAGCTGGAACCGTTTGAGCGACCAAGCAGATAGCGGACTGGTCACGCTTTCAAACGGCGATCCACGACCATATTGACATCCCCAGGATGGACACAACGCCCCAACTGGAGGCGTCTGTGACCAGACTGAGATAATCCATATTGATGGCCATGGACCGGTGCTCCAAAGACATCCCTGAAACAAGGTTCGATTTACAAAGAGGGTTCACACCTGGAATCAAGGAGGTGGTCAGGCAGAGAAGACGTCTCAAGAAACGTTATCAGAGAAAGCTGATGCCCGAGGAGAAACGAAAGTTCAACCTCGCGGTCTGACAGCTGAGAGACGAACTGAAGCAACTCCAAGAGCACCAGTGGTCTGAACGTCTTGATGAACTCAACGACGAAGTTAACTCCATCTGGAGATTGGAAAAAATTCGCAGACACTACCGGAGTAAACCATTTCCATCCTTCACGGCGAGCAGGGTCTGGTTTTCTCGGACGCTGGCAATGCAGAAGCTTTTGCAGATTCCTTTGAACGCCATTGTCGTGAAAACGAGGTCGATTCCACCGAAATCGTAGACACATAATCACACGCAGACCAGACGATCAGACGACTCAGAAGAACCAACGACTCAGACATTCTCCTGGAGCCCACATCTCCAGAAGAAATCAGGACCATACTAAGATACACAAAGTCCAGGAAAGCACCGGGACCAGATGACATACCAGTCAGGGCACTGAAAGCCTTTCTGAGAAAAGGACTAGCTGCCCTGACAAAAATCATAAACGCTGTACTCAGACACTTAGACACTTCCATTCGGCTGAAAAGAAGCATGATCATCATGACTCCGAAACCCAACAAGAACCTCACGTTTTAACGAAACCACCGCCCAAGAACCACACGTTTCAACGAAAGCATCGTCCTATCAGCCTAACACCAAGATCACGGAATGAGTGATTCAGTCGCGACTAGAGGCGATGTATGAAGAATGGAACGTCCTACCGGACGATCAATTCGGATTCAGTCTTTAGCACTCGACAGAACTAAGCTGGAACTCACGATCAAAGCCCACCCTACTGGAGCAGTCTTCCTGGACGTCTCCAAGGCCTTCGATGAAGTTTGGCCAATGGCCGAGCTGATAAACCCCGTCATAAGGTGACGATAAAACCGACAGTAGAGTTGGGAAAGTACTCTTATCCTGAAGGAGGCTAGAAGCAGAGGTCCCACAGGGAACGGTTACTAGCCATCAATCACCAACATTTTGATAGTTCACCTATGAAATCGTGACTTGTTTCTGCATACGTTTATAAATAAAATTTCAAGTTGTTACCTGTAAGGCTCAGAAGTTTTTTAAATACTAATTGTAATCTCGTAACACTGTTGAATTCTATGAATTCTGACATGGCTGAGATTCATTTCATCTATGGTTTTGCGAATTGAAATGCAAGAGAAGCAATACGTCTGTACAATGAGCGATATGCCAATAGAATGAAACCTGATCATTGAAAATTCGTGAATATTCATAGGCATCTCGTAGAAACAAGAACTTTATTCCTGATTGACATAAATGCCTTAGTGTCAAGCAATTTCAACAGTCCCTAAAAAAGTTGTAATGCTGATACTTCGAAATATAGTCTTACATCATTGCCATCACCAGTTATGCGCATCTGGTTTGATATTATTTATAACCGTTTTCATTTCATTCCACATGATTTTACAAATATTGACTTTCTGTTGGCCCATCCCTTTGCTATCTTGTGAATACCAACACTGTTATCTAGTTCGTTGAGTATTGGCGTGATAATCAATAAGTAAGGCTGTTAGATGTTCCCAGTTATATTCCTCACGTGAAGCAATAGATTGCTGAATATTTTACATATTTATTCACATATTTCTGCCCTATTTCTTTTATATTTTTTTTAATGTCATCTTTTATAGCTTTTTCAAACAAATTCTTTTGTATTTCATTTAGTGACATCATAAAGTACTCGAGCAATCGCTATAGTAATTGTTTTTCATCCTTTGTTCAAAATAACCCTGTATATCACTACGGATTTTCTGTTATGTTGTTCAATTTTTTTATTTCCCAGTTCTGCTTGTCTATACATTTCATTTTGCTCCTGTGATTTTCTACATATTTTCATCACTTCAATTTAGTTTTATTCGTAATTTTCTATCGGTTCCCCTGTTAGATTCTCTATTAGGTTTATTACTGATTTGTTTCACCAATTATGTCATCAATCCACTGTTGACTGTTTTCTCTTCCTTTCCCACTATTTTTCTATTCTTTTTATTTCAATTTAATAATAACAATAATCAAAATAGAGAAACTCCCTCAGTCCACTTCTCTTCGGCCCCTAAAAGCAATTATCTGTAGAACTAAGGAAACCCCGTGGATACAATGAACTAGTTATAAGTTTTTTAATATCGATTAATTCTAAAAATTTAAGTAAAATTAAACAAAAATGTGAAAGAATCATTGAAATATCTCTAGAAATGAAAAAGTTATGGGACTTTGAAGTTGTGCTTGAAAGAATAATTTAATAGTACGCAGCGCTCTAGTGTGTGACGTCACGCCACACGAACGAGGCGAATGGTATTCGCAGAGTGCTTCCGTTTTTATCGGTGTACAATCACTTGCGCCGTGTCTTGTAATGCTCATAACACGATGGCTGAAATTTAAAAAAATATACTACAAGTAGGTCTATGTTTTCATGTACCAAATGACATGAATAAAAGGAAGAAGTGGTGCAAACTAATGAGGCGTGATTGGACTAAAAGTACTTCATATGTGTGCCTTGGCGCGGCTTAGGATCTAATACGTAATTATTTGTGGTGTGGCGATGTCAGACATGTGGCGTGACGTCACAGACGAGTCGGAGACCAAAGACGTTCTTCGCTAAAATACGTTAATTTGAATAATTAAAAAAAACACTAATTTACTAGTTCTGATCTATATTTTGATTCCATCGCGTCAAATATAGTATTTTCAACATCACTAAACTAGACCATTACAGCACCCCTAGCAACCGGAGGCATGATGTCACCCATTTATTCTATATGGATGCCCTCGAACTGTGTGCCTCTGAAAATGGCAAACTATATGAGTCCTTAAGGGTGGTGGAATGGAATTCGAGATCGAGAAATATGCTACGGTTCATCTCAAAAGAGGACGATGCAGATAATACTGCGAGGATATTCAGCTAGTAGACTGAATCATCCTACATCATCTTGATGTCGTAGAGACGTATACTACGTATACTACGTATACCTACGTATACTACGTATACCTACTACGTATACCTAGGGATAGAACAAAGCCGCCAAGAGGTAACCACAGTTAAGAACTCTCTCCGCGGCAAGTATCAGCAGAAACTCTGACAGATCTGGTCATCAGAACTGCCGGGAGAGAAGAAAGTTGCTGCAACTAATATGCTTGCCATTTCGATCCTACTAATACTCCTTCATGAAAGCTTGCACTTGCAGCACTTGCACTTGCAGAGCATGACTTAAGACACCTGAGACAATAATGCACTTGCAGTCAGCTTGCCCAGCTTCTGCGGTGCAATCTTATATCCTCAGGCATACAATCTACGACACTCGAGCAATATAGACAAGTCATCTGTGTTTCTATATGTTCCGGCGGATATTGAGTCCGTTTTGTGGGGAATGAGAAGTGCCAAATTTATTGGAACCACTCATTCTTCACTCTCAGGCTTCACTCTCAGGCTTCACTCTAAGGCTTCACTCTCAGGCAAATATGAGCCAATAAGCCTGATGTTGTCCCCCTCGACCATAGAGTTTTCCTACTATTTGAACTACGCAGGCGCTATCAAAACCATTCTGTTGAATTGGTGGTTCTGATCATAATAGTCCTTGGTGGAGCTATAGACACACTGCTTAGAATCTGAAAATCATACCAGCTTGTCGCTAACGGCAGAAATTCTAAAATGCAGAAGGTCGTCATCCTTGATTCACTTGGTCTGCTCAGGGCACATGATTATCGGACTCGATAGTCACTTATCCAACAACTTGGTTTAGATGCTACGAGGTATTTCATGTCTGTCGTTGCGAGTGTGCATACTATTACGCGGTTTGGTAGCGCTTGTAATTTCGCACTTTTTGAACATTTTGGTGGGATGCAAAGGTTAAACAGAATTGAAATAGTTCGTCATCATCGATACGATTTTTGTATTACATACGAAAATGCAACATAATGTTCATACAGCTTCCATATGTATCAGGAGTGTTTTGAAACCATGAACCTGATGTACTTGAATTATGGAGAAAGCGGAAAAACTGGAAATTGCAAAAAATACTGGAAAATATTCAAAGAATGTGCCTGAAGGAATTAGAAATAACGAGAAAACGAGGCAAAATAACTGCCAATACAGTTTTTATTGGGTATGGAAGGTATACAGAGTTGGCCAAATATTTGGACCAGCCCATTTTTTTCAGTCAATATAAGTGAAAACTGTTAGGGAGAAAGTTAAGGGTATTCTTTTTTCGTATCAATGCGACTCCGGAGGAACTGCAGCTAGTTAGGCCCATTGTGCTCACTATACACTACTACACTACACAATACATTTTGGTACATATTTTATAATAATACGTATGATAATAATAACTGACAGATAATTCACTTGTACAGTGATTTTATATAATGTGTACTTGACTCGTCCAATACATTTTTGTCTGAATGAATCAATAAAATATTATTATCATTATTATATTATTATATTAGAAATTCTGGTATCATTCGATTGGAATTGGACTCGGACTCAGACTCGGACCCGGACTTGAACTCGGATTTGGACTTTTTCACAATGTTGCGATTGCTTGAATTTCAGTTTTCAGGTAGATACTAACAAGATAAGGTCCTTTATGTTTTTCGGTGCGGTGGTGCGAGTAATCGCACCGGCTGGTAAAGCTTGTAATTTCGCGCTTTTTGATCGTTTTGGTGGGATGAAAAATTCAAGAAAATCGAAATAGTTTTTCGGAAATTTCATTATGGTAGTAGTACTACCATATCATTTTATGATTCCAGAATTCCTATTGAACTTCCTTACGTTTCTGAAATGCCTACAATGCCTGCGATATCATTATATCATGCCAGCGGATGAAAAACTTTTGAAATGAATGCACAACTATTCAAAATGGAGGCACCACCTATCTTACCTTTTTTAAGTTCCACCTGGATATGTTGGGGTTTGATTTGTATGACATTTTCTGATATGGAGGAAAACTCCTCATCCTTCACTATTGATATTTTCACTTTGGAATTTTTTTGTATTTTGGTTTCTTCGCACGATGATGAAAACGAGACTTTACATCTACGTCCAGTGTATTTCTGAAAAAAAAACAGCGATAACAATTTGTTCATTTCAGGATTCTCGCATTGCGTGGTGTTTCCAAGCAATTTGATCTCGTAGAATTCTGACAGAATACTATAGATAGTATTGGAAGCACTCGTGGTATTACCCCCGATAGTGATTCTGTCAGAAATCAACGAGATCAAATTGCTTGGTAACACCACGAGTCCCTTAGGACGAGTAGCGTTACCTCAAAGCAATTTGATCGAGTTTAAGATTTCTGACATAATTATCGATAGTATTGTGTTCTTAAACTCGATCAAATTGCTCTGAGATAACAGCACTCGCCCTAAAGGACTCGTGGAGTTACCAAGCAATTTGATCTTGTTGATTTCTAACAGAATTACTATCCATAGTATTGTGAGCACGAGCAGTATTTATTGAGATAATTCCACTAACTAACAAAGTAAAAAAAGTTCCATTGTCGTGAATTCTTTAATAGTTATAGATAATGTCTGATATAAATGAAGTTGTCCGACTGTCATTCATATTAGTAGTAAGATGATATTATTTTCTCCGTTGTTGTTTGGATACGTGGTTGCCATGAGAAAGTGGTATTACTGACTCGAAAGGAAGGGACTGCGTAATATCGAGACATACGTCTCTTATTGGTCCTAATAATGCAGGAAAGGATGGTTTCATACGGCGAGTGAAATTATCGGAGGTAATACCACGAGTGCTTCAAATTCTATCGATAATTTTTCCTTTTCCACGAAAACTTATTTATTTGGCAAAAATATGAAAACAAACCGATTGATAAAATCATGAGTCCGTTAGGACGAGTGATTTTATCTAAATTCGGTTTGTTTGAATGTTTTTGCCACAAATAAAGAAGTTTGAGTGATGAAAATAAAAAAATCATCTTATAAAATTTGAAGAACGAGTTGTATTTGGAAATATTATTTTTTTCATTTTATTATTTTATTGAACTCAAATAATACATAAGCTAACTGGAAATATAATAACCTTTTGATCAAGTGAAAAATTAATTATTTGAAGAATTACAGTTATTGAAAACACAGTTTTTGTAAATAGTTTGGCCAGCAGGAACAGCTGTCTCTTCCGACTCATGTGTGGATATAATATTGGTTGATGTTGCCGCAGTTGTTGATGTATTGGTTAATGTTGCGGCTGTTATTGATGTATTTGCAATACCTGCCAATTTGTTCATTCTAACTTTTCCCATGATATTTTTATGGTGTTCTGCATCAATATGTAAATAAGGCTTGTTCTTGTTCCTTCATACCTTTCTTCATTAGATGAGAAGCCAAAGCTTGAGTTGTTGTGCTTGAGCTTGAGTGATAAGTTATTTTTCTTCTCTTAGGCCCAGTTTCACAATGTCTGATAACCAAATGGTTAGGATTTGACTATGGATTAGGCATTGAAAAGTGTTTCACAGTAGTTGGTTAGTAATTTAATTGAAGTTAACCATAGGTCAACTTTACTACAACACAATTCAATGGTTAAGAACTGATTAAGAGATAAAAACCTTACTTTTGTTTTGTTTTGAAAGTTAGTTTTTAACATACCTACATAATAATGATGGATATTCCAAGATAAGATAGTATACAATTCTGAAATGGATAGGTACGGTATCAACACATTTAGTGAAGACGAGGAAGAGGTGCGTCGGCCAAAAATAATTAGGCCGAGGACGGACTTTCTTGAAGAATATGATGAAAATTACTTTCTTACTATTTCAGGCTGACCCTAAGATCAGTCGAAAGGATTATAGAACAAATCAGAAATTCAATTGAACATCCCACTGAATGGATGTGAAAATAAATTATTTCAAAAACATTTTATCCATTATTAAAATAACAATTATTATGCTCAAGTTACTTTTTGGGAATGACTGTGAGTGATCAAGTGCCCTTGACATTGATTTTTAATGCAAATGGATCATTCCTGAGAACAGAATTATCTGGAGTTAGCCTTGCCAGGAATAATTTTATAAATGAATGTTCAAATTTATAACTTTCCACTATAAAACATTTAAATCTATGATGTGTTTCAAAATAAATAATAAATTAAACAACACTTTCAATATACAAAATAAGTTATTACTATTAAAGAAAATCTACCTACAATATTAAAAAAATTCAATAAAATCCAATACTGAGTTACAGCTTTTTATCTGTTACTCCAAAATGATATAATGATAATTGTCAGGGACACAAAAATACATTCGTTATTTATAACTTCCAGTTTTTCATCAGTGAGTTCAATTTTCTTCTTCAGAAGTTCAAATTTCAGGGTATATTCCTCCAAAAATATTTCTCTTCGGAGTTTTACAAAAGATAATTTTTCTTCAATCAGGATATTACTGGGATTCATAATTTTTCTCACATTTGTTTTTGATCTCAACTTCTGAGGAACAGGATTTTTCAAATTATTGTATATGACATCCAATTATGTTCTTGACGAATATCAGCAGCAGAATTACAACTGTGTTGGCCATTATCTAGTTCCTCCTGCTATCTTTAAAATTAATTCATTTTGATCAACCCATTTCTAGTTGAATTTCTTCTTTACTATTTTCCATGTTTTTTCTTTTTCCTTCCATGAAATACATTCTACAATTTTTATGTAGTTTTCGACAAGACTTATTAAAAGTTGCTCCTCCTCCACAAAAATAACTATATCTACAATAGAGATCATCTCCAATGAATGATATAATACTTGTAGCTCGGTCTTCATCATTTCAATTTCAATCGAATGGAAATGATGAAATGATGATTCCATTCAGCTGCTCAATAATGACAACCTTTTGACTACGTCAACGTGAAATTTCGTTGCCAACATATAGGAAATTATCACTATCTAATGATTACTTGACTCACATAACTTTTGTTATTGTGAAACACTTCAAACATTAACCACTAGTAAACCAAAAGGTCTCTGGTTAAGTGACTAAAAACATCACTATAGATTGTGAAACTGGGCCTTACTGTCAAATCCATTTTTTTCAGCTGATTTATTTAATCATTTGCCTATTTCATTCTTCTCCACTGGTACATTTTTATACCAAGTGGCATTTGCATTTTTCCAATAGGGATTTGGAGTGAGAAAAAATCGATCAGTGGTGATATTTTTACCGCGTTTATTCATAAGCTTATTATACAATCTTATGGGGCACCGTTCAGGATTCTCTGAGTTAGGTGTCAACCATTTTGTGTCGGTGCATTTTTTATTCCCACCCTGGCAAGTTTTACTAAATATAGGTTTATATTCTAATCGTCCTGTTTTATCACCTGCATTATTTAATTCCTCCCTGACATAATGGATAAGGCAATTAACACCTTCGCCTCCGCGCCATGCTAATTCATAAAAAATAATATGGCAAAGAACTTCATTTGTAGACCCGAAGGTGTATTTTCGTCACACGTATCGATCATACTCATTTATTCTTCTTCTTCAAGTGCTGTTGCACTTTGCTTTCTTTTTTCTATACAACTTTGTCATTCCTTTCTTTTGGCATTTCGCACATCTCTCGCTCTTTTAAATTCCAAATCTTTTTCATATTTGCTGCCCAGACTTCCATAATATTTGCAATTTCTTGAATAGTCGTATCGCTTTGTAGCTGGTAGTTTCTGTTTCTGCAAAATGCTTCAAACTGATTCCATATACATTTTTTGTATTTTGTGGAATGGAATTTTGAATTAAATGTTCAATATTTTCTTCGGTTATGGCACTGAATCGATTTGTGTTCATTTTCAATAAACTTCGAAGCACTTTAAGCTGTCAATAATGACAAATGCAAAGTAAAATTTTGACATTTCAATGTAAACAAGGTATTATCGATGAGGAAGCAGTTTTTTCAGTAGTAATATCCCGACAAAATGCTGAATTTTCAAAAAATACTTTCACCTTGCTGTCACGAAAACTGTGTTGCTTAGAAACACCACGAGAGCTTGCTCGAGTGGTGTTTTGTACAGCAACTCAGTTTGAGCGACTGGCAAGGTGAAAGTATTTCGAAAGATTTTTTTTTTATTTTTCGGAAATTGAAAAATTTTCCTGGCTTTCGGTTCCATTATTTTTGTACGGCAGTAGGTTCTAGAAGATTATTATTTCATAATCCACCAACGTGAGGAATGCCGTACAAGAATATTTTGTCGGAAGAGCACATCTTCCGATGAAAAATTACTATTATTATTATTACAGTCATTTGTCCCACCAAGAATTGACGGCATAGTGCCTAAAGTTATTTTTTCATATAGCAGCATCGTTCTGAATATGTTTCATGCTGTATAAAATGACACCTCAAAATCGTTATATGGGCTTGTAGTCTAGAAGAACCGAAACACCGATTTGAAAATACCACGGGCTGGAGACAGTGTTTTCGAAAAGTCCTTTTCTCATTGGTTTGAATTCAAAAAATGATGGCATTTGGTTGGTTTATATAATATGAGGAAAATTGTCAGTATAATACCAAATGATTGGCTAGAATAATGCATTGCTATTAGTTGAAACCACCAAAATGTCAGATTTTAACATGTGAAAAAAATAATCTGGAGCAATACCACGAGTGCTCGCAATACTATCGATGGTAACTCTGTCAGAAATCAATTTCAAGATCAAATGGTAACACCACGAGTCCTTTAGGACGAGTGTTGTTACCTCAATGCAATTTGATGGATTTTAAGATTCCTGGCGGAATTATCGATAGTACTGTGATCTTAAACTCGATCAAATTGTTTTGAGATAACATAACTCGTCCTAAAGGACTCGTGATGTTACCAATCAATTTGATCTTGTTGATTTCTGACAGAATTACTATCGATAGTATTGTGAACATGAGTAGTATTTATTGAAATAAGTAAAAAAGTTCCATTGTCGTGAATTCTTCAATAGTTATAGATAATGCCTGATGGACATGGAGTATGTTAGACCTAACATTCATAAGAGAAGCAAGATGATATCATATTCTCCGTTGTTGTTTGGATACGTGGTAGCCATGACAAAGTGGTATTACCGGCTCAAAAGAAAGGAACTGCGTATAATAGAGACATACGTCTCTTATTGGTCCTTATATTGCAGGAAAGGTGGGTTTCATACGGCGAGTAAAATTATCGGTGATTATTTCATTCGTGAAATGATCTTAATAATATTTTCGAAACAAATTATAGGTAATGCTTTGAAATCATGCTGGCGCTACGTGCTCTTGCGGTTTATAAGCAACACAATTTGGTTCAAAATTAAAGGAATTTGTATTTTGATAATCAAAACAGAATGTAGATTATTGTGTATATAGCTTCCATTGGTTCCAGGAGTGGGAATCGCAAAAGAAATGGAAAATATTCAATGAATGTGCCTGGGGACAAATAATAAGAGAATGAGGCGAAAAAACTCAAACCAGTGCGACTCCGTAAGAACTGCAACCCATTAGGGTCATAGTGCTCACTGCACACTACGCTTCACATTACTTTTTGGTAGGTACAAATTTTATACTAGTGAAAATGACGATTTCTCAAAATCATCCATCAATAACAAATCGTTCATTAATAGGAGTCATTAATGGTCGATTTCATTTGCATTGAAGAACATTAATCATATACGTTAATACGAGGTTGGCGGAAAGTGCGTGAATAATAGTAATATAAAATTTTACGCGCATGTTATTAACGCACATTTTGCTTGGTCCAAAACCTCCATTTGAAAGTTTATTTTGAGAACTTTCAAACATGTTACTGAAGATTACTGCCGCAGTTGCAGTAGAAACGTAGAAACGAAAGGAGACCAAGGTAAAACTCTGAAACCAACCAGAATGTACATTGAATTAATTTTCATATACAGTTTTAAACATACAAAATACAAAAATCATTCAAATTAATTTTATCGGATCAACTGGATCTCCAAATGCTTTTATAGTCCGTCAGTCCGCTGCCAAAATATGTAATGATTTTATAACGTATGCCCTTTAGGGTTTTGGTAGTTCTAAATTTTATGATTAATGAACAAGCAAAATTAGCGCTTGCGTGTGGAACATATAATAATATAATAATTATACTTGTTTTTTCGCAAAAACATGCTTAAACACGTATAGAATTTGTCAGAAACTAGCTGATCAATGTTGATTGGACAGGGATTTCACGTATTTTAATGATAGTTCAGCATATGCCAAGCATACCAAACGATATTTCATCGAATAAAAATCAGACTGAAACCGAACGGCATACGTGTCGCGTTGGTCCGAAGAGTCAACATATGCGCTCAAATGTGTTGAGAAGTAGGGCATTTTTGAATCTATACGGGTTTATGCATGGCTTTGAGAAAATAATGTAAAGAAAATAATTATTATTATTGTTATGTTCCACGTGCAAGCGCTAATTTTGCTTGATCATTGATCATTATATATTTTATAGTACCAAAATCCTAAAGGGCATACGTAATGAAACCATTACACATTTTGGCAGCGGGCTGACGGGTTATTACGTCATAAATTACGGTTTTGAGGTATCGTAAATTAAAACTAATTTATCAGCTGCTGAAAATCCCAAAAGTAAAAATGTACAGCATCTGTTTTTCTTTATTTTTCCACTATTTCAGAAGTCATAATATCAATAAAATCAGAAAAATTACAGAGTGCATTTTGAAAATCTTATAAAGGACCCCGCACTAAAAAATATTGCAAATTGGCTAAAATTTTATTTCATTATGTCATAAGGCGGTGGAATTTTAAATGATTTCGTGTGTGACGTTTCTGAAATATGAGCGGTCAAAGTTCGTAAAAACGTCGTATTTGGGTAGGATTGACAAATACACCAAGCAATAGAGCATAAAACTATTGAGTTAACGAAAATACTAGTAGAAAAACGACTATGCCACTACGTGAAAGATAGTCCGCAGATACAGGGTGTTAATTAAGTACGTTGACAAACTTCGGGAGGTGATTCTTTGAAGGTTTTCAGGACGAAAAGTTCATATAAACATATGTCCCAAACGGCTTGGTTTTCGAGATACAGGGCGATAAAAATACATTTTTTTCAAGATTTTTTAGAGTTAACTTCGACATTTTCGACAATAATCAGTTCAAATTAGGCAAGTACAATCCATTCAATAGGGCGCACGATACAAAATAATGCATTTCTTAAATAATTCACAGGGTCCTCCTTTTTTCAGAGTCAAGCTTTGTTCAACCCTTCAGAATTTTTTTTCCGCCGCCACTGACATATTATGAGAAAGGAATAATCAATGTTGTTTCATTTAACATCTTTTTGATATCTTGCATTTTTTCATTTACTTGTACGGTTCAGGGGCTATAATGAAAATATTAATTTAAACATTTTCCAGTGTGGCATAACATTAGAAAATTTGAAAATGAAACATTTTCAATTATTGTAAATTGATGGAAATATTTTTTCAGAATTAGAAAAATCTACGATGAATAAAAATTATACAATAAAAAATATAAAGACAAGCTTTTATACAAATGCACTGAAAATGAAAAAATAATTTGTTTCATTTTTTGTAGGTTATTCTGTGAGTATCAAAATCTTTCTGTACAAGATTACCTAGATCAAACAATGAAATGAATTATTTTTTCCTTTTCAGTGTATTGTATAAAAACTTTAAAATGTTTTCTTTTTATAATTTTCATTTTTAACATTTTAGTTTATTTTTTATGTGAAACTGAAAATCTCCAACCCAAAAACCATCGCATACCAATTTTGAACAGAATCGGATCATAATCACAAAACTCGTCCGCCATATTGGAGCCGCCATTTTGTTTTTCAACAAACAATTTTTTAATGCATTGTCACCGGAATTATGGAAACCTGCCAAATTTCAAATTAATCGGAGTATTTAGAAGTGGGTCAAATTCAACTTTCATTAAATTGTTTGTTAGTTAGTTACAAGTGAAGCTAAATAAAAGCTTGTTATTGTAAAGATGTGATTTCTTTTTGTGATATCTAACAGAAAACTACTATCTCCCCGTCACTGCGGTATGCTGGATATTAAACTAGATCTGACAGATATTGGGAAAACCTTAACTTTCAACCTGAAGATTCTGATGGTAAAAATGTGCATTTTCATTGAGATATTTGATTAAAAATGTTTTTACCCATCAGTCTTGATAGAGAGCTCATACAAATTTTTTGTTATTTTGAAAAAAGATATTTTTTAGTTTTCAATTGAACGTTTCCTTTTCTACATAAAAAACTTCCGAAAGGTAATCCTGTAATGGAAGATAGTTAATAGGGTTTATCTAATAGTCGCAGATCATTACACATTTGATTTTCATTTATGAATCTCTGGTCATAACTCCGAAAAACTAAATCAAACAAATTTTTGTTTCCGTACGGAGTACATTATTTTATCAGATATTTCGGTTTGTTTTTTCTTCTGCAGTAACGCAGAAATTTTGTAATCAATTTGAATTCATAAAAATAGCAAATTGGGCTTTGATATTAATTCATTTATTTAAATATCAACAACTTGACAGTTATCGAAAGTTGAGAAACTGTCTCATTGTTAATTCTTCATTAGTGCAAGCTATAAAGCAGATTCATTCAATATTCCTTTGGATAAAATGGTTGAATATACAAATTCAGAAATGGCAGACATGCACTTAATGTATGGAATGGCTGATGGTAACGCTCGTGCCGCCAGACGAATGTATCTAGAAAGATTTCCACAACGTCATATTCCCAGCACACAAATGTTCATCAATATTCACTTCCGTCTTCGTGAAACGGGTACTTTCAAGAGGTCTGCTGTTCTCATAGGAAGACCCAGGAGAGTTAGAACAGTTCAGATAGAAGAAGCTGTACTTAACGAAATTGAGCAGCATCCAGACACCAGTACAAGACAAATTGCGGCACAGTTTAACGTCACCCATGTATTGGTATGGCAAATTTTAAAAGAGCAACAACTTTATCCCTATCACATACAGCGTGTTCAAGCTCTTCTGCCAAGGGATTTTCCAAAGAGATTAACTTTTTGCACTTGGATTCGAAATAAATTGTTGGAAAATCCATGGTTTTTATCTCAAGTGTTATTCACCGATGAGGCATGCTTTTCCCGTAAAGCCATTATTAATTTTCACAACAATCATATGTGGGCTGATGAAAACCCACACGCCGTGATTGAAAACCATTTTCAAGAGACGTTTTCTGTGAATGTTTGGGTTGGAATTGTAGGGAATTTCCTTATCGGGCCACATTTTCTGCCTCATAGACTCAATGGTGACCATTATCGACATTTTCTTGAATTCATCTTACCTGGACTCCTAGAAGAGATCCCACTGAGGGAAAGAATTGGAATTTGGTTTATGCATGATGGTGCTCCAGTACACTTCAGATTGGTTGCACGCCAATATTTAGATGAGAATAATTCTGATCGCTGGATTGGGCGTGGTGGGCCACAACTTTGGCCACCAAGGTCACCCGATATGAATCCACTTGAGTTTTTCCTCTGGGGGCACCTTAAATCATTAGTGTACCGAACTCCAGTTCAAAGTGAAGAAGACCTGAGGAATCGCATACAGGAGTCATGCGGAATTATAAGAAACACTCCTGGTATTTTTGAGCGTGTCCGCCAGTCTATGGTTAGGCGGATAAACGCATGCATTGAAGTTGGCGGTGGCCATTTCCAGCAGCTGCTCTGACATATCAATTTCAATAAAGGTCCTTTTCTGAACTTAATTTTATTCCTAGGGAATTTATGTTAATTTGCTCTAGTATTTGATAATAAAGTTATTCACTATTGAAAAATGTCCAAAATTATTTTGCCATAATTAACTTTGTGCAATACATATTCAACCTGAGTGATGGTAAAAAATGTATGGGAGCTCCATAACATTACATTTTCTCTACACGAGCAGAAAATAGCTATTTGTGTAATGAGAACAAAATGACGTATTGCGTCACGCGCTAATCTTTGGAGAGTGGCAATGACACTTCGAGAAATGAATTATTTTATATCATGCGCACTATTGAATGGATTGTACTTGTCCAATATGAACTAATTTGGATCGATTATTGTCGAAAATTTCGAAGTAAACTCCAAAAACTCCTAAAAAATGTATTTTGATCACCCTGTACTTCGAAAACCAAGCCGCTTGGGACATGTTTATATGAACTTTTCATCTTGAAACCTTTCAAAGAATCACCCTTCAAGTTTGTTAGACTATTTGCTTCTCAAATTTCTTTATGTTATGCGTTACTGGAAAATGTTTGCGTTAATATTTTCATTCTGAACCGTACAAGTAAATGAAAAACATCAAGAGAGCAAAAAGATGTTAAATGAAACAACATTCATTATTCCCATCTCATAATATATCAGTGGCGGCGGAAAAAAAAATTCTGAAGTGTTGAACAAAGCTTGACTCTGAAAAAAGGAGGACCCTGTGAATTATTTGATAAATGCATTATTTTGTATCGTGCGTACTATTGAATGGATTGTAATTGCCTAATTTGAACTGATTAATGTAGAAAATGTCGAAGTTAACTCTAAAAAATCTTGAAAAAATGTATTTTTATGTTTATATGAACATTTCGTCCTGAAAACCTTCAAATTATCACCTCCCGAAGTTTGTCAACGTACTTAATTAACACCCTGTATATAGTGTTATGTTTTCAACTGTCATTTATTAATTTGTGATAACACAAAACGTGTTTTTTTAAATTGTTTTGCTCATAAAATTAAAACTAATAGAGCAATATGGTTGCTCCAATGATAAAAAATTATAGATAATTTAAATGCAAACAAAATGAAATATTTTGAGACTCTGTCAGATCGTTAGTAACGGAGAAAAAGTGAAAAAACCGGAAAATTTTGCGATTTTTTGAAAAATTCATAACTCCACCATTTTTCAAAAAAATAGGATTGGCCTTTCTCATGAAAGTATTGAATCATGTGTACTTTATGTGTGCACAAAACAGGCGCTGTTGGATCGTTATATATGAATTTTTTTTCAAATTCATTCGAAATCCGCCATTTTTCAAGAAGTAGGATTGGCCTTTCTCATGAAAGTATTGAATCGTGGCTACTTTATGTGTGCACAAAACAGGCGATGTCGGATCGTTAGTTTTGGCACAATTGCAATTGAATTTTTTTAGCACTATTTTGCAGCGTGCCTTGATGCTCTAGTGATGGCCCGATTTCAATTTCTCAAAGACACTACAAAACGTTTATTCTTATTTTGCGCTACAGTGGTGCGAAATGGGTGAAAATGCATGCAAAAATGAGTGAAAACGGCCGAGCCCACGTTAGCTGCAGAGTGGTAGGAGAGTCCGCGAGATGAGGGGAATTATTCTGATGACCGTGTTACATGATAATACGCTTCCCCTCATCTCCCGCTCTCTCCTACCACTTGACCGCTTTCAGCAGCTCGACCATTTTCAGTCATGTTTGCAAGCATTTTTCACCCATTTCTCACAATTTAAGTGCAAAATGAGAATATACGTTTTGTGGTACTGTACTTCTACTTTCAAAATCTGTTTCAGAAATTGAAATTGGACTATCTCTAGAGCATCCAGGCACGCTGCAAGATAGTGCAGAAAAAAATTCAAATTGTAATTGTGCCAAAACTAATGATCCGTCAGAGCCTGTTTTGTGCACACATAGAATACACATGATTCAATACTTTCATGAGAACAGCCAACCCTATTTCTTGAAAAAATGTCGGAGTTAAGAATTTTTAAAATATCTACAATTTGTATATTTTGGATTTTCACCAGAGAAGTGGGAAATGTGTTGAAAATGTCACTGGAAGTTACTCTAAATGCTTCAAAGTGCACCCGAAGTTGCCCGAACTCAACTCGAGTTAACTTCAATGTGACTTCGGGTGACTTCGAACGCACTTTGTAGCGTTTTGATCAACTTTAAGTTGCATTTTCAACACATTTCCCACGTTTCAGTTGAAAATCCAAAATAAACAAAGTGTAGATATTGATCTCTACTTCCCGATGCCGTTTACAGAATCGGAGCATCTTTCAAGATGTTCCCTTAAATTGTTCATAACGCGATTGTGCAAAAACAACATATCGGACAGAAAACATGTTGCGCACAGTTGAACCACATATTATTATCTATCAGTTTCCGCAATATTGTTTGTCCAGCTTCAGATTTATAAAATTATAATTTTTTAAAAAATGGTCCGTATTTTTTCAGTGGAGATTGCATCGATCCGGTTGTACGAAAAGTTTTATAATTCTCTACAAAAGTTCCATCCACTGTAAAACGATTTTTTGGATAATGGTTGAGATATTTACAAAAAACCAGAAAAGTTGTAATTTTTTTCACTATTGTTTCCATCATATAAAAATTAGTATAGGCTATTTGCGTCTTTTATTTTGTGGGGGAAAAAACCTTGCCAGCTTGGTATAATAGTTTTTTCCATGTCAGTAGTACCCAACTACGATGTTTTTACGAAATTTTACTGCATATATTTCAGAAACGACACATACATAATAATTTAAACCCACAGATTTTTCTAACGACCCATATCGGACTATAACATAATAAAATTCATCCTTTTTGACGGATAGCCAATTTCTCATATGTTATCGTGCGAGGTCATTCAAAAATTTTTATTTTTGTATTGAAATATATACTGTAATTTGGTTCCATCGCTTATAAACTGCTATAATGCATAACCGTAGTATGTAGTTTCTGATTTCTAAAGTCGCTGTCAAATGCTTGACATTTGTTATAAGTTGTTTCAATAAATACCTGATTGGTCCATAGCGTTAGCTGACATCATAGAATCGTTCGTACCGTTATTTTGTGGGTAGGGTGCTAATTGAGATTTTTTTTTTCTTCGGTTCTGTTGAAGTTGTTGTGGTGTTTCTGAACTTCAATTGCTTCCCGGAAGAGTCTTGGGTAATAGGCAGATGAAGAGATGACTTGGGTTTCTTCAAATTTCACTCTATGGTTATCGTTGTTGATAGTATGTTCTGCATTTCTGAATCTGAATTTCTGTGTGTGCTCTAACCGACAGCAAGCCTTGTGCTCTTTGATTCTTGTTTTAACGGAGCGTTTCACACAGGAACATGGAATGCGATAAACCCCAGAAGAGCATAGTACGTCTCGTTTGTCCTTCGCTGATCTAAAGTGGTCTTTCAGTTTTTTTGAAGGTTTATAAACTGTTTTAATCTCATATTTTCGTAGAATACGGCCAATACGATCTGTAACTCTGGGAACATATGGTGAGATTGCTTTTTTTTTCGGTGTTGGTTTGACTACTACTTGGTTCACTGGATGGATCTACACCGAAAAAAGAAAAGTATTATTACCACATGTTTCCAGAGTTACAGATCGTATTGGCCGTATTCTACGAAAATATGAGATCAAAACCATTTATAAATCTTCAAAAAAACTGAAAGACCACTTTAGATCAGCGAAGGACAAACGAGACGTACTATGCTCTTCTGGGGTTTATCGCAATCCATGTTCCTGTGGCAGCGTTTATATCGGAACCACGAAACGCTCCGTTGAAACAAGAATCAAAGAGAACAAGGCTTGCTGTCGGTTAGGGCACACACAGAAATCTGCTGTCGCAGAACATACTCTCAACAACGATAACCATAGAGTGAAATTTGAAGAAACCCAAGTCATCTCTTCAACATCTTCCTATTACCCATGACTCTTCCGGGAAGCAATTGAAATTCAGAAACACCACAACAACTTCAACAGAACCGAAGAAGGACTACAATTGAACAAGGTTTGGCTTCCAGTTCTCAAAAATTCTCAATTAGCTCCCTACCAACAAAATAACGGTACGAACGATTCTATGATGTCAGCTAACGCTATGGACCAATCAGATGTAAGAACGTCAAATCACAGGTATTTATTGAGACAACGTATAACAAATGTCAAGCATTTGACAGCGAAACTTTGAAAATATCTCTTGAAAATGCTAACCACTCGTGTTGGCGAAACGTCGAGATCTTCTCTAAACATACGTCGGCCTTACAACCCGAAGAACCTCCATGTATCCTGTTCATATTTTCAATAAAATGAACATGCCATACCCAAGACATTTTTTATGTAAGAAAAATATTTTCAAATTTTCACCGCACAAGAAATAGTCCAACAAAACCTCATTACAGTGTGAAATTGCTTCTGAAGAGTATGTTTTCCAATTTTTTCGACCTCCCTGATGATCTTAGAAGAGTGAAATAGATTTTTGTCGACCAAAGTGTATTGGAGGCGTAGCGAAAGAGATGCAATTCACGCATCAATGAAATGAGCGATTTTCTGTGAGTGATACTTCTGAATAACATTCTCCCTTATCTCATTTATAGATAAGAATATACAATGGAAACTGGACATTTAATAAATAATCAACTATCTGAATGAAAATGCAAATTTTCACTTTCAGATTTTTTCTCTAAAGTTATATAGGGTCTTTCTCAATATCTATCAGATGTAGTTTTTTTCCATTTCCAGAGGAGTCATGTGTTGGTTCAATTTTCAATTGAGAATGTTTCTTTTCACAACATAGTATGTAGTTACACCATGATATTGAATCGGTTGCCGTACTGGAGATTATGGAATCTTCGCCAATGGGTAAGATTTAATATTAAGACGGCACAATTACGGCAAAATATTTTTGGTTTTGAATAAAATTTTGAGATCGATGCCGCATATTTTGTGACTACAAAATGATTGCAACCCCTCAGTTTTTTGTTGACGTGGGCGAAAATTGAAAATTTTTATTTATCCACGATAATTTCATCAAACAAATTACCTTACTAACTGTACCATACGTTCTGCAGACTTGTAACATATACCAATTTATTGATAATGATTCACTCTATCCCTCTACCTTCAGTTTTACGTTTGCGAGTGCGAAAATTAAAAAAATTAATTTATTCTCGATAATTTCGACAAACAAATGTCAGGTATAACTGAACCTTACGTTCTGAAGACTTGCAACATACCAAATTGTTGTTAATGATTCGCTTCTTTATAGAGTGATAACAAAATGATAGAAACACCTCAGATTTGTTGATAGCGGGGACGAAATTTAAAAAATTAAATTAATCCATTTTTATTTCGACAAACGAAGTACCATAAAAACTGTTCTGTACGTTCTGCAGATTTGCAATATTAGTGCTAATAATTGTCACCTCCTCAGTTTTTTTGTCAGCGAGGCAAACATTGAAAAATTTAAATTATCCACTATAATTTCGTCAAAAAAAGTACCATAAGAACTGTACTGTTTGTTCTGCAGACTACTATAATTCAATTCGGCCTGCTGACACTCCTTACGTGAATTATATTTCTTCACCAATACACAAAATTATTGAAGTCTGGCCATTGATGGGATTACATTTCATGATATCATGATCATCTATTTATAAATAATGTAACTGTCCAATTTTTCAGATCATCTTTGAGATAAAAATGTTTAAATGAGTAAAGAGAGTACTGGTGTTATTCATTCACGTTATTTGAATAATGTAATGTTTAGTCGACTGGGATATCTGTTCTTTCCCATCGAAATTGATATTGCAGTATTTTTCCATATAGGTCCACTCACTTCATCATAACACCAGTTGCAAAGTGGGTCCGCTTGCAAACATTGATCACACATTTCTTGATCCAAACACAGTTTCTGAATTTTGAGCTCATCATCGGCAACATTAATTCCTCTCGAAAGGCCGATGAAATAAATGCACAACAAATGAACCAACATTTCCACGTCAATTTATAACTGACTAACTGTTGAAGTGTTATCTAGTTTCAAAAATAACGAGATAAGATTACTCGTTCAACCTAATCTAAAGCATTCGATTGGGTTAACCTTTGTGCTACCAAGGGTGTACATTGTGTACCCCACACGCACAAAATGGCGTGTATTTGAAAGTTTCATTTTTTAAATGTATTGTTCTTTTATCATAGCTATTAATGATACGTTAGTAAACTAATAACATCATAATCAATCATTTACAATTGAAATTTTTCACATTAGAACCAATTTTGTTGGCTGGGGTACAATCTGTACCCCGCTTGTGGTCTGATGTCTTTGCTTTGCAAAATATTTTCATGCGCAGTTCTCGACGAAAACATCACTTGTTTGTAACCTCGAACTGTGCGCCTCACTGAGGTCTTAGTGCCCTTATAATTATAGAACCGCATGTAGCCAGAAGAATGACAAATCTAAACGGTATCCCACGAAGAGTAGAAGATGCTATGAGTCAAGTGCTACCTCAAGAAAACGCACATATCAGAACGGTCATTTGTACTCTGCCGTTATTGCCAAAGAAAGGACGATAAGAAGTGTTTTTTGTAAAAATCATGGCAATCAGAGAAAAATCAATTATTGCAACAGGTGCGATGAAAATGAAAGTTTAAATTGAGTTTTACATATTCTGATTTATAAAAATAGCATTATTTTGAATGAAATTTGAACAAATATTTAGTATTTCTTTATGTTTAGCAGGATTTTTCAAAACAAACTTTTAAAAAAGCAAGGGGTACATTGTGTACCCCTTGGTACTCCACGTTCGTTCAAAAGCTTGGTAGCAGAAAGGTTAATCATAGAACCATTTATTTATTTTTTATTTCAGATATAACACACCCAACAGGCCTAAGCCCACTAGGAGAATATGATAATAATTTTTTTTCTCTTGTTTTTTGGCATCGACCGCCATGGTCATTACCCATTTGTTCTGGATAGGCCTTGTTACTAACTCCATACGCCACCTTAGGAGCTGCACGTTAATTGGAATTGTGCGGAACTCAGCCCAGTCGAGCCACGAAATTTTAATGAATTAATCGGTTGATTTGAATTTAAAAAATCCCAGCTTCAACTAGGGTTCGAACCTCGGACCTTTGGGTCAGAGTTGGACGATCTTACCACTGCACCACGACCCGACGTTATGATAATAATTATAACAAATTGAGCAGAATATAATAGTAACACAGGGGAAAATGATAGCTATGGTAACAAATTGAAGAGAAGATAGGAGTGACTAAAGATAATGAAGGTTACATTATAGAAATAACACACAATAATACATAGGTGCAGGAGGGAAAAATAAAAAAAAATTGAGAAAGTAGCTATTTTGGAATAGGACTATATACAGTGAGGACGTGAAAAGTCCCTTCTTCATTTTTGAACGAAACAAGCTATCGAGGTCGGGTGAAATTCAGGTAAAAAGGTACCTCTTTCACTACTTTCTGGCATGAAAATAATTGTGGTCACGTGGCCTACTGTCAAGAAGACACCATCAACTTCATTTTTTCATATGTAAAGGGGAATCACGCGGCACCTGCTTTCGAGGGCCTTTCGATTCTCTATCCATGCAACACCGCTTTGTTTTGGCAAATCCGTAGATGAAAAGAATCGGAAGTGCTTGTATGTAAAGATTTTGATATCGTCTGCAAAAAGTAGTTTGCTCGACTGGAAAGAAGTACAAATGTCATTGATGAATATGAGAAATAGAAGTGGCCCTAAGTTGGATCCCTGAGGTACCCCTGAGTAAGCCACGAAAGATTTAGCACTTTCGTAATCAACAAATAGTTGTCTAGTGCTCAGGTAGGATTTTAGTACTAGCTGAATATTGGGTGACAAACCAAAAGTTCCAAATTTTTGCAATAGCTTTTGGTGAGATACCTTGTCAGAAGCTTTACTGTAATCCGTAAATACAACATCTGTTTGGTGACTATTATCAGGCAAATTAGATATGAACTGTGTAAAGGTGCAAAGATTCGATACGGTGTTTCGTGATTTCATAAAACCATGCTGAAATTCATTTATTTATTTATTTATTTATTAGTCCAGTACACTACAGAATTGTAATAAAATCCCAAAAGGTACATGAAGTAAGTTTCAGATAAAGAAACGAGTCAAACACAAACTAGAGTTGAGTTATAAACCTAAAAATAAAAAATTTGGAAATGAACAAATGTATTTACCTAGAGATAAATAAACCCATTCATCTCCCTTAGTCAAGTACTTACAATACAGATTTTTTATAAAATACCAAAAGGAAGTTTCAATAAAAGAATACATAAAACGTACATAAAAAAAAAACATTCAACCACTCGAATATTATTATTGATGCACTAAGAGGTAAGTAATATATCTACAAATAAGTATCTACACAATGACTTATCAGAAGTGTATTGAACAATGGCAGGATTAAGTTGTCTACCTGCCATTTTTTAAAATTTATAATGTGAAAGATGAAAAAGGTCAAGTTCTGAAAAATGCATATTGAAATTTTTTTTGAAGTCTACAACTAATTACTATCGAACCATAGTTTGTTCTGTACGATTACTTCTCAAGCTTCTGGAGTTAACAGAAAGGCAGAGCTCTCCTAGAAAAGCAGATCAATCAAAGAAATAATGTATTATTTTGTGGAGAAATAGAACCATTGCAAGTTTACGTCTATCCTCAAATGACATTAAATCAAAAACAGAAAGCCTCATTTTCGGGTTGAATCCAAAATATGGTAGGCCAAGTTTCCATATTAGGTATTTGGTGAAACGTTTCTGAACTTTTTCCAGTCTCTCTTTATGGCAAGCATAAAGAGGACACCAAATGACAAATTCGGACAGGGATTAACTCACATGTGCATCGATGAGATCAAAAAAAAATTAGTAATTTTCAAAAAGCTGATATTAGGGCTATTGGTATATAATTTGATATGAAGTGCTTCAGAAGCTTGATTGTTATGGATTCAGAGGTTTAGCAAAGAATTGGCTGGCATAATATCTCTTCATCCGAGTCCAGATGGTTGAATTTAAAACTGAATTGTCAATTCCTTCCCATATTGAACATTCTTTCCCCGTATATCCAAAATCAACATTACCAGAAAATTAACCACATTTGCAGACGACACTATAATGTGGCATGAAAATAATGTAGAACTCCTGAAAGAAAATGTCACTTCTGAATTGGACAAAGTTAAATGGAGGTGCGACTCGAACTTACTCTGCTTCAGCCCCACAGTAGCGAGCACCATACTCGGATAAAAGGGGTGAAATATGGACCGACTGGACATGTTGGCAGCGAATGCGGGAGAAGCCACATTCGTGAGAATTTATTTGAAAGCAATGGACAGCCAGAAGTAGGTACTGTTTTTCATAACCGCAGGTATTGTAGGTAATGTGTGTGTTTTTTTTATAACCGCAATACAAGAATGCCACCTTATCAGATGGTATACTTATATACCCAGATATACCCAGATATAGATTTGAGAAAACTTTTAAGACAAGCATAATGGACAGGGATGCGTGGAAGGAGGGACCTCCCATCAAAGCGGAAATTGCTGTATACACGGATGGATCAAAAACTGATGATGGTTCAGAAGCCGGCTTTTGTGGAACCAAGCCGAATATGAAAATCTCATTGAGCTTAGGCAAATATGCGACGATATTTCAAGAGGAATTTGTTGCAATACACCATTGTGCACAAGAGCTAATAAGGCATCAGTTTTTAGAAAAAAACATTTTGTCATATACTCAGATAGTCAAGCTACAATAAACACTCAATGCAAGTCACCCCAAAATTTGTTTGGGTCTGCATAGAAGCCCTAAATAGCAAGGCATAAAAAATGCAGACTTAACAACAGCTTCTAGATTTGTATCTCTACCGTTTATAAATGAAAATATCTCTCGAAAAAGTCTCTAGTTGCATCAATAATGAAATAACAAATGTAAAAATTTCTTTCAAAATTATTGTTACTAATTTAAGTAAAAATTTAGCAAATACAAAGACAACATTAATAAATTATCAAAAAGTGGGATTTATAAACTCATCTGTAATGATTGTGAAGCTTCTTACATAGGAAGGACTTGTAGGCCTTTGAGAGTTCGTATAAACAAACATCTGAAATAACCTGGAAACTCAGCATTTGGACACAATATTAAATTCAGTAACCATAATTTCTGTCCAAATAGCAATTCAAAAATTTTGAAACAAGTGAACTCAAAATTTTTCAATAGACTAGATTTTCTTGAAGATTTACAAATAGACAAAGAATTACAGTGTAACAACCTATGTTCAAACACACAAGTTCAATTAAACAGATCATACATTCCTTTACTTAGGAGATTAAAATAGTATTCATTTATTGAATAATTTCTAAATTTATTGTTCTTTGCACACTATGTAAACTCTCACAAAACATTGTCATGTGTCATAAATTCACCTTTAACTCTCATTGGACAGAGACCTTATGTCAATGTCACCACACATTATCTTTCAGTTTTCAATTCTATCACATGTCAAAACAAAAAAAAAAATCTTTGTTCTTTCCTGCCGTACCTCGTGGCTGATAGCACAGCACAAACAATCGCATTTTTCTTAAAAAAATGCAAATCTGAGGAAACCTTTAAACAAAAACCCCTAATGGGTATAGATTAAGTACTTAATTTTAACATGTATGTATGTCCGTTCAAACCAATAATAACGATGGTTATGTCGACTTTTTATAAGACTGCTGCATAAATACTAGACGAGTAAGTAATTCAAAATTTCTAAACTTTCTTATTCTTTATCTCCATTATTACTTACTTGCAGGTATAGCACTGATGATGGCGTAATAGCCGAAAGCGCTTTGCGATTGTAATAAATTTAACTACACGAAATACAACTCTTTCATTGCATTAAAACAGACTGACCCTAGCTTGGGTACCAGTACACAAAGGTTATAGTGGCAATGACGTCGCCGATTCACTAGCCCGAGAAAGAGCAAGTCCCTGAACGTTCCAGAACCGTTTTGCGGTATACCAAAAGCTGTACTAAAAACAAACACCAATAGTCTGGGTGCCATCTTGAACAGCTTGTTTCGAGGTATGAATAAAATATTTTAACTGTTTTGATAGCTTATGTTATGTAGATTTCAGAACCGATTGACGCCACTCTGCCATAGTTGAGCATTTCGAGTAATTCAAGATGGCGTCCAAGATGGCGCCCAAAATATTGAAAATTTTATTCTGAAGCGATATTATCTTGCGCTATATTATTTTTAGAGTTTTGGAGTACGAATAAAATGTTCAATTTTATCCACAGTTAATATGAAAATGTTATTCCAAACTAGGGCTGTAACTTATATAAAAATGACTGATGTTTTAAAATACGAAATTGCTTTTGTGTCTACATCTGTTTGAAGATGATGGTAACGTGAGAGAAGCTGTTGTTAAGTCTGCATTTATGAACACTATGCGAGTGTCGCAGTCTGTTAGAAGAAGTAAACCATCTTCACTAATAATCATTGACGGTTGTGCTTCACTGATCCATGTTATATGCGATGACACTGACGTATTCGTTTTAGTGTTGTACTACCTACTACCATCGACTAGGTATGAAAAATGAAGTTTGCATGGAAATAATTTACCAAGCGCAACTACAGCTTCTTCATTTTCTTCATTACCACCCACTAGGAAATGCTTTGCCGATAATGTAAGGCGAGCTCACATCCAAACTAAACTATTTTGTGGTTATCGGCAAATAGTCCACTATTGTGAATAAAATCGTCATAGTCGAAGTACCCTTCTCTCCAAATATTTCCACAGAGTGGAAAATATGAGGCAAAAATCTGACAGTATTAATAATACTAATAATAAAAATGGAAGGGCGGGGATGAGCGCAGTGGTTAAACGCTCACCTGGTAACCGAGAGGTTGCAGGTTCGATTCCCAGACGGTGCGATCTTTTTTCATTTTCAGATGTAAAAGTCTGAATGATTGAGGCTCGTGTCGGCTGGTAATAATCCTCCACGATTCACTGTGGCGTTAAAAATTAACAGTGCTGCTCCTAAAGTGGCGTATGGAGTTAGTAACAAGGCCTATCCAGAACACATGGCTAATGACCATAGCAATCGATGCCAAAACACCAAGGAAAAAAATGGATTAGGCAATCCAGACTTCAGCCATAACCTATTCAATTGGTAAAATCGTCGGAAATTTTCCAACAGAAAACAACTACTCTCCCCTACGACTATTGTATCTGTTAGATTCTTGGCAAAGTATTCTACAAGAACTACTTTGCAATGTTCTTCCAATCTCGACGCCAAAACATGTCTCAACCCAAATGGGGGAACACCTACGGACCGGTTCCATGGTATTGCCAATCATCAGCGCAGGGCAGCTCACCCAACGCAATAAAAAACATCTTGACCCCAAGATTCAAAGAACACTCTGACCATTGCGTCTTTCCTGGCTCACGCAAGTCTCTAGAAGATTTCTGAGTGCACTTGGTTGGCGGAAATAACAATTTAAACAATTCTTAACTTTACTCAGATCCAACATCATTCTACTGGCAAAGAGAAAAAGCGAACAAAGAGCTTTTTCTCACTGTGAATCCACAAAATCTAATTGCACCAGGCAACATTATAGCAAATCTGAATAATACTGCATAACTTTACTCTTTGTAACTTCAGGGCAAATAATAATCTATGTAGCTCAATCTGTAAATGTCTACATGAAGGGCAAAATTACTGTAATCGAAATACCAAAATGGCTCAATCAATAAATGAAAGTGACTCTGAAGAAGAATTTCAGTTTGATTTGAGCCATGTTATTTTGAACCTAGGTAACAATATGAAATATATCTCTTTTATTTCAACTTTAATATTATGAAAGTTACCATTCAAAACGTTCTCATTTGCAGCATTCAAATTTATTTTTGTCAATTTTGTTCAATAAATTTCTTAAGTAATCACCCTTACAATAGTTTTTCTTAAAAATTGACGTTGTATTCTGATTTTTTGACCTAAAAAACATATAAAGTGATATGCCACATGACAATATTACGTCGAAACAAAATTATCAATTTTTGGGTTGCCACCTTGGACGCCATCTTGAATTATTCAAATTGCTCAAACCTGGCAGAGTGGCATCAATCAGATGAAAAATCTACATGACATAAGCATTCAAATACGATGAAAACATTTTATTCATACCTTAAAACAAGGTAGGACTATTATTTGGCACCCAGACTGTACTATGCCACTGCGAGGGCTTGTCAGGGCTAAGGTTTCTAACGCTGGAAGAAGAAAAACCAGAGCTTCCAGATACATGGGAGTTTTGAAAACTGACCTATGGAGTCTCGTTACGACGACTGGGCTAGATAAAGAACTCTAAACGATTCCGAGGGCACACCACAGTCCTCATAAAATAAGTAGATATAACATGGCCGTTCTTCCAATGATAACAAAATAGCCCCGCTTCCATGGCTAACATATGTCTCCAGATTAAGTTGGTACATTTGATTTTTAGTTGCTTATACGTTTCTAATAACAGGAATGAAGCGAGAGAAGAGATGCATTCATTATCTGACTTAAAACTGTGTCAAAACTGATTACTGTTTGAGAGACCGGACAGGTTTTTCATTTTTTTTTTTCATTTATTTGCAAGGTAATTGATGAGTATTTCGATTTTTCCAGAGATTTGCCCTTCTACGAAATGAGCATATTCCTCGAGAGTGACATAGATATAAGACCTCATATAGAATTTCATCTGAATGAATATTTACAAAAGATATACATCTTTGGTGTTGTACTTTTGCCCCGCGTTACTATGGATTATGAACCTTTGTAATGTTAGTGTAAGATTTAGATGTGTTTTTGTGTAGGTCCACTTCACACATCCAAGTATAGATTCAATTCGTTTTTTTGGAAACATCTAAGACTCCAATGATAATCTCTAGATTGCAAATCTTTATGCCAAAGAGCCGGTAAAGTAAATTGTAGCATAAGACAAACCAACTGTTGTTTTTGTTTGGCGGGCATATATTCCCACATGAACTGGACTCACCTTTTCCAACTTTCTCAACAAACAGATGTATTGTGTAACTGCTCATCTTCCCCATATACCAAAGTGGAGTAAAAGTGCCACCTTAAGTCAGGCTTACCGAAAGTAGAATATGTAACCATAGAAATGATCATGTTCCTAGATTCATTCTTGCCTAATTAAATTGACTTGCATTCAAATTGATGTTTTTGCTGATATTGTCAAAAATATGAAGAACATTCTGTACATTAAAGTATTTTATTATCATTCAATACGTGGGTAACCTTTTTAACTTTTACAGTTCAGTACGTGAGCGAAGATATTTTATTTTGAAACACAACTTGTCCTCAACAGAACATAAACAAGAGTTTTCAAAAAGGCCACTGATAGTTCGATATGGTAGTCGAGTTTAGAGTTCTGCCGTGCCCGCAGCTTGTGAGGGCTATGGGGGGAGTTTGGAAGGATATAGTTTAGTTAAATGGAAAATGTTCCTTAAATGTATATGCCATAATTTATTGTAAGTATAGATCTTTTTAGAATAATTTGTTTAAACAATAACTGGTCTAGGAGAGATTCGTTAATTCTTTAATTCATTAATCCTTCATTTAATTCAATCGTCGTAATCTCATATTTGTGCATAGTAATATAAATGTTTTTATATTTTTCTGAAGTGTTTTAAATCTATAAATGATCAGTATCTACCTAGTTAGTCGTGAATAAACCCCAATTCACGACAATATAGTGAAAATCTGAAATCATACATGGACACTATTTATTTTCAACAGAGCATACAGAAAAAAAAATTCAAAGTACATATTCTAATATATAAGAAGTAGGAGTTCCTAGAATATTTATTCAAAATTACCACACATCACTGTTTTTTCTATGGGTATTTTCATTCCTCTGGCATCAATATATTTCATGAATTCAAAATATCGAAGAGTTGATGAACAATTTTTATGAATTTTACCTTTTGCTGGACATTCTCAAATCCTTCGAAATATAGAGATTCGGACTTGAGTGATGGAAGAAAGCATCAGCTACACTTGAGCTGATCTTTTTAGCATACCGATCACACACTAGCTCCTTTTTTATGTACATTTCATCAAGCATCAAAGATAATAATAGTAATTTACGTAACAAGTCCGGAAACTACTGAGTAGACCAAATTCTAGGACGAGCGTTAGCGAGTCCTGGAAGTCTACGAGTCCAAAAAAACTATTTTCGGACGTGTTGCGTACATTATTTTTTCGGCAATCATGTAGAATAACAAATCAATGAGACGCATTTAGTCTAAGAGGCGAAGAGAGGTCGACTTTCACCCATCTGTTAACCGGATGAAACTATTTCGAATTTGAATATTTCAAACATTTCAGTTCTTATTTGTATTATATATTGAATTTCGAACAGAAGATAGGTACCAACAGAAACATTATAATTCTCATTTATATTAATATTTGTATTAAAATTCGAGCACTTCCCGGCCTAGTCCGGGAAGGACGTACTTCCCGGACTAGGCCGGGAAGTGCTACTTTCCCAAAGAAAAAGTGTCCGGGAAGTGAACACTTCCCGGATGGTTGCCGAAAAAATCTTTTCACACCTCTTTTTGGAATCCTGTGATTTGTTTCTGATGTATTCAATACTTTGTTTTGTAAAACCAGAACTGCAGTCAATTTTGGCAGATGCAGGAAGAGCAAGATTAATTTTTTTTGCATATTTGTAAGCTTTGCTACTTTGAAACTGTAATGTCATAGCAAAGCTTCAAACTTCAGCTGGGAATTTTTGTTTTCTTCTGTTTTGTTTTCCTCTTGATTGAGAATTTGTGATAAATCTTCTTACGAGTGCAGGAATACCACTGACAGATGATTCCAGTGCAAGAGTAGCCTCCTTTGATAAAACAAACTTTCTATTGACCACGAATCACTTGTGATAAAGTTTTAAACTTCATCATCCTTCTAGTAATGGTTTTTCAGGAAATTTTCAGCTTTTCTGTCAATAGATTCATGCAATCACTCAGTACCCTGTTTTTTTCCTCATAATGTCATCTTTCGGTAATAGACTGCGATTAAAAAAAGATAAGATGCACAGTTCGGAGCTGAATCTTCGTTATGTTTCAAGAAGTAAATTTGATATGATACATGCTTATGATAATAAGTACATACCTGACTATAATTATGTATTGACTTTATGATTCGTCTTTCAACAGAGTAATTTCTGGGAGGTTAGGAACTATCAGGAAATTTCCCTTTTTTTCACTCCAGTCTCGAAGAATGTTGAACCCGAAGACACAAAATGAATGTTGGATCGTAGGATGATGAATGTAAGAATGAATAATAATCGAAATTCGAAAGCAATGGAATTGGCCAAAAATTCAACATAACCAGCTCTGATATTTCAGTTGTACCAACATAAAATTGGAGATTAATGGAAGAGCCCTATATAGGGTTCCATTTTGATCTCATGATGTGATATCTACTTTTTTTATGAGATCTGTGGGGCACACAAAATAGATCTGAAAAGGTAGCGGTGTAGAGGCTTGTTATACGAAAGCCCCAAACTGATCTAATAATCTAATCTAATCTTTATAACCGCAAACTTATGGATAAATGTTCGGCCACATTGAGATCACTGATATCGAATCTTTTTGTGACGAACAATTCATATCTCGCAAGTTGATACCGAAAGGAAAATATCGGAATGCGACATACAGACCAACTTATCGTGAGATTTAACGGAAACCAAAATTTAACCGGAAATTAGTGGTTCTGATAATAATCTTATTGAAGCACAATGTTCCACTCCAAGACACAAGAAAATTACGAAAGAAAGATAGGTATTTTAATAGCCCTCTTAATAATGATAATAGTTATTGACAATTAATGATGGATATAATAACGTAAATATAATATTTTTATGCACTATGATTTTGACCTTGATAGATCTACATTTGTACAGTTTATTGGGAATTAGTTCACTTTGAGAAAACCACTGTATTTTAGTCGACGTTTCACTGTATATTCAGTCATTTTTAGGACTAAAAAATGGTTGGTTTTCCACGGTGAAAGAACAATAATCCTTAAAGAATGTAAAATGACACGAAAACAAATGTAACACAAAACAGAAATTTCAAAATTTGTTAATTATTCCATACCTACTACTTTGATATGGCCGGAAAAAAGAGCAAAGGAAATGAACGCACAAAAAAAAGCGCAATGTTATACAGGGTGTCCGGTAAACCTTGTACAATATTGAAACTGGTGATAGACCAGGTCATGAATATCGGAATATCGGAATTTCACCTCAGTAAAAATATCACCGTTTTCGAGATAATGGGCATTTTAAGAATTTCTGGAAAATCGCTACCTAACCTTGGATTTTTGAGTGCTATATATACAAATTGGCACGAATCCAAATATCTTTGCTGCTGAAGATTACTGATGAGTGTTGCTTTTAGACATACAGAACAGTTTTTCAGAAAGTGAAAAAAAATTTCAAGAAATGAAGGTAAAATGACAGATTTGAGATTCATCAATTTTTTTAAAAAAGTTTGACATTATTATCTGAAAGAAACATAACCAATTGGAAGTGGACATTCATTTCAAAAGAATGCTCATTTTGTCCAGACTCTACCATGGTATAAAACAAACTATAATTATTTTTGATAGAAGTGGTTTCCATTGAATTAGGCGTGGTTTTCATCTAGGCGTCTATCAACTTTTATTCAAGAAAAAAAAGGAATCTACCCAACAACAAAACTGCGCCACAATCACACTCGACGCGCGTTTCGCCAACAAAGTTAGCATCTTCAGGAGCTTAAAGTAAGCTTTTAAGATTGTGACGTAGTTTTGGTATTTGGGTATTTTATTTTTTTCTTGAATTGTATTTACACCAAAGGTTCCAAAATATTCATTTATTTGATCAACTTTTATACTTACACCCAAAAATTATTTTAGTTAGATTTTATCAAGATAAAATGTGGAAATAATTGTTAATAATAAAGAATAAACTGCTTGGTGGCATTAAATAGTATGTCAATAAAATTAACTTTTCATGTAATTAGGCCTAATAAAATTATCAAAATGAAATATCGATAATCCGACATGGCACCGATTAATACGAATTCTTGTGATATATGTTGCAATTGTCCAACTTCCAGATTCCAACCAAGTTTCAGAGACCGACAGATATACAGGGTGTAACCAAATAAGTGCAAACTTTTTTAAGAGATGAATCCTTGTCGAAAATTAAAAACTTTAGTTTGAACAACTTGTGACCTCTATCGTAGTTTTTTTAAATTATTCCGCTTCTTTCATTCAGTGGTATTTATTTCTTTGTCATGCCGTACATACGTTATACTCCCCAAGAATATGCGCATATGCACAACATTTATGGTGAATGTGGAGGTAGTGCTACTGCTGGAGCAGCGCTTTATGCAGAACTATATCCGATTGCACAATGCCGCTCATAACATCGCTGATTTGGGAGCTATAACCTATAACGCATTCTAAAAGGTTCTTCTTGAAAATATGTCGTCTCTGCGTACGAGTGGATGGAAATAAATATTTTTGTAATATTATTCAGTGCGATGTTGAATAATCATTATTGTGGTTTATGGTGTATGTTTATTGAAAAAAAAAACGTTGAATTATTATTTACTTCCTTACATCTCATTGAATGCTTCTAAGCAGTTGATTCTTTATTACTCATAATTATTTAATCATTTCATCTTGATAGGATAAAAATAAAAGACATTACTGACAAAGTTCAATGTAGTTGATTTTAGCTCAGAATAACATCACACTCTAATATTATCAAAATTCTACTGCTTCCAAAAATAATGATGTTTTATAGCATAGTAAAGCCTGGACAAAATGGGCATTCTTTCGTAATGTTCCACTTGGTTATGTTTTTTCAAACAATAATGTAAAACTGTTGTTAAAAAAATTGGTGTAACTCAAATCTGTCATTTTACCCTCATTTCTTGAAAAATTGTATTGTTTTCTGAAAAAATGTTTCGTACATCTGAAAGCATCACTCATCAGTAATCTTCAGCAGCAAAAATATTTAAATTCGTCCCAATTTGTATACATGGCATTAAAAAATCCAAGGTGAGGTAGTGAATTTCCAGAAATTAAAAAAATGCTCATTATCTCGAAAACAGTGAGATTTTTACTAAGGTAAAATTACGATATTCTGAACAGTCATGATCTGGTCTATCGCCAGTTTCAATATTGTACAAGGTTTACCGGCCACCCTGTATATGCCCACAAGAAATATCCACACGTGGAAAATTGCACATATGGATTAAATCGCACAAGGCAAAAACCTCTCAATTAAAAATGCGCAAATAGGAAGAAAACACAATGATGTGCGATTTCTTCCGATAATAAAATTAGTTGTGTCAAACAAAAATAATATAATTTTTAAATTATATGCGTAGGTGCCTATTTATTGCTATTTAAGATAACTTGTATACCCGAATGGCCTACGAATAATTTTAGCCCTTCAGAAGATATTTCATTGAGAAGTTGGGAAAGAGCTAGGAGGCTCTGGGAATAATATGTTGACTAACGGCCGTTTGCACGAATTTTAGTTAAATTCGAGTTAAAATTAAATCCACAATTAAATCAAAATATCTTTGCACCGCATGGTTTGATCTATAGTTACCATGGTAATTTAATTATTAGTTAATAGGTAATCCTCTATTAGTTGATCCTACTCTTAATTCAAATTGGTGCAAACAGCCGTATGTAGTAGCAGCTGCAAAAGCCGTTAGCTAGTATTCGAGACACAAAGCAGTGAACAACATCGTTTAGAAAGGGTCTAGGACATTTGGGCGCGGCAAATTGGGAGCGAGTTAACTGGGCGCAGGGACAACTGGGCGCAAGGACTAAAATTTGCAAATAATTTAATTTAATTTAATAAAATATCTACTAATCATAATTATTATCATAAATTCATTTCGAGTGTAGTATTTTATTAGTCTGATCTAACCTGACCGAACTAACCTAGCTCGCAAGTTGGGAGCTTGGAAGTTGAATAAAAATTCATTTTAAGTGTAGTATTTTATTAGTCTGATCTAACCTTACCGATCTAACCTAGCTCGCAAGTTGGGAGCTTGGAACTTGAAGAAAAATTCATTTTGTGTGTAGTATTTCATCAGCCTGATCCAACCTGATCGAACTAACCTAGCTCGCGAGTTGGGATTGCGCTCAGTCATCCCTGCGCCCAGTTGTCCTTGCGCCCAGTTGTCCCTGCGTCCAGTTGGCCGCGCCCAGTTGGCCGCGCCCAAATGTCCTAATGCCTTTATAAAAATACAGCTGTGAAACTGGATGTAACAGTCTGAAATGTGGCTGCCGAAAACATAGTTTAAAATGCATATAATTATGTTCAAATTGTCATGGTTCTGAAAAATTCGCCACTGTTGAACAAAAAACGTATGAAGAAGTTGATGATTCAGATGAAATTTTGGATGAAGAACCAATGCAGACTGGAAAAAGTATTGGAGACGAAGACGATGATGGTCATGAAGATTTGGAAGATCCACTAGATTCGGGAACAGTTTTCCAATCTAACGATGAAAAAATTCCATCAAAGAAGCCAAAACTCATGGATAGGTGATTAAAATTCAAGAGAAAGTATTCATAAATATAAAGTACCCCTCTTTTTAATACTTGGAAAATTAACCATCTTCGCATGTTTTTTGGAATCTGTTTCATGGATTCGCAATTTTTTATTTTATCAATGTAACATGGAAACTTACATTTTTCGAGTGTAAATTTGAATATTTAAATTTTTTATAATGATTAAAAAAATTGTCGAATTAACGTATTTTTTGTTTTTTTTTGTTTTCTTAATTTTCGGAGAAAATTTGTCATAGGAATGTATATTTCTTCATACCATCAGAGAAAGTAGAGATATCAGCGAACAAAAAGCAGATAAATTTTTTTCATAAAGCAGAAATTTTGACGTGAGAATTTTTTATTGAAAATTAGGGTGCTTTTTCGATATTAACTCAAAATAAAGGAAAACAATAAATATTTTTAATCCTAAAAATTACAGTGTGTTTGGGACATTAAAAGGTATATTTTCATCAAATCAAATTGAAAAAAAAATTTTTGTATGAGATAAAAATAATAAACCTAAACGTCGGTTTTTTGGATGTTTATGTGAAACAAGTTATGTGAGAAAACTGTGAATACAAAAGTTGTGAACCTTTTCATTACCTACAACTTTGCTCCTCAACTTTTTCCGATAGGACTCGTGATAAACCGTTTTCCTCCATTAAAATCTCACCTCACCCAACTTCCCGACCTCAAATCGCCCATACATTATTTTTCCTTTCATTTTTGTGATATTTTCTTACTTTTCCAGTGGGTGTCATCCTGTTCTGATTTGTTTTTGTCTAAAAAATTATCGACCCTGGCCTTAGTAGTTGAATATCGCTGGGTGTGTGTTTGTATATATAGATATAACAGAAAGTTACTTATGACATCTACAGTATTTTCACTTATATATATATATATATATATATATATATATATATATATATATATATATATATATATATATATATATATATATATATATATATATATATATATATATATATATATATATATACCCTAATAGCACCATGAAGTCCGATGGTAATCCATAGGACATCCTCTCAGGACATTCGGGACGTCCTTAGGATGTACAAAATTGGTACCGCGGACGTCCATTGGACATCCGTGGGAAGCACCAATGTCTCGACTTCTCACCAAAATTGGACGTTCTATAAGGATATCCAATGGACATCCATCTGGGATGTTAATCGGACGTCCCCGAATTACATCAATCGAAAGTACATCTTGGACGTCCTTAGGTCGTGCAATATTGGTACGTCCTTAGGACGTGCAGTATTGGTACCGCGGACGTCCATTGGACATCCGTGGGAAGCACCAATGTCTCGACTTCTCACCAAAATTGGACGTTCTATAAGGATATCCAATGGACATCCACCTGGGATGTTAATCGGACGTCCCCGAATTACATCAATCGAAAGTACATCTTGGACGTCCTTAGGACGTGCAATATTGGTACGTCCTCAGGACGTGCAGTATTGGTACCGCGGACGTCCATTGGACATCCGTGGGAAGTACCAATGTTTCGACTTCTCACCAAAATTGGACGATCTATGAGGATATTCAATCGACATCCACCTGGGATGTTCATTGGACGTCCCCGAATTACATCAATCGAAAGTACATCTGGGACGTCCTTAGGATGTGCAGAATCATCAAATGTGTTTGTTCCTACATCTCTTTCAGGACTAAGATTATGATATTGTTGTGGATTACTCGAGATAACAATTTGGATGGAACCAGATTTACTTACTAGGTAAGCTCAGCACTCTCCAAGAGTCATTCAATTCGGTTTTGTACATGTTTAAAGAATACACACAACTTTACTTGTCTTACGGAAACATCTTTTACAAAACAGTGTTGAATAGGTTAGTAATAACTATTGAATAGTATAACAAAACTTTAATTTTCATTTAAAGATATAACTACACTGAATGAACACAAAATAACTTACAAAACAGTCACTAAACTAATTAATCACAAAAGACGATAGAAAAGCCGCCATAGCTGGTAAATACTCAACAATTGTCTGTCAATTCGTCAACACTTCACTTGAACACAGAACACAGAACACAAAACACAGAAAACAACTTTATGCACGGAATCCATACATAGAAGAATTGTTCGGTTTCAATCCGTATACGAACTAGAGAGACAAACATACATTTTTTATTTTCATTGTTGTGAAACAGTGAATCTTATTGGCATAAGCACAAACTCGAGAATATGGCCCCTGATTACCTCAATGATAGTGAAAAGGGTTTTATTTCAGATGGGTTGTTTTCGCTGTAATGTTTAGTCCTATTATAAATATGCGATCCATTTTATACCTCTAATGTAAAACCACTAGCTGGAATGTATTCTTTGAATGGATGCACCTAGGAAACATTCCGAAAAATGTTCAATCCAGGACATCCCAAGGAAGTCCTCGCTGGGACATTTTCTGAAATTCACTGATTGGGATGACGTCCGATGTACATTCATCAAGGACGTTCCAGAATGTACCCGTACCAGGACCACCATAGGAAGTCCTTTCGAAGACATGCCAAATACATGCCAACCAGGATATCCAATGGATATCCTAGAAAATTCTACAAAATATATCCGAACCAGGACATCCCAAGGAAGTCCTCGCAGGGAGATATTCTAAGATTAACCAATTGGGACGTCCAATATTCATTCATGCGGGATATTCCTAAATGTCCCGTACCAGGACAACCATGGGACGTCCTTTCAAAGACATGCCAGAATACTTACTAACAAGGACGTCCGATGGATGTCCTAGTAAACATTACAAAATATATTCGACCAGGATATCCCAAAGACGTCCTCGCAGAGACGTTTTATACGATGTACCGATTGGGACATCCACAGAAAGTCCTTTGGGGAAATTCATGAAAATGCACTGAATCGGACGTCCCATGGACAATGATTTTAAGTCCCGGACATTCGGACATGATTTGTACCAAATAGGGACATAAATATATATATATATATATATATACATATAAATAAGGATGGATTTAGCGAGGGGCAATATATGAAAATATAAGTAAAAATATTATTGGGTATAACCCTCAAAATGTTGTGCAACCGTAGACACGTGTTTCGAGCTTAAGCTCTCTTCAGTACGGTAAAATCAAGAGCAAGATGTACAACACTTGGACGTAAAAATAGAAACAACACATTTGTGGCATCGGTTAGGAGACCCTGTACTCACAAGGCAACAACTAACGTTGTTGACTTCCTTTGTTTCTATTTTTACGTCCAAGTGTTGTACATCTTCGCACTTGATTTTACCGTACTGAAGAGAGCTTAAGCTCGAAACACGTGTCTACGGTTGCACAACATTTTGATAACTTTTTTGCTTATATACATATATATATATATATATATATATATATATATATATATATATATATATATATATATATATATATATATATATATATATATATATATATGTACAAATAAGGATAGATTTAGCGAGGGGCAATATATGAAAATATAAGTAAAAAAGTTATTGGTTACAACCCTCAAAATGTTGTGCAACCGTAGACACGTGTTTCGAGCTTAAGCTCTCCTCAGTACGGTAAAATCAAGTGCGAAGATGTACAACACTTGGATGTAAAAATAGAAACAAAGGAAGTCAACAACAGGAAGCCAACCACACATTTGTGGCATCGGTTAGAAGACCTTGTACTCACAAAGCAACAACTAACGTCGCCACGGAGGTAGCTATAGCTACCAGCGTGACAATCCTACCGAGGAAGATACAAATAAGGATGGATTTAGCGAAGGGCAATATATGAAAATATAAATAAAAAAGTTATTGGGTAAAACCCTCAAAATGTTGTGCAACCGTAGACACGTGTTTCGAGCTTAAGCTCTCCTCAGTACGGTAAAATCAAGTGCGAAGATGTACAACACTTGGATGTAAAAAAAGAAACAAAGGAAGTCAACAACAGGAAGCCAACCACACATTTGTGGCATCGGTTAGAAGACCTTGTACTCACAAAGCAACAACTAACGTCGCCACGGAGGTAGCTATAGCTACCAGCGTGACAATCCTTCCCAGGAAGATACAAATAAGGATGGATTTAGCGAAGGGCAATATATGAAAATATAAATAAAAAAGTTATTGGGTACAACCCTCAAAATGTTGTGCAACCGTAGACACGTGTTTCGAGCTTAAGCTCTCCTCAGTACGGTAAAATCAAGTGCGAAGATGTACAACACTTGGATGTAAAAATAGAAACAATGGAAGTCAACAACAGGAAGCCAACCACACATTTGTGGCGTCAGTTAGAAGACCTTGCACTCACAAATCAACAACTAACGTCGCCACGGAGGTAGCTATAGCTACCAGCGTTACAATCCTACCCAGGAAGATACAAATAAGGATGGATTTAGCGAGGGGCAATATATGAAAATATAAGTAAAAAAGTTATTGGGTACAACCCTCAAAATGTTGTGCAATCGTAGACACGTGTTTCTAGCTCAAGCTCTCCTCAGTACGGTAAAATCAAGTGCGAAGATGTACAACACTTGGATGTAGAAATATAAACAAAGGAAGTCAACAACAGGAAGCCAACCACACATTTGTGGCATCGGTTAGAAGACCTTGTACTCACAAAGCAACAACTAACGTCGCCACGGAGGTAGCTATAGCTACCAGCGTGACAATCCTACCCAGGAAGATACAAATAAGGATGGATTTAGCGAGGGGCAATATATGAAAATATAAGTAAAAAAGTTATTGGGTACAACCCTCAAAATGTTATGCAACCGTAGACACGTGTTTCGAGCTTAAGCTCTCCTCAGTACGGTAAAATCAAGTGCGAAGATGTACAACACTTGGATGTAGAAATATAAACAAAGGAAGTCAACAACAGGAAGCCAACCACACATTTGTGGCATCGGTTAGAAGACCTTGTACTCACAAAGCAACAACTAACGTCGCCACGGAGGTAGCTATAGCTACCAGCGTTACAATCCTACCCAGGAAGATACAAATAAGGATGGATTTAGCGAGGGGCAATATATGAAAATATAAGTAAAAAAGTTATTGGGTACAACCTTCAAAATGTTGTGCAATCGTAGACACGTGTTTCTAGCTCAAGCTCTCCTCAGTACGGTAAAATCAAGTGCGAAGATGTACAACACTTGGATGTAAAAATAGAAACAAAGAAAGTCAACAACAGGAAGCCAATCACACATTTGTGGCATCGGTTAGAAGACCTTGTACTCACAAAGCAACAACTAACGTCGCCACGGAGGTAGCTATAGCTACCAGCGTGACAATTCTACCCAGGAAGATACAAATAAGGATGGATTTAGCGAGGGGCAATATATGAAAATATAAATAAAAAAGTTATTGGGTACAACCCTCAAAATGTTGTGCAACCGTAGACACGTGTTTCGAGCTTAAGCTCTCCTCAGTACGGTAAAATAAAGTGCGAAGATGTACAACACTTGGATGTAAAAATAGAAACAAAGGAAGTCAACAACAGGAAGCCAACCACACATTTGTGGCATCGGTTAGAAGACCTTGTACTCACAAAGCAACAACTAACTTCGCCACGGAGGTAGCTATAGCTACCAGCGTGACAATCCTTTATACGAGTATTTATATTGTTTAGATTTTATGATTTTCTTTGTCATTTGTTGTCTTAATACTTTTATCTATGTACCATTTGGAATTTTATCTTATTCTGTAGGGTACTATCATAAATAAATAAATAAATGAATGTATATAAATATAAAAGTAATGATATTCTCAATCAGAGAAAAGGTTGATTGAATCTCTTTAGTTCTTGGTGAAGATTATTTGGCTTACATTTCAGTATTCAAGAGCAAAAAGTAAACGAAGGGGATGCAGCAATCATGTTTCATTATGCGAGGTAGTCAATGTTGCTGCACAAAGAGTTTTTGGACTTTGTCTACAAAGTTCATTTCGTTTCTTTGAACTAGTTTCTGGAATTTATTGATATGGAACGACCCATTCCTTCTATCGTTATAATGACTTGCCTCTTGTGTCTAGAAAATAAATAGATTTACGCTAATTATTAACAAAAATTCTCTTACTAGGTCTTCCAAAATTAAGTGTTCACTGCAAACCTGCACCATATTTACTTCTTGGCTTCCCGTTTTTCAGTCTTATTCCCCATGTTTTAACTAATTCCTGGATTCTGGGAAAAGAGTGCTTGGTCACATTTGCAGATGAATAAGGCTCAACTTTCATTTAGCTGAAATCAGTTACAGAAAAACTGTTGCCATGTCAACCGTTGCTAGGGTAACGACAATACAAAAGCCTGATTCCCATGGTGCGGAAATGCGTGGTTGCCAAGTTGTCCACTTTAGTTTAGCTGAAATCAGTTATGAAAAAAGGTTACCATGTTAACCGTTGTTATGGTGAAAATTAAACAAAAATGCTATTCCCGTTCTGCGGAAATGCATAGTTGCCAAGTTGGGCCAGTTATAGTTTAACTGAAATCATGGAAAAACTGTTGCCATAGAAACAGTAGCTATGACCACAAGTAAACAAAAACCCGATTCCACGGTGAGGAAATGCATGGTTGCCAAATTCTCTGATTTGATTTAGCTGAAATTTGTTATGCAAAACATGTAGCCATGATAGTCGTTATGGTGAAGAGTGAACAGAAATGTGAGATTGCCAAGTTGGGCAAGTTATGGTTTAGCAGCAATTGGTTATGGAAAAACTGTGACAATCATTGCTATGATCACGAGTACAGAAAACCCCCATTTCTATGGAGCGGAAATGCATGGTTGCCAAATTATTGCTGTTACCAAGTTAGGGGCGTATGGAAAAGATTTATGTTAATTACTGTTAAATAATATCAAAATAAATACTTATTCATCTAAAGGCGCATCGTTCAAAAGATTATTTATATAAGTACTTACATTTGTCAATCTTACTTTGATCACAAATGAGCAAAGTAACCGCTTGCTCCACAGGCCACACACTATAAATGATCCAGAGCTTCTTCATTTTGAGAAAATGGACAAACTAGTAACATGAAGGCGAGGGGTTAGGGCCGACATTTCGCAAATCCGCTCGCGTTTGGTGTGTTCTGAATCTGATATTTTAAAGTAATCTGTTATTTTGCAGTGAATGAATTCTTGATCTATTCCTGAATCAACGACCCGCAATTGGTGTAAACAGTGAATTTGCCTGATCAGTTTGGTTAGTTCAAATAGTTCATCCAGCGTGGCTTTAACCGAAAAAGAAGTTGTTTTCTGTTAGATATTATGAAAAAATAGCTTCATTTAATTTGAACTATCTGAATGAGAATGTGAATTTTCAAATTCGGATTTTTTTAAAAGTTATTGGGTCTTTTCACAATATCTATCAGATGTAGTTCAATGTCCAGCGTGGCCTCAGCCGGGAAATAATTATTTCCTGTTAGATATTACAAAAAATTGCTTAATTTTCATCGTAGGTTGTTCCCATTTCCAGTGGAGTCATGGTTTTTTCTATTGAGAATGTTTCCCTATTCAAGTTTCAATTTATTTTCAAGTTGATAATTTGGAAACCGCGTATTTTTCCAATTTGGAAATCGGGTTTTTCTTTTCACTCATCCTAGCAACGGTTGCCAAGGCATCAACTTTTTCTTAACTGATTTGAGCTAAAATAGAGCAGAAAATTTGGCAAACACGCAGTTCCGCACCATGGAAATTGGGTTTTTGTTTACTTGTAATCAAAGAAACTGTTGTTATGGCAACAATTTTTCCATAACTGATTTCAGCTGAACTATAACTGGTCCAACTTGGCAACCATGCATTTCCGCAAAACGGGAATAGCATTTTTGTATACTCTTCACCTTAACAATGGTTACCATGGTAACCTTCTTTCTATAACTGATTTCAGCTAAACTAAAGCAGACAACTTGGCAACCACGCATTTCCGCACCATGGGAATCGGTTTTCTGTTCTCATGTTACCATAGCAACAGTTTTTCCTTAACTTTTTTCAATCTATTTCTTACCAATTATTTTAAAAAAATGCGAAGTAGAAACATTGCTTTTCGATTATAATAATTACTTATTGACACAAATGACATTTTTCTATTGTGCAATATTATGGCAGTATGGCCTCAATAAATTTGATAATGAGTGCGGTTGCCCCTCAAATAAGTAGTAGGTATAGTAGGTAGATCCGAAATGTTAGATAATTTGACGTCCATTAAGAAATAGTGGTATAAATAAAAGTAAGTTAGGATAGGTGGTTTAGTAAGCTTTTAGCTCCCAAAGATGCTAACTTTGTTGGCGAAACGCTCGTCGAGTGTGATTGTGACGTAGTTTTGGTGTTTGGGGTAGTTTCTTTTTTTTTTTTTAATAAAAAATCTTACATTTGAAAGAAGAACGAACGACAACCCTGACGCAAATAATCAAGCAGACAATCAGACAGAGACACAGGTAGTCAATCAGACAGACAATCAGGCAGACAATCAAACAGACGAACCAGACTTGGAAAGAATGACCAATGAGTTCGAAACATTTATCAATCTTCACAAAACGAAATCGATTATTGACTTCTCAAAAATTTAATTCGTCAATACTCAATTATTAGACAAATCAAATGAAAATATTATTACATTCTTTTGGCAAGACAAACTACAAGAAATTCATCATAAAATCATTGAAGACATTTTTGAAGAACATGCAGACTTCACTCATGACAAAATCAATATTTTAAGTAGTAAGTCTGTGAAAGACAGAAAATATTATATTATCGCAATACCTTACAACCCCGATGCAGTTAACGAACAGTTATTTTACGTTCTTTATAAAAACCAAAATATACTTGACCTCTCGAAGACATACTTTGTTGAAAACAATCTAGAACTCCCTGTCCTCGAAATTCTTTGCTTGTGAAAAGATATTGAATTAAAATTTTAACAAAACATAATGAGAACACCCATTCCGGATGAAATTCCCGTAATCCTTGATCATTACCACTCAGGAAAAGCCAACCTTCATCGTGGCATAAATGAGACGGTTAGACGAATTGAAGAAAAATTTAATTGGCAAGGCTTAACCAAAGATGTAAAATATTTTGTCAAAAGGTGAAAGTATGTAGGACAAATTTGAACAGTCCCATGGTTGTCACCGAAACACCAAAGACCCCTTTCGAAAGAATCACGAAATTACGCTCTTACTATTAGAGATGAACTCACCAAATTTACCCAAGCCTACCCTCTAGAAGACAAGACAGCAAAATCTGTTGTCAATACCCTTCTGATATATTTTCAGCACAACGTAACCCCTCTCCGAGTCGAGTCTCCGAGTCGAGAATAACATGCTAACCTACTCTAGTGTAAACCATCCTCAATTCAATGGATCACTACCCTATACAGTCATCTATTACAACAACACCAAGAATAAGACTCACGGTTTCACCCCAAATGAACTCGTATTTGCGAGACCTAAATAATAAAATATCTCAGTACTATAAAATCGCACGCGAAAGTACTCAGACTCAGAAAAAAATAGCTAAAATTCGATTTGACAAACACATTTCAGACAAAATACAAAGTAGGTGACAAAGTGTATGTGAAAGAATCGCAAATATAAAGGAAAAACTGCAAAATAAATTCAATGGCCCATTTGAAATTTCGGAAGTATTCAAAAATTCCGCCATTTTGGTGAATTGGAAAACAAGACAAAAAACTAAAGTAAATTTTGATAGGCTTGAACCCTATTTTGAAGACGATTGATTTAATTACAGGTTCATCCTGCTGATCTCGGCAGTCAGTTGCCAGTTATCATGAAGAATCCTCTGTCAAACTTTCTAACGATAAATTGACCTTATTGATTTATAAAGACTCCAAACCAATCAAACTAGCCTTGGACAAAAACAACAAAAATTCTACAAAGCACGATGGAACTTCTTGAAACAGTCGACCCTAGAATGGAAATTTCCCAATTACTTGATCTAAAATACCGTGAAGTATTTGCTGACACTCGATTCTACAATAGAATGAAACGCGGATTGAGTAAAGGTGTAAGAACATTTTGGAAAGCCATCACGGGCAACTTAGATGCTTCCGATAGGGAATATTTCAATGAATGTATAGACAAAGTCACTAAAGACGATTTAGCTTTCATTCAGATACAACTACAAATTTCGGAACTGTGTGAAGCACTAATGGAAAGTTATGTGTTCCTTGAATCAACTCTTGACTATATTTTGAATTCAATTACGTTTGCTCGTCTTAAAATCATTCACACATCGATCGTATCTCCAAGAACGTTAGTTAACTCTCTTCAAGAGATATCCCAGTCATTATCGAAAAACAAGTTACCACTTTCAACCTATTTGTCAAATGTTGCCAAATATTTGGAAATCATTGAACTCCATGCTTATCAAACTGATACAAAAGTAGTGTTCTTTCTCAAAATTCCTCTCGTAGAACCCGAAACTTATACCCTATACCACCTTTTTCCAATTCCTATACTGGATAACTGAACAATGTTAAACGTTTCACTCTCTAATTTGGACAAATGTAAGAACTTGAACACCACTTCATTGATTTGTTCCGATGATCTGCCATACCCAATCAACAACAATGCCATATGCGAAGCACAGCTCCTTCGACAACTGGTCGATGTACCGAAGACATGCCAATCATCAGTCATCTTCGCCAAAGATTACAACGCCAACTAATTCGTATCAAACCTGTGGCTAATATCATTGTCCGATCCACTACCAGTTACCATCAAATGCATCAACAGAGAGGCAGTCACCCAAATCATTAACAAAAACTCTCTTCTCAAACTTCAGCCAGAATGCAATGTATTCATAGGAAGTACCTACACGAATCCATTCGAAGCACTTCGCACACAACTTCAAGAATATCACATACAGAAACCAACCTGTATTGATACCATTCAAATACTGCGAACATTTACCTGAAAAACACTGTCTTCCAGACCTGAAACCGCTGAAACTCAACAAAATCGATACGGACGACCTCAGCATAGCCTATCATAAGTTGAACCAATACTCCGACGATTTGGACAAACTAATCAATCAACCCTATGTGAACAAACAAATTTCATGGTTCACATATCTCACAATTGCATAAATCATCCCATTGATTCTGTTGTACCTGTTCTGCAAATGTAAACGCAGAAAATCCACAAGAATCAGTATCATGGCACCGGAGAGTCAACCTCCACCTTCACCCAGACCATCAAGAACAAGAAGTCTCTTTAGCAGATCCCTAATAGCACACTATGTCCCAGGGACGTCCCTATTTGGTACAAATCATGTCCGAATGTACGGGACTCAAAATCATTGTCCATGGGACGTCCGATTCAGTGCATTTTCATGAATTTCCCCAAAGGACTTCCTATGGATGTCCCAATCGGTACATCGTATAAAACGTCTCTGCGAGGACGTCTTTGGGATATCCTGGGTCGGATATATTTTGTAATGTTTACTAGGACATCCATCGGACGTACTTGTTAGTAAGTATTCTGGCATGTCTTTGAAAGGACATCCCATGGTTGTCCTGGTACGGGACACTTAGGAACATCCCGCATGAATGAATATTGGACGTCCCAATTGGTTAATCTTAGAATATCTCCCTGCGAGGACTTCCTTGGGATGTCCTGGTTCGGATATATTTTGTAGAATTTTCTAGGATATCCATTGGATGTCCTGGTTGGCATGTATTTGGCATGTCTTCGAAAGGACTTCCTATGGTGGTCCTGGTACGGGTACATTCTGGAACGTCCTTGATGGATGTACATCGGACGTCATCCCAATCAGTGAATTTTAGAAAATGTCCCAGCGAGGACTTCCTTGGGATGTCCTGGATTAAACACTTTTCGGAATGTTTCCTAGGTGCATCCATCCAAAGAATACATCCCAGCTAGTGGTTTTACAGAAGAGGTATAAAATGGATCGCATATTTACAATAGGGCTAAACATTACAGCGAAAACAACCCATCTGAAATAAAACCCTTTTCACTATCATTGAGGTAATCAGGGGCCATATTCTCGAGTTTGTGCTTATGCCAATAAGATTCACTGTTTCACAACAATGAAAATAAAAAATTTATGTTTGTCTCTCTAGTTCGTATACGGATTGAAACCGAACAATTCCTCTATGTATGGATTCCGTGCATAAAGTTGTTTTCTGTGTTTTGTGTTCTGTGTTCAAGTGCAGTGTTGACGAATTGACAGACAATTGTTGAGTATTTACCAGCTATGGCGGCTTTTCTATCGTCTTTTGTGATTAATTAGTTTAGTGACTGTTCTGTAAGTTATTTTGTGTTCATTCAGTGTAGTTATATCTTTAAATGAAAATAAAAGTTTTGTTATACTATTCAATAGTTATTACTAACCTATTCAACACTGTTTTGAAAAAGATGTTTCCGTAAGACAAGTAGAGTTGTGTGTATCCTTTAAACATGTACAAAACCGAATTGAATGACTCTGGGAGAGTGCTGACCTTACCTAGTAAGTAAATCTGGTTCCATCCAAATTGTTATCTCCAGTAATCCACAACAATATCATAATCTTAGTCCTGAAAGAGATGTAGGAACAAACACATGTGATAATTCTGCACATCCTAAGGACGTCCCAGATGTACTTTCGATTGATGTAATTCGGGGACGTCCAATGAACATCCCAGGTGGATGTCGATTGAATATCCTCATAGATCGTCCAATTTTGGTGAGAAGTCGAAACATTGGTACTTCCCACGGATGTCCAATGGACTTCCGCGGTACCAATACTGCACGTCCTAAGGACGTACCAATATTGCACGTCCTAAGAACGTACCAATATTGCACGTCCTAAGGACGTCCAAGATGTACTTTCGATTGATGTAATTCGGGGACGTCCGATTAACATCCCAGGTGGATGTCCATTGGATATCCTTATAGAACGTCCAATTTTGGTGAGAAGTCGAGACATTGGTGCTTCCCACGGATGTCCAATGGACGTCCGCGGTACCAATACTGCACGTCCTAAGGACGTACCAATATTCCACGTCCTAAGGACGTCCAAGATGTACTTTCGATTGATGTAATTCGGGGACGTCCGATTAACATCCCAGGTGGATGTCCATTTGATATCCTTATAGAACGTCCAATTTTGGTGAGAAGTCGAGACATTGGTGCTTCCCACGGATGTCCAATGGACGTCCGCGGTACCAATTTTGTACATCCTAAGGACGTCCCGAATGTCCTGAGAGGATGTCCTATGGATTACCATCGGACTTCATGGTGCTATTAGATATATCCCTCGAATACGTCCAAGCGTCCATCTCGAAGAACCAATAGAAGAACAACTAGAACTGACTTCATCCACAACAAAGGATTCTAAATCCAACTTCAATTTTCAATGTTTTTCAAATATAAGTAATTTTTTTTTATTTTCAAATTTCATTTTCAAAAGTTATCGCTTTTGCACCAACTTTTTATCATACGTGGGAGTTGTTATATGCGATATTATGGCAGTATGGCCTTCTCATAAGTATCAGGTTACAATTCTCTCTGATCTTTGTTATCAGCATCTGCAGAGTTCCACGAGGAGAACTGCTGATGCTGAATTAACACTCTGTATACCTATAAAAGACAGAACACGAGTTCGCCAAGTTAGTTAAATAAAGCTCGTCACTGTATCAAGTCGTATTTTTGTAACGGTGGTAAGGTATACACCACCTCGTATATTCATTTTAAACAGTCATTCTGATAATTATCGAGATAACATGTATTACATAGAAACCCAGGATGCGCACTTAAGTTGTGCTGCCAAAATGTCTGTTTCATCATTTTTTGTCTAATGTTTCATTTGAAGATGTTCCGGAATGATAAAAAAAAAAAATAGGGAAAAATCATTATTTTTTGTAGATCTATAAGTGTTTACAATCTTATGATCGGAAGTCTGAGACCCAGAAAAACATACCCTTCTTCGTTTTTATTCATTTTTATTTTGAGCTTTCTCCTGTGCCATAACTGATATTAGAAAAACTGTGTTACTGACACACTCTCAATAATAAAGTGTACTTGATTAATTTATTTATAACCAGTAGATTTATTCTCGGTGAACGTCTCAAGAATGAACTATGTTATTTCAAGTGAAAAAAAAAATCCACACTAACATTTTCTTCACATTGCCGATACATGTCTATAAGCATTGAATGAAATGCGACAAAAGAACAAAAACAAAACATTGAATATCCTTCGGACACCTCTTTGGGAAGTACAAATTACGTTTCAAAGAAATATCGGTGTGCCTACATTTTCAAATCATTTCGAAACACCCCAGGTATATTTGTGTTCGCTGGGGATGAACAAAAACATATAAGAACTGATTACTGATTTATCTGAAAACGATTGTAGATACAAACATTTGAAACGTTGTGAAAAAGTGAAAGAAATTGAAGAAAATCAACCTATTTAGACAAAGGAAGTCCGAAACATAAGTATTTAAGTTACAACCCTGAAACAAATGATTACTTCTTGGTCTTCATATACAGTTTAATCAGGTAGGAGTAGCTGAAAATGAACTTTTCATTTAGAAAACTACTGGTAGTTCGTCAGGACACTGACAAAATGTGTAATGATTTTATAACGTATGCCCTTATTGGTTTTGGTACTTATAAATATAATGATGAACGAACAAGCAAAATTAGTACTTTCCCGTGAAACACAATAACAACAATAATAATAAAAGTACTTTAATTTTCCTAAACACACGCATAAACACGTATAGAATTCGTTAGAAACTACTTGAATATTGTTGATTGCATAAATAAATCACGTAATTTAATGATAGTTTAGCATAGGCCCTTTAGGGTTTTGGTAGTTATAAATAAAATGATCAATGAACTAGTAAAATTAGCGCTATCCCATGGAACAATAATAATAATAATACTTTTTTTCTTAAAAACATGCATATACACGTATAGAATTTGTCAGAAACTAGTGGATTATTGTTGATTCCATAAATAAATCACGTACTTTAATGATAGTTTAGCATATGTCAAGCATACCAAACGATTTTTCATCAAATAAAAATCAGACGGAAACCAATCGGCATAAGTGTCGCGTGGGTCTGAAGAGTCGCCATATATGTCCTCTAATGTGTTGAGAAATAGGGCATTGTTGAATCATACGGGTATATGCATGTCTTTAAGAAAATTGAGGATAATAATAATAATTATTATTGTTATGTTCCACGGGTTAGCGCTAATTTTGATTGTTCAGTGATCATCCTTATATTTATAACTACCTAAACCCTAAAGGGCATACGTTATAAAATCGATACACAATTTCGCAGCGGGCTGACGGGCTATGGATACCTAAAGACAGATCTATATAATTATATTTTGTTCAAATTGATAAATCATCACTCCTGATAATGCTAAGTTTGTTATAGCAAAACGTACTTCGAGTACTTTAACCCGTTAGCGCCCAGCGTCTTCAAGTTCGAGGACGGCTGGAAGTAACATTGTAAATGTTTCTGCGAAACAATGCAACGGATCTATTTTTAGCTCAGTATACGTGCATTAATCTTAATCTCATTAGTTTTAGTCACTCCGTGAGTTCGATGTGAATCAGCTGGATTACTTTCCGAAAATATATGATTATTGTTCTGTACTCAGTGATATTACTTAGCTATTTATTTTTCTCAATATATTGAAAGGTGTTTATTTTATTATTATTACAAACTCGATACACATTTTTTTGCGGTATGGTATAAACTCTCCTCGTGATCTTTCTGAAATAATAAAGAAAAATATTATACTGTCATCAAATGTGGACGTTGAGATTACAGTCATATTTTATTTTATTTTTCTGAAATATTGTTCTTTCAGGACTAGTGAACATGAGTATACCAATTCATGTTTTGAAAAGACTGAAAGAGGCTGCTGAATATCTATACAGGATCCTCCAACAGTGCGTCAGGCTTTCATAGCACTCATACCATAGAAGTTACCGATTGTGTTCAAATGTAAACTCAAACTATTGACGAAGGCGCATTACAAGAAAACATTTTCAGATGTACAAAGTGATTCATAAGTGAGTGGCAAATTGAAGTTGAATTTTTTCAAATGGAATACCCTATTTTTTTCCACATCCAGAATCACCCTAATGACCTTAACTCATGACCGCAATATTAGCACCAGTCCTCCGCAGGTTCGAGCATTAATTTAAAAAGAAAAAAAATTACTTCACACTTCCGAATTCAAAAATTCATTTGTTGTGTGAATTAACCATTTCACTGTAAATTAACTGATACTTCCATTTTGGATGGTAATAGGATACTACCTTATCATTTTTGAAGGTCGGCATCTACAGGGTCTTCAGAATAAATGTTTAAACTTCGATAATTTGGAATCGAATTTTCTCAGATTTTGCAAATGGAACACATTGTATATTTTTTGATAGATCGACGTAGAATTGAAATACAAACATTCTTTTGTATTATGATATATTGCTCATTTCTAGCCGTTTTAAGATATTTATGAAAACTAAAACTCGGGTGGCGCAAAATCATTATTTATTAGAAATAAATCGAAAAGATCGAAATATAAAGAATTATAAACTGAAAATCAATTTTCGAAATATGCCATTTCATGTATAAACATATATTAATTGTACTATGGAACGACCTCTTCGTTGTTTGTGCCTTTTCGGATTTCAATCCTCATGATTGTCAAATGCATCTAGAGTGTCAATGCTATTCACATAATGTAAGGATTCTTCTGTTTACTCGATTTGACAAGTTGTCAGTGTACGGTTTGGTTTCAATTTGAAGTTAAGAAAATGAATATTGATCAAGATGAGCATATTGATATGGTTTTTGTATTAGAGGATAGTGGAAGAAATTGTCTTCTAGCTAGTAAAATGTATGCTACCCTTTATCCTGAGAGAAGATATCCGGGAGACAAAAGCTTCAGGAGATTGCTTGAAAGATTTGTTGAAACTGGCAATGTGATGTATAGAAAGGAAGGAAAAAGGTAAGCCTGTCCCCAACGAGAAAAACGAATTGGCGGTATTACTGACTGTTACTGAACATCCTCATATCAGCCAAAAAAATATCGGGAACGAATTAGGTATTAGCCAGAGATCTGTAAAATACAGGAAAGTCCAATGTTTTCAACTACAATTTGTGTTCTGATGAGGCAACTTTTCCTAGTAGTGGGTGTGTGAATCGACACAATCTTCATTTTATTCTATACGGAAAATCCACGATTTTTCAAACAAATAGACCACCAGCACCAATGGTCATTGAATGTGTGGGGTGAAATAATTGGCAATACTGTAATAGGGCCACATTTTTTCAAAGGACATCTCAATGGACCTATGTACCTGGATTTCCTAAGGAATATACTTCCAGGTTACTCGTGTATTCACCCCAATATACTAGAAACAGAATGTGGCTTCAGCAAGATGGAGCTCAAGCACATTTTACCCCAACAGATGGATTGGAAGAAATGGACCCACCAGGTGGCCGGCTAGATCACCTGATTTAACCAAACTCGACTTCTTCTTTTGAGGACATGTGAAGTAAACAGTTTCCAATAATCCACCAACAACTCCTATGAATATACAACAAAGAATAAAAAATGTATTTGCCACTATTACACCTGATACGTTGGCAGAAGTTGAAATGTCTTTCCGAAAAAGAATCATATTGTGTATAGAACAGGGTGGAAGACATTTTGAACATTTACTTCAGTTTCCATTTCGCCATAGTTTGTTTTTTTAGATTTATCTGAAATGAATAATGATTTCACACAACCCGAGCTTTAGTTTTCATAAATATTTAAAAAAACTGCTAGAAATAAGCAATATATCATGATACATACAAAATTTTGTATTTCAATTCTACGTCGATTCATCGAAAAATATACAGAGTGTTCAATTTGCAAAATTCGATTCCAAATTCTCGAAGTTCAAACATTTATTCTGAAGACCCTGCATGATGCCGACCTTCAAAAATGATACGGTAGCATCCTATAACCACCCCAAATGAAACTATCAGTTTATTTACAGTGAAATGGTTAATTCACACATCATATGAATTTTTGAATTTGGAGGTGTAAAGTACATTAAAAAAAAATAAAAAAATTATGTCCGAACCTGTCGAAGACTGGTGCAAATATTGCGGTCAGAAGTTAAGTTCATTAGGGTGATTCTGAATATGGAAAAAAATACAAGGTATTCCATTTGAAAAAATTCAACTTCAATTTGCCACACACTTTTGAAACACTTTGTACATCTATGAGTGCTATGAAAGCCTGACGCACTGTTGCAGGACCCTGTATTTCAACGAACTACAGAGGAAGCGGTAATCAATGATGAGGACTTGGACGCACCAGTTATGGTGGACATTACAGGACAAATGGAAATAGATTTGCCGTCCGATGATGATCTTCCTATTCCAAGTTTTGCCAGACAAGTACGTCAACGTCGTATCAAGAGTCATCGCATACTTCAGAAAATAAAAATAAAACTGTTATAAAACGAAAGAATGCCAAAAAGACTAAATACGAAATGTAAGAATGGAAGATAATATAACTTGATAATTCTGCTGTACAAATGTATATTTGTTTTTGTGAACATACACAGTGTCCCAGGTAGCACATCATATCGGCTGAATCTTGGTTCCATATTGGGCCAATATAGATATATTGTAAATGAAAAATCAATATTGGTCTAATATGGGGGAATATTCAAAAAACAATATTATATTAATAATATTGGTGGAATATTGGTTGAACTAGTTTTGAATGAAGATTATCACACGAAATATTGGGTCAATATTGGTTGAATAATTTCTACCAATATCGATAATACAATATTGGTTATATTTTGTTTTCCACATCTAGAATAAATATTGCAATCCAGATATTCCATTCATATCGATTATAGGGGAAAAAAGTATTCTGTGTTTCCAAGTTTGTTAGAATATTGGTTGAATATCATCTTCACTTTATTTGACAAATTGTAATAACTCATATTGAGTCAATATTGGTTGGATGATATTTGCCAATATCGATGAAACAATATTGTCTTCACATCGTTTTTAACATCTAGAATAAATATCGCAATCCCAATATACCCATAATATCGATTCTAGGAATAAAAACTATATTGTATCTCCAAGTGTAATAACACATTGGTTGAATATCATTTCGCCATTATTCAACAAATCTTATTAATTAATATTGGGTCAATATTGGTTCAATAATATTTATCGATATCGTTAAAACAATATTGTCTTCATATTGTTTCCTACATCTAGATTGAGATTAAGTCTGAATATTGGCCGAATATTCAATGAAACATATTGAAATTATATCATGATCAAACCTGGACAAAAATCCGCTAGGTGGCTCTACATATAGAAGGTCTTCTAAAACCTACGGAATGATATTAAATACTTCCCATAACTTGTTTTCAGGACAGCTCACTCAGCTACTATACTATACTATACTATGGAGTATGGAGACTAAAAGACATTCAATAACTCACCAAGGTATATTGACATCCACCAATATATCCAAATGATATTGTACCAATATCGATAAATATTTTGAGGCCATTATTACTTCAAGAATATTTCACCAAAACTATTTCTAAAATATTCAAACAATATTCGACCAATATCGCAAAATGTTCACAATTTACTTCTCGACAATATAACTTTTGAATATTGTGCCAATATTGTCAGAATATTGTATCAGCGATATTGTACCAATATCGCCAAACATTTTGAGGCCAATATTAGTTCAAGAATATTTCGACAATATTATTCAAGTAATATTGGACCAATATCGCCGAATGTTCACATTTTTTTCTCGCCAATACTGCATTTCAGATATTTCGCCAATATGTTCACAATATTGTACCAATATTTCACCAATATAGGTGTGCTACTTGGTGTCTCACTTTTCATGGAAACACCCCCGTAATTTCTGTAACTATCAAGGTAGAATGATAAAACTTTCAGAACTAAAGGAAATTATGAAAATACACCTACCGGTTCAATGGTGATGGCCTGTCACATACAATGCCCGCCAGTAGCGATGGAACAAACCATTTTTACGGTAAATCATATTAGGGGGCAAAATAGAAGCGAAATTCCATCAAATTCGTGATCTGGTCTCCCAGCTCAATGAAGATACCACTTTTTCCTGGAAAAAATTCAGTCCTGAAAATCCGAATTTATCTCACTTTTCATGGAAGCACCCCCGTAACTTCCGTAATTATCAAGGTAGAATGATGCAACTCTCAGTACTGAAAGAAATTATGGAAATGCACCTACCGGTTCAATGGTCATGGCCTAAGTGATATACATTGCCCGTCAGTTGCGATGGAACAACACATTTTTAGGGGCGACAGGTGGGCAGTGTATATCACTTAGGCCATCACCATTGAACCGGTAGGTCATTTCCATGATTTACTGCAGTCCTGGAAGTTTCATCATTCTACTTTGATAATTACGGAAATTACGGAGGTGCTTCCATGAAAAGTGAGACACATTGTATGTATACATTTCAAGTATAGGTAGGTGTGGATCTGAATGGTACCCTTACCTTGATACATATGAACCGGTTGATGTGGAACAATAGGATAAAAATGTTTTCAATGGTCCTGCCGCTACTACTATTTGACAGAAGATACATTACCATTTCTTGATAGCTGGCGCTGTGGGTACATCAGCTTGAAAATTTCTGAAGGCAAAAGTTTCGATATTGTGAAAATACGTACCAGAAAAAATCAAAAAAAAAATTGGTTGAAAAGAGAACCGAATTCTCTTTTCAGCGATGTATAATTTGACCCTCCATGCCATTTGAAATTTTTAAATTGATGTCCCCTCCCTCCACCCCTTCATCTGGTAACCACTTCAAAATTAGGATCGGCAATACCATTCAAAATGGGTTTTAATTTAGGTTCGTACGTCAAACCCTATAACTTTTTTATTTTGGAAGATAATGGATTGAAATTCGGAGGATCTGTATGAGACATAAAACTGCATCTTTTGACATTCAACTTAACCTCATGCAACATCTGGTTTCACCACAAGTGACATAAACTTTCGATATACAAATGAGACACCCGGTATATTTTCACTTCTGTTGTCTCCATATGACATACTGAATATGACCATGTATTATTTGTCACTTTTCGTAACCAGATTTTATTTTTATTTTGAAATTTATTTCTGTCCTAGAGGGCTATCGTTATCTTCAATTTCAGTCCTGAATCTTCAGTCCTGAAATTTTAAGAATAATGACTTGTTTTTGATCAAAATGTATCTGCTAGGCAGAATTTAATTTTAAAATTTCTTTAGAAGTTGAATTCTTTCAGTACGCCACTGCTAGCGGATGTCATTCCTATTAAATTTTTCTGAAGAAGAGGTCAATTCATTTTTGAACGGAATAGGCCAAATGCAGATTATTGCTTCGCATACCCAAAAATACAATTCAAGTTTATAAGAGTTGACGAATTGTTTATTGCGAGTCGAAACCTGTCACAATAGAAAATAATGTTAGGAACGATACTTTCGGATTATTGCAGGCATAAACTCATTATATCTCTGTAGATACATTTCTACTTTTTATGATCCTTATAAAACCGCAAAAGACAAAGGATTAAAAATAGCACAGATTGATGACAGTTTCTCCTCACTCAAAATAAAAACTAATAGAGCAATCTGGTTTCACAGCATTTTAGCGCAAAATTAAAATATACGTTTTGTGGTACTGTACTTCTACTTACAAAATCTGTTTTATAAACTGAAATCCGATTATCACTAGAGCATCCAGGCACGATGCAAGATAGAACAAAAAAAAATCAAATTGCAATTGTGCCAAAACTAGTGATGCGTCAGAGCCTATTTCATGCAAACACAATATCTACATGATTCAATACTTTCATGAGAAGGGCCAACCCTATTTCTTGAAAAATGTCTGAGTTCTGAATTCTTTAAAAAATCGTTGAATTTTCCAGTTTTCCGGTTTTCCTCCATTACTAATGATCCGACAGGTTCGTAAAAAATCCCATTTTTTTTGTGTTTCAATTATCTACAATTCTTTCTACTGGAGCAACCAAATTGCTCTATTAGTTTTCATTTTATATGCAGAACAATTTAAAATAAAACACGTATTTTGTTATTTAAATGTTTAAAGGAATTGCACGTAAAAAGGTAAGACCTCGTCAATCCTTGGCTCGCACAAGTTTCAACTTCTGAGTGCTGCCGTTCGTTAACTGGTTAACGGAAAAACAATTTTAACAATTTTAACACATTTTTAAAAATAAATGACAGTTGCGAGTCGAAAACATAACAGAATATAACTTCGGATTGTCTTCCATGTGACGGTACAGTCGGTTTTTTACAAGTATTTTTGTTAGGAAAAAATGCTCCATTGATTGGCCTATATGTCTTATGCAGATCCTCCAAATTTCATTCCATTCCATTCGAAAACAAAGAAGTTAAAAGGGTGAGCCACATTAGCATTTGATCTTGTCTAGTGTTCACGTAATTGATTATTGAAAACAGTAAATTCGTTAAAATATGTTGGTTGGAGTCCTTTCGTTATTTTGAATATGAAAAAAAAACAATCGATTTGAAATTGGACAGCCACTGCAGCATATTCAACATTTGATCAATGGAAGTATAACGACTGCATCTCAAAATGATACCCCGATTTTGAGAATAAAGTAGTACACCGCCAGGTAGTGACAGATTTAGGTGCCCCATTTTCTCATACAAGCCTCGAATAAGGTTGAAAAGTACATCGATGTTGGGTATAATGGAGGGAAATTTACGAGTGTCTCCTGGGGAGAACATATGAAAAAATCAAAAAGAATTTCCATTAAATTTTCCGACAACAAAATCTACTTATTCATTCGCGCCACTCAAGCCATCATGTTTTTCGGTCTAGTGACGATGTAGGTTTTCATAGTTTCGGTGGGCTTGTGTGGGAAAATCTGTTGAAATTTCAATTTTTTCTTACAAGATTACGCCCCCATTTTAACCCTTTAGCAACCTGCAACACTCAAGCCGTTGGTATTCCGAAGCCAGGTTAAAATATGGAAAATCGAATTTTCCACATGTTCTCCTCAGGAGCCACTCGTAAATTTCCCTCCATTTTACTCAAAATATACGTACTTTTCAACCCCTATCCGAGGCTTGTATGTCAAAATGGGTCATCTAAATCTGTCACTATCTGACGGTCTATATAGGTTATTTGTAATACATAATTGTAAAATCGAATCAAACCTTTGGACAGCCAACCGAGTTTTTATTGTACCAGGTCTGGATTGGACCGCCGCGATGTGACCGCCTCCCGACCGACGCCAACGACGCCTAATCAACGCGCAAGCTTGAACGTCTGATGTGACCGGCGTGGAACAACAAAATTTATTCTTCAGCGTGCCATGGTTTTGTTTACAATTTTGCGATCTACCATCTCGCAGTTATACAGGTGTAGTGAATGTGTGATGACCGACTTTTAGAGTTAACTCTCTCTAAAAAGTGTGGTTTCAAATGTCGTAGTGTTTTCACCGTATTTTGTCATCGGAAATCGTTGGGTGGAAAATTGAGGTTAGTTTTGCATTTTCTCATAGCGTATAAAAACAGGCCAAAACACAGGTTGAATGATCTAGATAAGCCGATGTGATGATGGAAACAATCTAAACGTGTACTCGACCCATTAACTCAGATGATCATTAGCGATAAAAAATCCCAATCTACAGATAATAATCGAGAGTTGAAAAACTTTTGTTTGAATCTTTGATGTCCTCGCATGTAGTATGTAACGGAATCGTGTTGCAAGTGAAAGATTCTTAATTTATTTGGATAATTCACACGGATTTAGTTTTTAGCACAGGTAATTTTGTGCACTTGTTCACTGTTTATATTACTTTTACTCGGTAGGAATTCTTCAACAAATCTGAAAATGATTAACGCGTGGATATTATATTACAGATTCTAACGGTACTCATGATTCGTCGTGAAACTTTGAAATTGATATAGCGTCAAGAAAATGACATTCTCATCATTAGTAGGAAGGCATAAAAATGCAAACAAGCTCGCTTTTACTTAACATACCTACTTTATTATCGAATTATAATTTTTTGATATCAGGATCTATTTTTATCTTGAGATCTCAATTTTTTTTCTGTTGACTTCAGAATCTTCGCTGTCATAATGTCAGTCTGCGGTAAAAATATCTATTCATCTTCAGGCAACGATAGTGAATTTGTGGAATTGCAGTGACCTAGTTGTTGTCACAAAATGTATCTTTCCTTACAGTTTTCATCGTGATTTCGAGAGTGCCTCAGGGGGTCCATGCCAGGAACAGGGTGAAGACATCTGCCAAAAGTCAGCTGCCAAAATTTCCGAGGTTACCCGAACGTCCAGTGGCGTCGGGGGTATATTTAACAAGACCAACAGTAGTATTTAATTTTTGGCAGCCTGGCTGCTGAGCAGCATTTAGGGTTTGTACCGGGTCTTTGTTTATACAGGGGCGATAAAACTTTTGTGAAAACTTGCACGGCCAAGTACTAGCCATAGACATCATGGGCCGCAGAACCATACGATTCTGAATCCCCCATAGACCAGAATGACTTGCACTCCCGTCAGATTTATACAGGGCCAAAAACACTTGAATTTTCTTGAAATCTCGCACGGCCATCAACTAGCCTTAGGCATTAGAGTTCGCTGTGATACTGATTCTTTACCCTCTATAAACCACAATTACTTGCACTCCCGTCAGATTTATACAGGGCCAAAAAACTCAGAAATTTTTCTGATAAATTCATTTTCTTGAAAACTCCCACGGCCATCAAAGTAGCCATAGGCTTCAGATGCCGCTGTGGTACTGATTCTATATTCCCCATATACCAAAATTACTTGCACTTCCGTCAGATTTATACAGGGCCAAAATAACTTAAAACTTTCTCTGGAAAGTTCATTTTCTTGAAAACTCGCAATGCCATCAACTAGCCATAGGCATCATACGCCGTTGTGGTACTGATTCCATATCCCCGTAGACCAGAATTACTTGCACTCCTGTCAGATTTATACAGGGCCAAAAAAAAACAAAATTTTCTCTGAAAAATTCATTTACTTGAAAACTCGCACGGCCATCAACTAGTCATAGACATCAGAGGCCACTGTAGTACTGAATTTATTTCCCCTATAGACCTGAATTTCTTGCACTTTCGTCAGATTTATACAGGGCCAAAAAAAACTCAATTTTTTTTCAAAAAAATCATTTTCTTGAAAACTCGCACGGCCATCAAGTAACCATAGGCATCAGAGGCCGCTGTGGCACTGATTATTTATCCCCCATAGACCAAAATCACTTGCACTCCCGTCAGATTTATACAGAGCCAAAAAAACCCAAAATTTTCTCTGGAAAACCTGCACAGCTATCAACTAGCCCTAGGCATCATGGGCCTTAGAATCATAGGATTCTGTATCCCCCATAGACCAAAATTACTTGTACTCTCGTCTGATTTATACAGGGCCAAAAAAAACTTAAATTTTGTTCAAATCTCACACGGCCATCAACTAACCATATGCATCCAGAGTTCGCTGTGATACTGATTCTATACCCTCTATGGACCACAATTACTGGCACTTTCGTCAGATTTATACAGGGCCAAAAAAACTCAAAAAATTTTTTGAAAAATTTATTCTCTTTAAAACTCCCACGGCCATCAAGTAGCCATAGGCTTCAGATGCCGCTGTGGTACTAATTTTATATTCCCCATAGACCAAAATTACTTGCACTCCCGTCATATTTATACAAAGCCAAAAAATATTAAAACTTTCTCTAGAATATTAATTTTCTTGAAAACTCGCACGGCCATCAACTAGCCATAGGCATCATACGCCGTTGTGGTACTGATTCCATATCCTCGTGGACCAGAATTACTTGCATTCCCGTCAGATTTATACAGGGCCAAAAAAGCCAAAATTTTCTCTGAAAAATTCATTATCTTGAAAACTCGCACGGCCATCAACTAGTCATAGACATCATAGGCCGCTGTAGTACTGATTTTATATCCCCTATAGACCCGAATTACTTGCACTTCCGTCAGATTTATTCAGGGCCAAAAAACTCAAAAAAATTCAGAAAAACTAATTTTCTTGAAAACTCGCACCGCCATCAAGTAACCATAGGCATCAGAGGCCGCTTTGGCACTGATCATCCAACCCTCATATACCAGAATTACTTGCACTCTCATCAGATTTATACAGGGCCACAAAAAACCCAAAATTTTCTCTGGAAAATTCATTTTCTTGAAAACTTGCACGGCCATCAACTAGTCATAGGCATCAGAGGCCGCTGTAGTACTGATTCTATATTCCATATAGACTGAAATTACCTACACTTTGGTCAGATTTATACAGGGCCAAAAAAAACCCAAAATTTTCTCTGAAAAATTAATTTCCTTGAAAACTCGCACGGCCATCAACTAACCATAGGTATCATCGCTATGGTACTGATTCTATATCCCCCGTAGACCAGAATTACTTGCACTCCCGTCAGATTTATACAGGAGTGCAAGTAATTCTGGTCTATGGGGATATAGAATCAGTGCCACAGCGGCCTATGATGCCTATGGCTAGTTGATGGCCGTGGAAGTTTTCAAGATTTTCCAGAGAAAATTTTAAGTTTTTTTGGCCCTGTATAAATCTGACGGGAGTGCAAGTAATTCTGGCCTATAAAGGGTATAGAATCAGTATCACAGCGAACTCTGATGGCCGAGCGAGTTTTCAATAAAATGAATTTTCCAGAGAAAATTTAAAGTTTTTTTGGCTCTGTTTGAATCTGACGGGAGTGCAAGTAATTCTGGTCTATGGGGAATATAGAATCAGTGCCACATGGCTACTTGATGGCCGTGCAAGTTTTCATAAAATTTGTTAAGTTCTATCGCCTCTGTATAAATAATGACCCGGTACAAACCCTGAATGAACACTAGCCGCTCAGCAGCCAGGCTGCCAATGATTGAATACAACTGACCACAGAACACTTACACTTAGAACGAAATCTGCAGTGTTGAACTCTGAGCCACAGTTTCTAGCGCCACAATATCCGTTCCGGGAACTACTGGCGTTTGGTTCTTCCAATGTAGGAATCTACTATCGGTATTTGGTGGTGCCATCTAGTGGCAAAAGTTAGGACCATATGAAAAGGGCGGGATATTCAAAAATCTCATAAGTCACTCTATTTTCTGGGCATGGGAATTCACCGGTGGATCCACCAACTTCGTCCTTATGTTTTTATAACATAAGAGCGAAGTTGGTGGATCCACCAGTGAATATAAAAACATGCCAAATATACTTTACCTACTTTAAATTAAGCAACAAATAGAAAACTTTTTAATTACAATAGTTTAAGAAAATTTGATTCTTGATAAAAAACTCCATCAAAACTCGGATTGTGTCTATAAATTTTCGAAAAATATGAAAGGTATAACACATGGCAAATAAACATGAATTAAGCTCAGGAATGAAAAATCTTGTATTTTGGAGAATAGTGAATGCATAAATTGGGAAAATATTGATGGATGCAGTGATTTTAATCAAGGATAAAATTTTCTGAAAAGTCGTAGTAAATAAAAATGTTTTCCACAGTGTGCGGTACTTCATGGCGGCCACTACACTATAATTGTTGTTGTTAGATTTCTAAGAATCTGTTTCAGCTGAAATTGAAAGAAAACTAGTTTTGATGTACAAGGTAAACTTCATTTCTTCTTACGACTTTTCAAAAATCGCTTATGTGCAAGAAGTTTCATAGGATCTATTTTGGTTGAGTTAATATGTCCCCGTACAAACTGACTGAATTTAGAATATCTGCCTTTGAGTATTCGATTCACCTTCTTACACCAAAAGTAGATGCAACATCGAATCATCAACTTACAAGCTGTTCCCCCGGATGTATGAATCGCACAATTTATTGGATTGAAGTTGATTTGTTGCTCTAAAATATCTTGTAATATAACACTGATGTTATTGACATTGCATAAACGGGGAATCAGATAGCTAAGACGAGAAAAACATTGACCTACTAGGAAGAAAAAGAAACTGCCTGGTTTTACCAATTTAGAGGTTTCTGTATATTTCCTTGCCTCAATAAAATCCATATTATCAACTTGTTCATAGTGTAGTTGCAAGTGTTGCCTATATTCAACACATTTCAAAATTTTAAGAAGCCGTTTCACCAAATATCCACTTATGTAAACCAAAGTACATTGTGCCACCTTAGTTCTTCTATTCAATATAATATCAGATGGTATTTGAGGAGTGGATGTTCCTTCATGAGGGGCTACCTCAGCTGAAACACAGAACTCGGTCCTGGTACAGCATTACCTGCAAATGTAAAACTCAATAAACACCTACATCACAAAAGTTTCAAAAGTCTTGACTCATGTTCTGAACAGAATACCTTTCTCAAAACTATAATTACATGTGGATAAACAGAATTTCCAAGTATATCCTTCAATAAATATTATTGAATATAAATGCATAACTCACCATCGTTTCTTGCGTTCTCAGGTGAAATTGGACTTTCATTATCAGAGCCATTTAGGGAAGATTCTGGAAAAAATCATCAAGTTAATCTCACATTTAAGAGGACCAGATTTATATCAAATCAAATATGCTTTATTATCGAAGAACATAGTTCTTATTGACAGTATAATATTTTTTCATTATTAAACCTTTCTCTATGAATGCATCTTTTGAAGAAATGTAATCCCATCAATTTCACTTCTATATACTGAGAAATATCATTCATTCTCTTAGTTGATTGCCACTCTTATGAAACAGTTAAAATGTTTCATACTTGGTGTAGAGTGCTAAGTCATGAATTCTTCATAACGAACTATGAAAAACCATTAAAAATCTGAAACTAAGACTCACCTGGTTCTTCTGGCAGTAATAATGTAGGAAATGCGCCTTTGGTAAAGCCCCTATGGCTAACTACCTTGAATTCATCTTTGAAATGTGCATCACATACAAGATAAGATTTGTGAATTTGTTCAGCCGATTTTGTATGTAGAAGTGGATTTTTCACGTTCTCAAGCCATACATTGAATAGTTCCATTTGGAGATCTGGTCTTGGAAACCTATGCCGTTTACTACATGAATCTGTACAGTTTGGCACGCAACACTTTTTATAATAGAACGTACTATTTGCCATTATAGTTCACAATAACAAACAAACACAACACAATAACAAATAACCACAAATTAGGATAAGTCTGTAATATAAGACCAGCAACGCAAAAGTATCAGCTATCGGAGAAACACAAACAAAATTCAACTTCCAATTCAAAATTGATACTGACTGTTGATCGTCCAACGGGATACGACATAACCTCAAACAACAATTTCTACCACCATCTTGAATTACCATAGGAACGGTGACTTCAGCGCTGCAGTGTCAGTTCCGGAAACTAAAATCAGTGGCCCAAGCCATCCTATACCAGATTCCGTTCTAAGTGTAAGTGTTCTGTGCAACTGACAGTCTTGTAAATTAAACCCCCGACGCCACTGGAGTTCGGGTAGCTCCGGAAATTTCGGCAGCTGACTTTTGGCAGCATTCTTCACACCGCTTCAGTTTCCGTTATTCATAAATGTTACTCACAAATGCTAGACAGTCGAAAGGGCTTTTGTTATTTTATGAGCAAATACTATGGACATTTACCATGAAGGATAGTTTTATGGGTTGAAAAACGTTTGATTCAAGATAGATTCGTTTCGTGATTCGATCTATTGAGAAAGTGAGTGAATTAACAGCTGAAGATATCTTTTATGTCACCAAAGTCATGATTTTTTCCCTGGATTGAAGAAATATTCAAGATATTTTAGTTTCGAAAAGTGAAAATTGATTTATATATGTTTCATTTGATCAGGAAGGGTGTAGTATATTTTAGGGCCTTGGAAAGTGTGACATATTTGCCCTACAGTTCAAAATGTTATCGGTACAAGAAGTGTATACGACTTTTTTGTACTTATCTGTGTTCATTGATAGGATACCTATGTTTCAGTTTCATATTGATCCAGTAGAAAACGCTGATATCTGATATCTTATATCTAGAAGTTTGGCTAGAACAAATAACTCGTCACTTGAAAAAAGATTATTGTTTTCATAAATTATTATCAGAGTTCTATTCTGGATCACTAAAAAGTGTTTGACATGGGTGGTCATTGCCCCGCTCCAAGCGATAATTCCGTAGCATTGGCGTAATGAATAGTTTTGAGGTGCGAAATATATTACTAGAAATACTGAAACTTATAAATTATTTGACGAAGTTTTTTTCACTACATGGTTAATATATTCATCTGTTTGATATAATTCAATACCTGTCGCAGTATTATCTCTGATAGGTATTTGCCATAACAGCCTACACTGTAGGTGACAGGAGTAAAAAAAGGTAATGTTAACGACGATCATTATTCAATGATCTCCCAGAAAACTAGTCAACTCAGTTAGGAAGAAATTGTTTTACACCTCTCTAGGCAATTAGTTTCATAGCATTGCTGTTCGTTGAAAAAATGAGTCCCACGGAAACTTTCCAAAGTGACGACGAAGAGTGAAGATGAAACGGCTAACTGTAGAACAATAGATGGTTTTTCAGCATTGTCAATGAAATGGACTGAAATGGACTGAGAAAGGCATCACCGGCGAAACGAATTCCTTCATTAAGATAAGATCTAACAGCTTTTGGGTATGCTTAGCAGCTGAACTCCATTAATGGGGATATATCGGAGGAATTCCAGGATACTTCGAATTTGTTCCTTTACGATCTTAAGTAGATCATAGCAGTAGTACAACAGTGTATGAGTCAGTTGTGAAAATCCACTCGTCAACTTTGAATTGAAAATAAAACGGATTATTTCATCTTTCGCCAAATATTTTTTTTGTACGTAGATAAATAGAGAAATTATCTGATCAAGTTCATTCAATTCTCTGACATAGAATGTAGAATGAAAAATCGATGTTCACATAAAAGTCGTATCTGAAATAGAAGCAGTATGAAAAAATTTACAACAGGGTTACCAAGTTAAACTGACCTACACATAGAAACAACAAAAATGCAATCACCTAATTTTCCATGGAAAGTCTAAAGCTGATTTTCCAACCAGCGCAGCGAGCCGGTCCAACGTAAAGTAATTTGTATAATAAACACAGAACGCAACATATCTATGAACTAGACTTGAATTCGAAACATTCATGAAATTGGTGCTGGAACACGCAAAATAATTTCATCCAGTGTTTTTAAAACTGAACTCGCATCAGAAAAAAATTATTCAAAAATGCGAGGTTATTAAAAAATACATGCTTTTCAATCCCTGAAAACGTAACCCAAAAGGTATTATAAAGTATAAGAAGACTTGGAAAATGAAAGCAAAAAGGGAAAACATACGAAGGAGTAGAATGGACATGCGATATTTTTTCTTAATGTCGAGTTACAAGTCGAAATAACCACTAATTGCGACTCGAAATCAGCTTAATTTCGAGTAACTCGAAATTAAACCAGATATGCGTAAATAGATTCAGATTTCTGCAAGTACTGCTCCTTTATGAATGTCGGTATAAATGGTGCAGTGCAATGAATGAAATAATCTCGTATTTTGAAGAGGGAAACATTCTCAATTGAAAATTGAACCAAACATGATTCCTCTGGAATGGAAAAAATCTACGATAAAAATGAAGTTACTTTTTTGTAATGTCTGACAGAAAACCACTACTTCCCAGGTTGAAGCCACGCTGGAAATTGAACTACATCTAATAGATATTGTGAAAAGACCCTATATTAAAAAATCCAAGAGATAAAATTTGCATTTTCATTCAGACACTTGATTATTTCTCAAATGTCCAGTTTTGATTGGGGATTCATATACAGTGTCCGTCATAATTTTGGAACCAAATAGAAAACTTTTTTGTTGATAGATTCTCAGAAAATTTCATTTATCATAAAAGTTGATGCATTCAATTAAACTGAATACGCGAATGTTAGTTATTATCAGTGGCGTGCGGCTAAGCAAGAATCGGCCGATATTCTAAATTCACTACAGAGTAAAGTGACATTACTATGCAACATATCGAAAAATGTAATCAAAAAAAGTTGGTTGTAATTGAATGATATTCTGTTTTCCAGTTCAGTCAACAAATCAACAATTTAAATTATTTTTAATGATCCTGTGTTGATTTCATTATCTTTTCATTACTGTTTTTTGACTCATATTAAAGATTTTGTTAGATTAGGTAATTGCTTTGACGAATAATTTGTGCTAATTCAGTAACTTACTAGTCAAACATTATTGTGGATAATTCCCATTAAAAATTGAGGCCAACTCATTGAGTAGTTATTAAAATTGGTAATTGGTAGACTGAACTGGATAACTGGGAATATCAATCAATTGCAAACAACTTCTTTCGATAAATTTCTTCGATATTTTGCATATTAATGTCACTTTACTCTGTAGTGAATTTGGAATATCGGCCGTTTCCCGCTTAGCTGTACGCCACTGGTAAAAACTGATATGCGCGTATTCAGTCTAATTGAATGCACCGACTTTTATGAAGAGAAAATTTTTAATAAAAAGGTTTCCCATATGGTTTCAAGATTTTGGCGTACACTGTATATAAATGAGATAAGAGAGAATGTTAGTCAGCAGCATCACTCAAAGAAAATCTCTGATTTTATTAATGCGTGAATTGCATCTCTTTCGCTAGGCGTCCAATAGATAGATCATCAGGGAGGTCGGAAGAATTGGAAATCATTCTCTTCAGGAGCAATTTCATATGCAATAATGGAAATGTTGGACTAAAAATTCAGATGTTTGAAAAGAGAATTGAATTCTCTTTTCAAAGATGTGTCACTTGACTCCCATTGATGTGCCTCCCCACCCCACCTATCAAGCCATCACGATGTCCTTTAAAATGGTTTTTGTTCTATGTTTGCACGTCATACCGTTCAAAAAGGTAACAGGGTGACTAAAAAAATATGCACTGTATATGAATCTCCAATGGAAACTGAACATTTGGGAAATAATCAACTGTCAAATTTTGACTTTCAGATATTTTTTTTTAAGTAAGGTTCTTGTCACAAATCCATCAGATGTAGTTCAATGTCCAGCGTGGCTTTAGCCAGGAAAGTAGTTGTTTTCTGTTGGATATTACAAAAATTAGCTTCCTTTTATTTCAACCATCTATGCAATTTTTTACATTGCAGAGGAGTCATGTTTGGTTTTATTTTCAATTCAGAATGTTTCCCTTTTCAATATGAAATTATTTCATCCATTGCACTACTCCATTTATACCGACATTCATAAAGGAGCATCACTTGCAGAAATGTGAATCTATTTACGCATAAACGTTAGAACGTTATAACTCGAAATTAAGCTAATTTCGAGTTGCAACTCGAAAAAGGTGTTAATTTCGAGAAATTAGTGTCAATTTCGAGTTATAACTGGAAATTAGCTTAATTTCGAGTTGTAACTCGAAATTAAGAAAAATAATATCGTATGTCTGTTTTACGCCGTCGTAACACCCGCTTTCTTCGGATAAAGCGAATCAAAAATATTCTTACGAGGAAATACACCAGAGTCCTCAACATTACCCAATTTATGTATACAACAGCCCTTTGGATGAGTTTGACTCGTTTTTAGACAGTGACTTAACGATATGTGAAATTCAATTTATTGTTTTGTGGTTATTTCAGTATAGATATTGAAATACATTGTTGGAACCTGAGAAATTTGCAATATGTCATCGAAGTGCTGAAATTGATAATAAATAAATCTGAGCCAGCAAATATCTTCATTTTAATATGATAAATCTCACCATCCGAATAGAAGATAGTGAACCCTTCATAGCAATGTTGATTGGAACCAGATGAACAAAGTCGCGGAAGTGAACGCGTCACAGATATTTTTTCTTTTTCCAATTCATGTTTTCAAAAAGATTTTAAATCAGCAAAAAATAGTCTAGGTTCAAATAAATAATTTCAAAGGTCAAAGTTCCGGTCCATTCTAAAAAAATACCATCAGTCTAGCCAAACTCGTTTTTTTATAATAGTTCAATATTGGAATCAAACAACAGTAAAAAGCTACCTTGAACCGAGTGAACCATTACACTATGATTAATTAAAAATACTGAAGAGCTATCAGAAACCTCCAAACAATGTCACAGAATTCTTCAACTGTTCAACATAATGTGTTGAGGATTTCATTGAAAATATGAACAGGATGTTCATAAAGTCAGTTGTGGAATCATCTGCGACTGAAAGTTGTAATTTAGTCGCTATTTTCCATCGTACAAGATAACTTCTCTTGGAAGGGATTCATGTTTTAAAGAGAAACATTCTCAATTGAAAATTGAATCAATACATGACTCTTCTGGGAAAAACCCTGATAAAATTGAAGTTACTTTTTTGTAATATCTAACAGAAAACAACTACTTCCCCGGCTAAAGCCACGCTGGACATTGAACTACATCTGATAGATATTGAGAAAGACCCTATATAACTTGAGAGAGAAAATCTGAAAGTGAAAATTTGCATTTTCATTCAGATTATCAGATTATCAGATTATCAGATTATTTATTAAATGTCCAGTTTCCATTGGAGATCCGTATCTATGAATGAGATAAGGGAAAATGTTATTCAGAAGTATCACTCACAGATAATCGCTCATTCCATAGATGAGTGAAATGCATCTCTTTCGCTATGCCTCCAATACATATTGGTCGACAAAAATCTATTTCACTCTTCTAAGATCATCAGGGAGGTCGGAAGAATTGGAAAACTTACTCTTCAGAAGCAATTTCACACTGTAATGAGGAATTGTTGGACTATTTATTGTGCGGTGAAACTTTGAAAATAATGTTTCTTTTTAAAAAATAATGTGTTGACTTTTATCATATCAACAACATATTTATTGAATATTAATTTAAATTCAGTCGTTTAATTTTGCAACCACAACCGAAGATGATATAAGAAACTGCATTCTTATCCGAAAACATGAAGACAAAATACCTACCAATGATACTCATCATTGTTCTTGATTTTTTTTTAAATTTTTGTTTTCGTCAACCGATTGCGCAACCCTCGGAAGTTTTCTAGAGACTTGTGTGAGCTAGGGAAGACGCAGACCTTACCTTTTCAAAGTGTTGCAGCAAGATATCCAATTATCTACATTACCGATAAGGTATCGAACTATAATATGTCAATAATTAAACCAATAAACGATTAATAATAATGCATCTGCTGTCAGTTTTTCAACCATATGCGGTCTCAGCCTATATCCACAGGCATAACGCGGCGCTACGAGTCTTGTACAACCAAATCCACTCTATTTCTGTTTCATTTTCAGTGGGTGTTGTAAAACACTGAGACCTAAGGTCCATTGTGTACCCTTCTGCTGCTCAGCTGGTTATGATGTCTCAACGACTAGAGTTCCTCCAATCCTAGGGCTTTCAAGAAGCTCAGGATCCCGGGTGGCTTCAGGTTAGGTAGATTTTTCTCTTCTCTTCGGTATTCTCCGAGGTACATAACCCTCGGATTTTGCAGGTTAATCAATTCTGAGATAATTCGGATAGAAGTTTCGTCATCTTCCTTACAAAATCTGCATTCTTCTTCTTCGACAAGTCCGACTTTCTTAAGGTGTTCTCTCAACCGGTAGTGGCTATCTGACATGATGATAATCTCTTGTCTGCGAAAATTTCTTTCTTTGAACTAGACGCATTTTTTGATGCCGAATCTATAGGAACTACTCATTCCCCACCCTCAGGCAAATACCAGCCAAAAGCCTGATATCGTCCTCCATCAAAGTAAGACGATTTTCATCAAAGAGTTTTTGGCTCCTGGCTAACCGAACCACATCCAAAAAGAGAAGGAAAAGCAGACTCAATATCGAGACTCAACCTCTGAACTACGCAGGAGGTATCTAAACCACTCTGGTTTTGATCGAAGGGTTACTGGTGGAATGACGGACACACTGCTTTCGAATATGAAAATTATACCTCATTGTCGCACTTCTGCATGCGTTTGAACCAATTGTCGATGCACGTTTGCCACTCTGATTGAGGTATCTCCGAAACATGCATTCTGAACGCAATAATAAAAAGAAGTCATTCGGTGCCAAGTCAGGACTATACGGCCCATGACTCATCAAATCGACGTTTTGAGTGCTCAAAAATGCCGTTGTTTGAGCTGATATGTGCGAGCTTGCATTGGTGTGGTGAAGACCATATCCGGCGGTTGGATTTCCTCATTTCTTGGAAGACGAATGCCAAACAAATGGTTGTGTACCACTCAGAATTGACTGTTCTGCGTTGTTCCAGTGGTACGGTTGCCAGTTTTTCTGAAAAAACAGGCGACCATTTGCTTGGAAGTGCTTCGTGTGCGAACAACTTTTGTTGACTTTTACTTATCTTGAAACACCCATACAGTCGACTGCTGTTAACCTTTGGGCTCATACACGTAAGTCCATGACTCGTCACCTGTCACGATGTCATAGACGTGTATCGAAGCACCGCGATCGTATATTTTGAGTATCTTATTCGACAAATCGACACGAGCTTTTTTTTAAACGATTGGCAAATTGTGTGGTATCCCACGAGAACAAATTTTTTTGACAGTCGAATGTTCATGCAATATTGAATGTATGCTGGTCCCTCTAATGCATCTTTCATTATCAGTTAGCGCACAGCATCAATGGTTTTCGGAACAAAAACTGATTTTGGGCGACCTTCACGAAATTCGTCTTGGAGCGAACTATGACCTCGATAGAATTCACCATACCATCGATAAACACTGGTCCCTGATGGAGCTCCATCGCCAAAAATTGAATCGCTGCACTATTGCTGAGTTAATCCACGTCGAAAGCTGTACAAAATAATCACACGAAAATGTTCACAATATAATTCCATTTTTTGACGGAGATGAATCTTTTAAGTTACTGTAAACAACACAAATAGTGCTCGTATGTCAAAACGTTCTGAGTACGCATGACCTGAAAAATGTCAAACATTACGATGGAGCTGTCGGGTTGCCATATTGCAACACTTGATGTCAGGCTCTTAGTTTATCGTCTGCGTGCGAAATTTTGTTTTCAAATTTTTATATACATTGTTTTTTTTTAAAGTAATCATTATTTGTATTTGAAATCTTCTTGGCATTGATCACAACATTCTTCTTCACAAATGCGAATATTACGGTATACGAAGTATCCCAAATATATGGTTCGCATCATATCTTATCTAAAGGAAAATGCGGATAAAGATTGAAAATGAATCACTATAAACTACTATTCTAGCGTAGCTGCAATTACGATGGTAAGATCGGTATACCACAGTGCTACATTCTTGGGCCCATTCTTTTTCTCCTTTAAGTGAACAATATAGTTTGTAATTTCTCCGAAGAATCCTCTTCACTTAACAATGAAGATACTAGAATTATATTTAATATGTCCAAAATAGTATCATTACTCTCACTCTCGCAAAGAATAGCAGTTGGTATGTTAAATTGTTTTTCAGCAAACATACTCGCAATTTTTTTGTTTATTTGACTTCGTCATGCATATAAATACATTTGTACTAGGTAAGGTGAGTCATAAATAAGGAAAATACATCCTTCACATAAAAGCATAGTCATAAAGACATAAGTGAGACATGTACATTCATGAGTGGACGGAAACAATATAAGTAATAAATGAAATGTCTAATAAAAACTGCGTGCGAAGATAATCTGGAAGAATTGCGGTGAGTTCTCTCATAAGATAATTCCGTAGTACAAATGAGATTGGAAAAGAGCGCAAAATGAAGATAGAAGGTTAGAATAGTTTATTGAATTTTCAAGGCGCCTAGCAGGAATAGCTGAGTGGATAGTTTATTGCATAATGTATCAATATGGGTTTGTCAATTCAAGACATCGTCAATTGTCAGACTAAGCAGCTTGACAGATTCCGATCCACATATTATCTTTCTTTTTGAGGATCATATTAGCAGAATTCCGCATTACGGTCAACATTAGTGGATAATTTGTTCAATACAGATATATTTTTGTGGGATTTAATAAAAGTTGTATCGTCAGCGTAGCACACACAAAAGTCTGGAGATGAGGTGTGGAAAATATCATTAATGTACCACATTCAGTACACAGGAGCGAATCTAACATGTGGTATGCTATGGTTAATTATGTTGATATTTTGATGACACATCATTGATGTACACTCTCTGCATTCTATTTTCAAGGTAAGAGCTGAAGAAGTCAAGTGCCACGGCACACCCCTTACTCCATAAGAGCTCAGTTTTTCTAAGAGCAATTCAGAGTAATATCAGTAAAACGACGAGTTCACCATTCAACCTTTGCACAAATTCGAAGATTATTGCAAATAGCAAAATAAAAAATTCCACAATTTCATCAAGTAAAACTGTATTGTGTATCGGTCACTTAATGATGAAGACTGGTTCGTTACTTTGAGACAAATAAGTCGAATCCTCAGAGCCTTTGTTCGTTTATATGGAAGATAGATTTTATTATCGTTTTTGATAATTTAACCAGGTAATGGCAAAGGGCAATAACCCTGAAGGGAATCATCACCTCCCTATCAAACAAAGATGTGCCGTTCATCATATAAAAAAATCTATACAAAGAAGAAATATTGCAATTCAATGTCGGTCGCGTATTAGCCAGGAAGGTTCTGAAAATTGGCAGGATGAATGAAAAAGGAATGAAAAATGCAACTCAAATATTTTTGTTATTGTGATACTCCCGGTTGATATTTTCAATGCCAAACCCTGTATTTCACTTCCTCGTTCTATTGATTCGAATTCATGCATAGGGTAAATGTAATCATGGGGCAAGTGTAACTTTTTTGTTACTGTTTTTGTTTTTTTTTCTGGTTACAATTTGAAAATGTACCCCTTTCTTGTTATCTTTTTCAGAGTCCTATTGTTCAAAATAATAGTTATTTCATAGATCACCTGTATTTTCACTTGTTATGCGAGTATCGATTCTAATTTTCAATTTTATATTGCTAATACAAATAATTCAAAGGGATTTCAGTATTTTGCTTTCTTAGATTATTTTCAACAAGGAATCCGATTCTGCTGTCAGATTTCGATTTGGATGACGACAAAATGCATAATAGTGGTGATTACGTTAACCCCCCCTCCTAAAAGTTGTATATGGGGTAAGGGTAATCACTGATTACTTTTGCTCTAGTCTATGTTTGCCTCAGATTATGCTTGTGAAAAAATCCGACTCAAACTTGCAACATTCGATTTTTCATTGGCCTGAACAAATTGACTGCTTCAGACATCGAGTTAGTTTTACCATAACCAAATTTAGGACGAAGAGAAGAAAGAATTTTTCCAGTATTCTTCTCCACATATAATGGAAAGTATAAGGAAAAACTACATTGTACTGTTTCTTATCTTCATATATTTCAATAAACAATTCTAGGACAAAGATGGAAATTGTACTCAATCCACAAAAAGGCTTATAACTAACTACCTTATAATTTGAGATATTGGGTAATTTTTTTTTGTTGCAACTGCATTTTTCATACTTTATTACACTTGCCCCAAATACTCTAGCATACGATGCATATGAGCATTGCAAACCCTGATTACATTTTCTCCAAATGCTGGGGTGAGTTTGATCAGCAAACAACTTAGTATTTTTGTTTATAAAAATGCACTGTAGCTAGTAGAAGAAGATGAATACTCAATTTTTTTAACAATTAGATAAGTAGTACCTCTGTAAGAAATCAAAATTTTATATCTTTTGATATTATAATTTGAAGTGTAACTATCATTTTTGCACTCACCCCACTCCACCCTACCCTATTCATACCAAAAATTAACTATATTCATTTGTAATAGGTAGGTGTAGGTAAATTTATAAAAAATAGAGAAAGATTGTACAAAAAAATGAGTGGATGGATTAATTTTAATCAACATCATGAGGAAAATTCCTACATGAAGTGAAGTACAGGGTGTTCCATTAAAAATAACAAATATAACGCAATTTCCAGTAGAACCAGAAGTTTCACAATAACGGAAATCTTTTACTTCGATTCTTCATTAATTTTTCATTCATCCTGCCAATTTTCAGAACTGCATGAATTTTAGTATCCCGTAATATGAGGATCAAATTCAATTGTAATGATATGTATATAGATATACTCTGTATTATATAGGTCTCTCCAATACACAAACAAATATATTTGAAAATGTGAGATCTTTGTCTTCAAACCCAAGAGTAAAATTGTGGATATTCGTTTTAAAGAAATACCTTCCTGATATATTATAAATGAACTTGAATAAAGGTCGGCATAAATCAGAATACGTGATGTGAAAGAGCACGATATATACGGTTGATTCGATCGATGATTACGTAATAAAGACCGCATGATACAAAATTTGTGGCAGATAAATGGTATGACCCACACGCAACAAATGTGAAGTTTTATATTTTAGAGGCCACTTCCTCCAGAAGCAATACGCAATACTAATTACAATTAGTCACCCATAGACATAGCTCGAACGAGTATATGAGTTGAATATTGTTTTTTGATATATTAATGCTTTTTCAGGCGATTTTCGGTGGTACATTGCCTAAAATCAGGTAATAGTAATAGTTATGAACGTTTCAAGGCCGATATATAGCAAATAACGTATCGGCCGTGTGTCGTTAAAGACTTTTCGTAATCCCGCTGAAAGGTTACATTTTGATTCCGAGGGAAGAACAAACCACGTACCATGTAATTCCCAACATCGTGTTGCCATGGACCAGCTTAACAATATTATAAACAACGTCAGTTTTTTGTGTTCGCGAGTTCGCTTTAACAACGACCTTGGATGAAATTCGCGTAGTTTCCCTATTTATGTACTCTAAGTTCTTAGTTTTTGGGTTAATATTAGTTCTTAGGTACGGGTGTATAAATAGCCCTTTATATTTTGAATCGTACACCATAATAGAGTATTACCTACAGAAATGGTATTTTCAGATTTGGAAAATTATTTTTCTTCTTGAGACGAAAGTCTGATGGGTACACACCAGAGAAAGCACAAATTTTGCCTGAAGAAGAAGTAACTAAGTTTTTGTTGGAGGCAGATGGTCATACATGGCTGCTTGAAAGATTGTATTAATGTGTGATTTATTTGGCGCCTGTAGGCGTGACGAACTTGTTAAGCTGACTGTGGATGATTTTGAAAGCACCAGTACCAGAGTTTTGGTTACATTGAGGTATACTGAAAACAAAAAGAACTGGGTATTTGTCATTCCCAAAGAAAGACTTTCTTCTGATGCCTATGGTTATACCAAAAATACGTGGATTTGCGGCCTTCAAATTTGGAATATCGGCGATTCTTCATTGGTTATAGGAATGGTAAATGTGTAAAACAAGTTGTGAGCATTCATACTATTGGAGCTGTTCCAAAGAAAATTGGAGCATTCTTAAAATTGGAAAATCCTTAGCTATACACAGGGCACTCGTTTCGCAGATCTGTGAAAGAACTTGGAGGTTGGAACTCCTCTGCGGTGGCGGAGTCGTATATTGAAAATTCAGTTTCAAAGTGAATGAAGATAACGAGACAACTATTTCATAGTAATGAGGCTACACCGACAACAAGTTCAAATACTGGTGCTATAATAGATGGTAAAGCTCTCATCGATGGAATAAAAATTTCAAATAATAGCAATTGTCCAATAACTTTTCAAATTTATAAATAGTTAGTATTATTATAATTATTGTTATTGTAAACAGAATAAAGTTTTGAAAAAAAAAATTTGAACAAGTGATTTCTTAACGACCGCCTCCTTCTGAAAATGGTGGTGAATTGAATTCCCAGTGACTAATCTCGATTATTCCACTCTTCTTAAAATATTCACGTAATCCGACCTATCTCGAATCAAAGATAACTCAAAACGAATCATCTTCTACTACAAAATGATTGTTAAAATACTGGTTGAATTAACTGTTGGAACGCATATGAACGGGTAAATGGATGATTGTGTAGTGTTTATCAAATAATCTTCCTGAATATAACTAGACCATGACAAATATCGACTATTATTTTCTTTAATTCATCTCGAGTAACTTGTATTTTGTGACAATTCAATTCGACCATATGAACATTATATTAATCAGAGAATAACTTCCTAAAGCTAAAGCTAAAGCTCTCGGTTGTTATTCAGATAATTAATGTTCATATGGTCTCATTAAATTGTCAAAATACAAGGTACTCTCGATAGAATCATGAAGAAAATAATAGTCGGCTATTTGTTGTGGTCTTGGGATATTACCTACGACTATTTCACGCACTTGTCAAATGAACCAATCAGGAGCTCTAGTCAAGTTCAGATTATCGATAATACCATTGTTTATATAGACGTAAGATAGTCAATGCCTGTGTAATTGGTGTTGGACGCAAACGCGAGTGTCATCTAGCGTGATTAGTTACAAACATGAATATTTGACGTCATTTTAATGCAGGTTCCTTCAAAAAAACCCTGATTTTAATGCTGTCCCATTGTTTAAATCAAGTCACGACATGACTTGGACGCCACATCACTGAAGTTACGACATGACTTGGATGCGAGCTCACTATCGCCATCTACATGTCGCATCCATTTTGATCCCATTATAATCCCATAAGGTTGACTATCTTCTATATAAACAATAATAATACCATTGTTTATTTAGAAGTAATATAGTTAGCCAACCTTATGGGATTTATATTGGATTCAAATGGATGCGACATGTAGATGGCGACAGTGATCTCGCATCCAAGTCACGTCGTAACTTCAGTGATCTGGCCTCCAAGTCATGTCGTAACCTCCGAGCAATACAAGATAGACCTCCGAGCAATAAAAGATATAGAGAGGGTTTCTCTATCTCTTTCTTGGAAGCAACATTCCCGACGTTGTTTACAAACATCTCAGCCCGAATCATGTTAAAAATGGGCATTGTCGGATATATCCGTTTGCACTTGGGGACCAGGTTGAAATTCCCAGTTATATTCACTCTTAACTTGGCATTCATGTTTGTTTACGTCTAATTACGACATATTTATGGTCTTGTCAAATCAAACCATTGGCGTCGCAGCATGGTAATCAAGGCATAATCCCAATTTTGAGACAAAAATACACTATTTGTTGAAATAGCTGTAGAAAGCATTGTTACTATTTAAGTCGACCTTAAAAACGATTACCTATCAATAATTAGGAAAAAACTTGTTGCAGTGTAGGTACACTAAAAAGTAAATAAGCAAACTCAACTCTTCTGTCTTCTGTCGTTGATACTGCAATACGAGCTGTCACGAAACATTTATTCCACAGGAGACTGTAAAATGATAAAATAGGTACTACATACAAATTTCTACGGGCGATTATTTTATACTTTGAATTCCAAAACAATGAGCGGTTGAAACCCAGATAACACTGAAGGCTGGCCCGGCGTTTTTAAAGCAATCGTTCCCCGGCATTTCAAGTTCTGGTCAGTCACTTGAAAATAACGCTTATCCAGCATCCCGGTGTCCAGGCGGCCGCTAGCCGCCCGTGATACATTCTACCAACAATTCAAAGTACCTCAAAAGTGCTTCAACGCCAACAAATTTCAGTGCACGATTGATGCCGGTCAACTATGCTTCAAACATTAATATTTCTTCATTTGACTGTAATTCAAATTGCACTTCTAAAGCATTTGATTTTACATAGCTGAATTCGTAAACCTCACCATAATTATAATTTTTCAGGAGGAATAAAAATTCGAGTCAAAACTTATTTCGACAAATTCATGATGTATATAATTTTTGACATGAATATGTTTATTCTTACTAAAATTCATTCTGGAGGAGTCTAAAAAATCACACGTGTTTATTACATGTTTCCATAGCTAGAATCTAGGTACTCAAACTCAATATTCTTGAAAAAAAAAACTGAAATTAACATAACGCATATTTATTAAAACATAAAGTAATGTATCAAATAATACACCATATTGTGTAATTAGATATCGATACAAATTATCATTATTTTACAAACATGAATTTTTGAACTTCACAATGAACCGCTCCTATGTTGTACTAAAAAATGGTTCTGTTTTGCATTTGGATAGAATGAATATCAGAATAAAACAAACTACACCAAATAAAAAAATTCAAAAAATTCTGTATTTCTAATTGAAAATGTAATTTGTATTTGAATGTGTATTGTCACAAGGAGAAAAAAAAGTTGGGTTGAATTCAACTCTTTTATTTATTAATATTTAATCTCAGAATGAATCTGAAAGTTACCACATGACAAAAATTACCCAATGAAAAAAAAAATTATTTGAATTGACAGAAAAAATGTTTAGTTACATTTCATCTTATATATTGCTGGGTTAATTTCCACTAATTACTTTGTTGTAATTTTCAGAACAAAAACTTGTGCAATTAGCATTCATAACCAAAAAATAAACAATAGTTTGAATTTAAATTCACATACTTATATATTTATGTGTAAGTGAATTACAAAACTGGAAATACTCCTAACTAAAATATACTATGTACTTTCCACTATATTCATAACATCTTTTTATTACAATTTTTGAAATCACAGGATTAATTGATCAATGAATTTCACTATTTGTTGCTTACTTGAAGTCCTGCAGATCAGAAAAAAAATCCTAATTGCTCCTGATATCAACTCCCAATAATAACCCTAAGTCATAATTTTAATCATTTTCAGGATTCTTTCTTCCGTCCCGTCCTTCGTCTCTATCTGATGCATTCCGTAAAAATAATCTGGTGGTATCTTCCATCTGTTGTTGAGTGGTATTTTCAGGTAATGGGTTCTCCTCACTGAAAGTAAAATCAAAATAGTCATCACCCATTTCCACAACAAAAAATAGAAAAAATATTAAGAAATTATTTCAATTTCATATTGAACAAACATATAGCTGAATTATTAAATATGCAAGTATAGAATGGCGCTACCGCCACTACCTGACTCAAGCTAACAAAAACATGAAAAAATATTCTTACCCATTTAGTTTTATTATATTGGTCAGTGAATAACTGAAGTTATTTTCATTATTTCTTCTTGTCCAATTGTTACTGACAGCCGAGCCTGTATTTGGTTTAAAATACTTCCTGTAATGTCAACTGAATCTTTTCCAAATACTGTCTTCAAAAAGTTACACTGAAATAAATAATACTAAAAATGATTTGGTAACAAATTCAAATATTGTACAAAAAGGTTGCAATTATGTTAATGGTAATATCTTACCATGAAGGCAAACTTCTCGTTGTCCAGCTGAGAATGAGTTCTTGTTTTATAGAAAATTTTCCAAGATTTATATACTCATTTCTACATTAGAGTAAAATTTTGTATGACATCACCAATATTCTCAACTTTGGTGAGTAGCAGTAAACCTGAAAAGCAAAAACAACTATTATAAACTAGGTACCTACTCAACTAAATTCGACATTTCACAACACAGGTATTTTCCAGTTATAAAATCGCAATGCGAAACATTCTTTTGAAAGAAGACAGAAATCTTTGGGAGATCGTTTGCTAACGAACAGTCGTTGCCGACCGATGATGAACCCTTTACTCCCATAAACACCTAACTATGTAGGCTTATTATGGCAAGAACCTGTCAGAAAACAACTACTCCCCTGGCTAAGACCACGACGGGTATTGAATTAAATCTAACAGCTACTTGTGCAACGTTCCTCAAAACATCAGAGGACGCAATTGCAAGTGCCCTCTATGACCAATCAGCAGAATTATGTTTTGATTTGGACGGGGTGACCACCTGCAGACTAGTTTCGAGGTTGTTGCCTCTCATCAGTGCAAGGGCAGGTCAACACAGACAGCACTGAAGCCATCTGTTCCCCGTCCAAACCAATACACACTCCGCTGATTAGATTTCTTTTGAAAATTTCGTTTTCTCTGTTTACTACTCAATCGCAGGTAAATTTTGCTGAATAAAAATCATTTATGAAATCATACTGTATTCAGAAATTAGGTAAATAATAATTTTTGTCATAATGCGAAAAACTATATACTTCTTTATATAATAGGTTGCTTGTGCCACATATCAAGAAATTAGTAATTGAAATAAGATGTTTACTTCACGTTACTCATGTTTTCATCAATGTGCAGTCAGTCACAATTCCTTATTTCAACTAGTATGTTTTCTTGATTGCAGAACTTCTGTTTCCACCATATTTGATTTATACACTAGGAATTAGATCTGATAACTCACTCAATTGTTGTACTTACCCAGTTTTTGAAATCAAAAGTGGAAAGGATAAACCCGATAAACCGCACCAATAACCATGAAAGAGATTGGAATACACAATATTTACACACAGCAACGCAGTGAACCAAACACGTCAAATGACAAATTATCCAATATGGCCACCTGCAGAATACACGACAAAGAACATTGGAAGACGTCAGTGCGCAGTCTCAAAATATGACATCAACGGGGCACTTACCCAGCAACGGATCGAAACTCTCAAATGTATATTTGTGAAATAAGTTTTGAAAGCGCTTCACGAGTATCTTGCCACAATCTGCAAAAAATAAATTGGATAGTTGTCTATAAAAGTCACTTCTGAAGTACTCCTGAAGCACTTCTTTCAAGTGCCGTAATTTCACATAGTCGGCCGTTACTTTTCAGGCAGATCGATGTTATCTGGGAATTCTCATGTGGTAGTTATTTATTTTCTTTGGTGTTTTGGCATCGACTGCTATGGTCATTAGTAGTTATTATCTACAGTCTTCTGTGGAATGAATGTTTCTGGACATAGCTCGTATTACAGTATCAACGACGATAGGTAGTTTAGTGATATTTTTTTACTTTGAATTTTTTGGATATGGAATTTACTTCTCTGTTCTGCAACTATAACATTATAATAACTTGGCAGTTATATGTGTTTGAAATGTATGCTATTTTAGAGGAATTCGTGATTGAGAAACCGATGATATGGACACAGATGATACCAGAAGAAAGTGTTTAAAAGTAGCAACGAGAACTATAATCCGTCAGATACAAAAAAATAGACTACTCCAGCAAAATAATAGAAGAATGCAATCCAAAATTTTAATTTTTTTCAAGGTGAACAGACGAGTTACAATAAGCAGGTCATCGCTCCATCCTGTGAGCAAATCAAGACTACTTCAAAATAGAGCTATTGTTTGGTATGTCTGCAGAGATGTCTTCAGAGATACCCCTTTTTAACTCATAAACTTTATTGAATCTCACCTGTTTGATGTTTAAGAAACAGAAGTAAAATAATAGCTACATGAGAAATTCTCGTTTGCCTACCAGGCAGACTTGTAATATCGATCGCTCCCTGAGCATAACTCTACATGAGTAGAGACATCAGTTTTTGACAACTCTAAAACACGTTTTGATTATCTGCCGCAGGATACCAATAATCTAAATTCAGAAAAAACAAAAGAAAAAAAGTTAAAGAGCTATTGAGGCTTTTACTACACTCTGGATGAGTATTTCAATGATACACTTTCAACATAAATTTGAATGTTATGTGTATTATAGTTCAAGTATAAATTATTATGTGTATTATAGTTTATGTGTAAATTCTTGTGTATTATAATGCATGTATATCATATATTTAGTGTATAGTGTACAGTTTACTGATGTGATCCAGCAATTTGAATATATTTACTTTTATATTTCAGCACTTTCACTTATTTTTTCAGTATTTATGACCTTATTGTATGCTTTGTCAGCAAGAATCCAATTTTCGCACAATACAGTACACATCTTGACAACAAACGTGCTTTCCATCCAGGCATGTTGTCGTCTAGAGATAAAAATATAACATGAACAAAAATTATCAGCACGCCGCCACTGGTTCTATACTTACATCCGAATATCATAACAATAACAAATCTCCCCCACCGAACTCGGTGGTTACCCCTCACCGTCAAACTATCACAAAGGATAGTGATATAGAGCTTTCATAACAAAGTGTGTTGTTTATATAGAAATGGCACCTCTATATCTTTTATTGCTCGGAGGTCGTAACTTGATTGAAACAATGGGACAGCATTGAAATCAGGATTTTTTGAAGAAATCTGCATTAAAATTACGTCAAATAATCAAGTTTGTAACTAATCTCGCTAGATGACACTCGCGTTTGTGTCCAATACCTTTTCCACAGGCATTGACTATCTTACTTCTACATAAACAATGGTAATACCAAACTTGACTCCTGTCTCCGATTGGCCTGTCAAAATCGGTGTTTTCAGATTTCTGTATGTGATAATTAAACGTCAAATATAAGTAATCACGCTATGCACGTATTTAAAAATGAGCAGAGTTCGGATAAATTCTATCGAATTAATCAATGTTTCCTGTTTATTGAACTTTATTAATTTCTCAGATTGACTTTTTTACTAATTTCGTCTAATTCAGACAAATTTCAGATTGTTTACCTTTCACTTTGTGAAATAGTGTAATAAAATTCCACTAGTGATTGAATTTTTCTCATAAGTCTGTCTTTTATTTCTGAACTCAACTGAATTCAGTTTCGTTCAGAAATGAATCGACAGACTTATCGGGGGTAATACCACAAGAGCTCAGATTTAGCCGGATAATTTTTGTGGTTGTTTTCGAATACTTACTTTCATTGGCAATTTAACGAGAGCTCGAGTTAAATTACCTACATGAAAGTAAGTATGAGAAAATTAAAGGAAAAAATATCCTGCTAGATCTGAGCTCGTGTGGTAGTTGGTAAGACAATCCCATGAATATCAATTCAATTAAACTTCATTTAATAATATAATAGAACAACAACTAAAAGAATAATGTTTAGAAAGAACAATACTCACTGGAATATTATTCGCTGTTTAATTCTATTTTGACATTAACAATAGGGAATATGCAACTGATTTAAATTAACTTGATTTTTTTACCTCATATACTTTATTGTCTTGAAAGTACACCTAAACCATTAGTTTATCGTTTAGTTTGTTTTTAAGTCCATAAAACTTTAATCAAAAAGTGCATAATAAGCGCGCGGAATTCAGATTTGCGAAACGCATCACCATTGGTCGAAACGAATAATGACGTCACATGGCACGTTATGAAATTTATCTGTGTTAATATTCATACTGTGCTAGTCGTCTTTCATGGAAAATTTGTTTTAATTTATATATTTGTAGTGTTTTCCATTACATAGTTCGATTTTGGTCTAAATTATCAAGAGCAATGACTGAAAGCGGTTCTGTCAAAGCACAATCCGATAGTACCTGAACTGATAAGTAGTAATAGTTTATCAAATGATAGTTTTCCTTTTGTAATTTAGGTGAGGAAGGTATATACAAAACATTTATGCATACAAAACTTACTTCTGATCAATTCACTTCATGTTAACTATCGAAATACGATGTAGGTACTCACATTGAAATGATCTCCACAACAACGTAAATGTGATATTGGAGATACTTCGCCTCTTCTCATAACCTTACAGCATTGTTTACGTATTTTTGCATCTCTTGGAACAGAAAAAATACTTTACTTGGTGTACTTTTAATTGTGTTTTTGCATTCCGGTACTAGACAATACCTATAAAATGTTTTTTTAGCATTTTCCATTATCGTAAAAGCGATTAAAACTGCAAATCTCTAACCTAATTAATAACTGTCAAGAGTGTCAATGGCCATAACTATAGAAAGGCTTGTTCATTGAAGACTGCTTTGCTTGATCGAGATCACTTTCAAATATGTTCATCTTTCTCTAACACTTGTACTGCATTTGTCTTACTCTTTTATAAAATATCAACTTCAAGCAAGTAGAGCAATCAGAGTATGTCTCAACGAACGACACTGAAGAAGAACAACACTGATAGCGCCATGTGACGTCATCCCTAGCGCGCGAAAATGGAGGCGTTCAAATAGGTCAAATTCAATCGGTATTTTATATATTATTTTAAAAATTAATTCCAAGACTTTCAACCGTATTTATATTTTTTCCTATGTTGTAACGAAGTGAAAAATTGATTAGACAAATTAAAAAAAAATATGCATATTCCCTATTGTCAAACTGAGGCGCAAGGCTTGATAAACGAACAGTAAATGCCACCGTTGCTACGGTAACGTAATTTATCCGATATTTTTATCCACTTGCATTTCTCTTCCTTTCTATTTAGCCTATAGCAAACTACGATTTTTGTATCCATAAATGGGATTGTCGCGACAATTTCCCTCATATTATATGAACCAATTAAATGCCATAATTTTTTTAATTCAAACCAATGAGAAAAAGACTGTTTGAAAACACTGTCTCCAGCCCGTGGTATTTTAAAATAGGTGTTTCGCCTCTTCCTTATTTATTACGTTTCCATAGATACATACAACAATCACTGTAAATTTAGAAACGTTAGTGTGACGGTTCAACTCTTCAACTGACATTAATGACACCAGATGAACTGTTCCTGCAATACTCATTTAGTCCATAATAATATAATGAGGGCGGGGATTAGCGCAGTGGTTAAGCGCTCGCCTGGTAATCGAGAGATTGCAGGTTCGATTCCCAGACTGTGCGATCTTTTTTCATTTTCAGATGTGAAAGTCTGAATGACTGAGGCTCGTGTAGGCCGGGAATAATTCTCCACGATTCACTGTTGCTTAAAAATTAACAGTGCTGCTCCTAAAGTGGCGTATGGAGTTAGTAACAAGGCCTATCCAGAACACATGGCTAATGACCATAGCAGTCGATGTCAAAACACCAAGGAAAAAAAAATAATATAATGTATTCGTGAAATCCTCTGATCGAATATCCCTTCAAATTGCAGAATTACAAAATACTTGCCAGTCGCTCAAACTGTGTAGCTGTACAAAACACCACTCGAGCAAGATATGTTTCTAAGCAACACAGTTTTCGTCACAGCAAGGTGAAAGTATTTTTTGAAAATTCAACATTTTGTCGGGATATTGTTACTGAAAATTCAATGACTTGTGGCATTGTTTATATAGAAGTAAGATGGCAAACCTTATTGGATTTATATTGGATTCAAATGGATGCGACATGTAGAAGGCGACAGTTTGATCTCGAGATCTTGCATCTAAGTCATGTCGTAACTTGATTAAAACAATAGAACTGCTTTGAAAACTGGGTTATTTGAAGAAACCTGCAATAAAATGACGTCAAATATTCACGTTTGTAACTAATCACGCTAGATGACACTCGCGTTTGGGTCCAATACCTTTTCCACAGGCATTGACTATCTATTTGAACAATTCTTGTGGTATTACTATTGAAAACACCAGCTGTCTTTCAATTCTGATTGGTCTGTCAGCGTTGGTGTTTTCAACGATGTAACCATGGATCAGAGAGAGTAAACTAACAGGAGGTTTAATAAGCTCTAGCCAATCAAAATCTCGTAGCATCGACGCGTCATAGTGACGTACCTGGACATGAGAACATTGTCGAACTTGGGGGGGGGGGGATTAGACTCTCCTGGTCATATAACGTTTATTCTTTTTGACCATGGATGACAAAGCAAAGCTTGATATTTTGACAGAACCTATTGTAGGCGAAGACGTCAAAATGAGTCTAATCGTTACTATATAATAAATTAATGATAGTTATAATAATAATTTTTATGATTATAGTCCTGTGGACTCGTAGTGTTTTCTCAAAGTAATTCAGTTTCGTCCAGAAATGAATCGACAGACTTATCGCGAAAATTCAATCATCACTTGTGGTATTACTACCATTGTTTATATAGAAGTAAGCTAGTTAGTCAATGCCTGTGTAATTGGTGTTGGACGCAAACGCGAGTGTCATCTAGCGTGATTAGTTACAAACATGAATATTTCCTTCAAAAAACCATGATTTTAATGCTGTCCCATTGTTTCAATCAAGTTACGACATGACTTGGAGTCCAGATCACTGAAGTTACGACATGACTTGGATGCGAGCTCACTATCGCCATCTACATGTCGCATCCATTTTGATCCAATTATAATCCCATAAGGTTGACTATCTTCTATATAAACAATGTTACTACTGAATATTTCACGCACTTGCCAAATGAACCAATCAGGAACTCCAGTCAAGTTCGGATCATCAATAATTACCGAACTTCACTCTTGATTCTGATTAGTCTGTCAAGTTCGGTGTTTTCAGCTTCGTATATGTGACAGGCGTCAAATATAAGTAATTATACGCTATGCACGCATTTAAAAACGAGCATTTTTGGGATAAATTCTATCGAATTAATCAATATTTCCTGTTTATTGAACTTGATCAATTACTCACATTAACTTTTTTGCTAATTGCGTCTAATTCTGCCAAATTTCAGACTTTCTTGGTGAAATAGTCTAATAAAATTCAACTCGTGATTGAATCTATCTCATAAGTCTGTCTTTCATTTCTGAACTCAACTGAATTGTTTCGAGAAAACACCACTCGTCCTGCGGACTCGTGGTGTTTTCTAGAAGCAATTCAGTTTCGTTCAGAAATGAATCAACAGACTTATCGCGAAAATTCAATCACCTGTGGTATTACTGTTGAAAATCTTATAGGACAGACAGTTGCCTTCTGCTAGTTCTGCTCTGAATGTCAAAACATATGATCAACCCAAAAGTAATTCCTAACTTTTAGTAGAAGTTTATAAACACCTCCATAATTGATGATTGTTAATTCCTAATAATTGTTAATTATAAATTCTCAGTTTAGTTGAGTTTATAAATCCATCAAGTGGTACCAGCACTGTCAGATGTGAATGAGGTATGACAAATCGTAGATGTAAGAGATAGAGTATATAGGGTGAACCACCACCAGTAACCGAAAATTAAATGGGGAACTGGTCTGTCATGTGCGGAAGCTTCTGTAAAATTTGAGGGCTATCTGCGACAATATAACAATTTTCGTAGTGGAGTTGTGTAAACACGGCCATATACCGGGTGTCAACAAATCATAAGTTCTAGACCATTGGGTGTATCAAAATGAGATTTGGTATAGGTAAATGGTATGTGAAGAGGAGAGTTTTCACATATTTTTCACTTTCCTGTCACTTCCGGTATCACCGGAAATAGCCCCGGTTCTAAATTTTTAAATGAAACACCCTGTATATTGTAAAATTTTTGGATTTATAAATCAGAATGTGAATTTTTCGAAAGTTTTTACGTCTACTTAAATTTTTGGAGTCACTTTTGAAATTACATCTAGGTGGCCATGATCGGAAGTAAACTAATCTAAGGATCTCAGGTGATATCAGAATATTACAATCGCGAAGTTTTAGTGACTAGTATGATAGATTTGAATAAGACAAGTTGGCAAAATTACATTTTCGTGTCTAACTATTATTTTTCAAATGGCGACCATTTTTTGACAAGCACTTTTCGAAAAAAGGATATTTTGACGAATCTAACGATACTAATTTATTTGCGATTGGATTACAAATAAGAAGATAAATTAAATATTAGTGAGGAAAATACTTCATAATAATTTATTTACTTTTGTCAAGTGTGCCGAGGATAGGCATGATGCATAATATTTTGCAGTTATTTCGATCAAGTCGTCTTTGGAGAACAAAACACTCACTTAGGTTATGACAGTGACATAAGCTTTAAGAGCAGAAGGTAAAAATTTCTTGATTTTCGTTAAATTTCAGTTCAATTGTCCGTCAAAATAATATATACTCAAAGTGAAAAAGTGGTTCTGTTGTTATTGTTTGAAGAATGTCACAGAAATCCAAGGAATAATGCTGCTGAGTTGTATGCTCAGAGATATCCCAATCGGCAACATCCATCCCATCAGTATTTTCCGTATGTTGAGAATCGTTTTAGGCAAGAGGGAAATCGAGAGGCATAACAGAGGTTTATCATAAATGAGGAGACTGAGATTAACGTTCTTGCTATGGTTGAGGTAGACAAAACGGTTTATTTAAGAGAAATTAGTCGAGAAATGCAGATAAGTCACGAATCAGCAAGAAAAATATTGAAAAAGCACGGATATCGAGCATTTAAATATCAGTTACATCAACATTTGTATGCTGACGATGGCGATAGACGAGTAGTGTTTTGTGATTGGTTGCTTCAAAAGCATAAAGTTAACCCAAATTTCATCAACTTCATTCTATTTTACGACGAATCACGATTTACAAATAATGGCTTGTTTAATAAGCAAAATTCTCGGTACTGGGCCCAACAAAATCAACATGCAAGAAAGGTTTGGCGTCAATGTCTGGGCTGGTATCGTTGGAAACAGAATAATTGGACCAATATTGTTTCAAGGTCAGTTAACAGGGGCTAGGTACTTAGGTTTTCTTCAAAATGAAATCGAGGATCATCTTAATAATCTACCTTTAGCAGTTTTACGGCAAATTTACTTCCAACAAGATGGAGCACCCCCTCATAAAACCAGATACGTTCTTGATTACTTAATAGAGCATTTCAATAATCAAGTTATTGCAACCAATGGTCCAGTACTGTGGCCTGCCCGCTCACCGGATCTGTCTGTGCTAGATTTCTTCATTTGGGAATAAGTCAAAGAAAGGGTCTGCTATGCAACAGCCCCAGCCACTCTCGAAATCTTAGAAGAAAAGATTCTGCAGGCATTTAGAAGTATAACGCCACAGATGTTACGAAACGTGTTGAGAGAAACAATTGAACGAGCTGAAATGTGTCTTCAACTTTCAAAATTTACTATAGAGAAACATTTAAGAAATTGGAATATTGAAAAAAATGTAAGTGCACCGCAGAAATTATTGTTAATTTTGTTAAATTTGTTGATCCTATCGCAAATAAATTAGTATCGTTAGATTCGTCAAAATATCCTTTTTTCGGAAAGTGCTTGTCAAGAAATGGTCGCCATTTGAAAAATAATAGACACGAAAATATAATTTTGCTAACTTGTCTTATTCATATCTATCATACTAGTCACTAAAACTTCGCGATTGTAATATTCTGATATCACCTGAGGTCTTTAGATTAGTTTACTTCCGATCATGGCCACCTAGATGTAATTTCAAAAGTGACTCGAAAAAATTAAGTAGGCATAAAAACTTTTGAAAATATCACATTCTGATCTAGAATTGTCTCAGAAATCAAAAAATGTTACAATATACAGGGTGTTCCATTTAAATATTTAGAACCGGAGCCATTTCTGGTGAAACCGGAAGTGACCGGAATGTGAATAAATATGTGAAAACTCTCCTCTTCACATACCATTTACCTATACAAAATCTCATTTTGATACACCTAATGGTTTAGAAGTTATGACTTTTCTAATAGATTCGTTGACACCCGGTATATGTTTGCGCAGTATTACCACGTGTTGGTTACGATCACCATGTGCAGAATCGATGATACTCATAGAATGAAATAGCCAACTGAAGTGACTTTAACTGGAGTGAAACCAGAGAGAATTTGCAAGAGATGTAATTTTAAAAGATGTTCGAAATATCTGCCATTTTGCTCAATATATTTTCAAGCTCGATCTTCTATTGGATTTTGAAATTTCTGGATGAAGGATAACGCCCTTTTTTATTTTATGGTTTGGGTAAAGCCTGCGGAGTTCCAAGACTAAGTCTCGATATTAAGTCTACTTTTCCTCTTCTTCTAAGAACATGTTCAACTCTATGACGAAAATCGTCTTACTTTGATGATCGAGGAGGGTGACTTCAGGCTCATTGGCTTGTATTTGTTTGAGAGTGTTAAATGAGTAAAAATTGTTAAAATTTTAATTTCCGTCAACCTGTTGCACCCCTACGCGCAACCCACAGAAGTCTCCGAGAGACTTGTGCGAGCTAGGGAAGACGCATTCCTTACATGTGATGCCATGCACGAGACCGATGATCGTTATTATCATTATTATATTTATTCTTATGAGAAACGTTTGTATCATCTGTCGAGAAATAAATTTGTATATCCATGCATGAATACCTACTGGGTTATCTTACTTGTTGCACTTTGACAGTTGTGCAATATCCAAATATTGGAGTTTCTGATTCATAAGGTCGCACCATCTCGCTAATTATTTTAATTGAAACGACAAACAAATGTGCATGTATGAATTGTCTGTATTCACGTAACGATTTATAAAATTTCATAATGCTCTGAGAGAAACGACACAAACATAAATTACAGACCAACCACGCTCTTTACAAACTTCAGCAAAATAGAAAAATGACAACTCGGAAACAATAGGACTTCTGCACAACCCTTTGATAGGAAAATGTTCGCCCAATTCTCCAAAAGAAAATAACTAGACATCCGTTGAATTGCATCTTTTAAATCCTTGGAAAATCTTGTACAAGAACTACTTTGCGGTAAGAAGAATACAGAGACTCCAGGTCAGAAAAGTACCCTGACTTGGTAGAATTCTTCATGTGAAAATTTCGCACCAACAATTTTCGACCAATCTAATGCTCTTACTTTGACATATTACCATGACAAACATATCTATTTCGAGAAATGTTTTGCCTCCAGGGTATCCTGGAAGTAATACACTGAAAAGTTTGTTACGTTAGTCACGTGATTAGACGGTAACACAACATACAATTTTAGAGATTTTAATTTGTATAAAATTTTCGCTTTATGAATAAAAAGAGATATTGAAAAAACAATACGTATATTCATATTGAGTAAACCAACTATGTTAATGTAACAACTATTTGCAGATATTTCGTATAAAAAATCTAAATGTTTTTCAAATTCTAACAATACTTCTTATTTTTTCAAAGGTGAATATGGAGGCGAACACATGTCAATAGGTTCCATTATATGCTTATGTTTGAGTTAGTAAATAAGAATATTTGGATACTATTTTGTTCTGCTTACTCCTAGATTGACGGCCAAAAATATGAGGCGCCGTTTGGGTAAAAAGTGTTTTTGCATATATATAAAATTTTGTGTAGATGTATTTATTAGTTGTAGCAATATCTTTTATTTTACTTTCGTATAGATTTATTTTCTACCAAACACAATATTTTTACATTTCAAGCGTTGCAAGTATATTAAAACGTGAATGCCCATTTTATATTTATAAATTTGATCTATTTTATGTCGTCAAGAGATGGAGCAGCCGACGCGATTTATCAAAAGCTTTTTTCAGTTGTAAGGTATTTGACTTTGAATAATTCAATGATTATTAAAAAAAACAAATGAAAAAATATTCTGAGAATGTATGCTGCGATATCATTCAGCCGCTATATTTTTGGGAGTGTACTAAGTCGCGTAGGTATCGCCATCTCTTGACAACATAAGATAGATGGAATCTATAAATATATGGAATTTCATATATTTGGAACTCTTGGAACGTAAATATATTGTGTTAGATCACAAATGAGTGATTCGGAAAGCAAAATGAAAAATAACCTACACCTAATAAATATATTGACTCAAAATTTTATAGATTTGCAAAACCCTTTTAACATCAACGGCGCCTCATACAAAATGCGGATTCTTGATAAATTATATTCTTAACTACACCAAAACTCTTTCTTCTAAAGACAACGTTAAATTCTCTAAACAACGGTTACAGTTTGTTTAGTTGAGATGAACTGTTTATGATTTTTTTGTTTTAATGAACCTGTATGATATTGAAGAGCTACAAATTGTTGTACGTCAGTTGCAATTTTTTGAAATCTACTATTTATGATGAGTAAAAGACAGCTAGCAACTTTTTCTGGTGTCTAACGTACCAGCATTCCGCGTATTTTGAAACTCCACAAATTTCATCGTTACAAAATAAAATTAACGCGAGAACTGAATGAAGATGATTTTGATCGACGTTTAGAATTCTGTGAGGCGATTGCAAATCCACAGTTTCTTTTCAACATTTGTTTTAGTGATGAATTATTGTTTTTTTATTAAATGATACAGTTAATCGACATAATTGTCGATACATTATGTCGGGGCGTGGCGCAGTGGTTAGAGCGTCCGACTCATCTGAGTCAAAAGGTTCGGAGTTCGAACACTGGTTGGGCTGGGATTTTTTGAATTAATTTAACCGATTAAATTATCAAAATCTCGTTGCTCGACTAGGGTAAGTCCTGCACGATTCACTGTTGCGTTCCAATTAACAGTGCTGCTCCTAAGGTGGCGTATGGAGTTAGTAACAAGGCCTAACCAGAACACATGGCTAATGACCATAGCAGTCGATGCCAAAATACCAACGAAAAAAAATATTGTCTATAATGGGCTGATTCTGATCTGCACATATTTCATGAAGTACATACGCAACATCTCCAAAAATTAAACTTATGGGCTGGTATTTTTTGTAATCGTATCGTTGGCACAAATAAACCTATGTTAACAAACATTATCGAAAAAGAACAAAATTATCTGGAGGATCAGCTGATAATTCATCAAGACGCCGCTCCTCCGCACAATTTTCGGCCTGTTTGGCAGTATTTAGATCAACACTTCTCGGGTCACTGGATTGCTAGGCGAGGTTCTATCAAATGACCCCCACGATCACCAGATCTATCTCCCCTAGATTTCTTTCTATGGGGTCATTCGAAATGCAGCATTTATTCTACTTCACGTGCTTCGCTCGAAGATTTACGACAACGAATCACAAGTCACCCCAGAAATGCTCTAAAATCAGCACAATATTGTTGCATGGAAGTTGGAGTTGAGCATTTCAAGCAATTTTTAAGATGAGACTGATGTAAGTAAATTTAACTCTTCACCGGTCTTTAGAGAAGTCTTTCAAATGATATGCCACTCGGCCCCTATTCCCTATTCAAATTTTAAGGGTTGTTTACCCCAATGCTCGAAGGTTGAAGTGACGGTGCTGCAGGTAGGACAACAAAATGTCCTCATCGAAAGTAAAATCGTCTTGTCGTAGCCTTTTTTCCACATCTAATGTATTATTACCCAAAACCCACTTGTTAAATTTTCGATGGGCCACCCTATATTTTTGTTTTCCACGAATTTTAAAGAAAATTATCCATCTTCTGCGAAAACTTTCAAACAATCGTACCATCCAAAAATTTCCGGTATTAATTCAAGCACTAGAGAAATTAAAAGGGAAATTAGTTGTATTATCATCATTCCTAAAGATTTTATCATGAAGCTCGTACCTTTGTTCTCAAATTCGCGTTTCTTGCAATATTCCCACCCTATCTCTTTTCTGTATGAACCTGACCCTAACTTTGTTAACTCTCAATAACAAAATTATGGTTCATTACGTGAAGTAACAATAACAAAGTAACAGCAAAAAAAATAATAAACAAATTATTGGCGCTCCGGGCCAGCTTGAATTAATTCGGTGGCGCATTCGATTTTACAGTTGCAGGGAAACCCAAAAAAAACTGCAACACCACATCATCTGAAGAGTTGGAATTGGTTAAATGATGACTCCTAAAGAGGTCCGTCGAATTTTGAATATCTGCCTTCCGGTAAAACAGGATGTATGGGGTATCCAGAGGGTCCAAAAGGTCTAATTCGAAAGAAAACATTTCATTCATGCAACTATCATCAAATTTATACCAGTCCGTTCTGTCCTTGGCCAAGGTATAGTAGTGACCAGAATCAACTCCAGGACCACAGTGGACGATGACTGCGTAAAGCTCATAACGGCAGTCGGCTAGATAGGGGTGTTCATCTAGCTTGACGCGTTGAAATAATTTAATACATCTGCGACATGATGAGTCATAACTGAAGAGCTTCAAAGTCTGGATCAAATTTTCAGTTTCAACAACACCTGTTATTTTTATCTCTATCGGTTGTTTCAACGCAGAATTGGCAATACAGCTGTCTATCATCTGTTAGGTGTTCGGTTCTCAAGTGATGATTAATTAGATTCTGCACGGACTGGATTTCCGCAAGATTGGGGAACATGAGCTCTAATTAAGAGAAGTTACTGACTTTCTGCTTACAATTCTGCATCCGCTGCAACTCAAAACTGTAAGGATTTTCCCTCCAAAAGATGTTTTTACCGAAGAAGAAATAGTTAATGATTCAACAACATCAGGGCTTTCACGGAAATTGATCAAACTATTCTCCTGCTCAAGAAGTGTACTCAACAGGTATCCCCAAAATTCGAAACTGTCTTGTTGTCCTGATGAAAATCTAGTTGGTCTCAAAGACTTCATAAAATCAACCGGAAAAATGGAAGAAACCCTTTCAGCAAATTGAAGTTGGTTGAACATTTGCTTCAGTTCGAAGAATAACTGGGAAATATCATTATTATTGGTTATTATTTGTACCCTGAAAGACTCCGTCATAAATAGCGCTTGATGAAAACATTATTTCAATGCCGACGAATTGACGTCATATTCGCCATGTTTTTTTTCTGTTTATCCTTTGAAATAAGATCATCTTTTAGGCGGGCTGTTTGTTCCACAGTTTTGGACTCTCGATTATTGTAGCTGCATTTTCAATTTTTTCTGTTTTGTTTTTGTATTTTACCGTGTATAGTTAACATTTTCTAGTGATATATACCGTATAAATGACTTGCCTGTTGAAGGAACATCTAACTATAAGAAATTCAATACATTCAATTTAATATCCTACTGATGTGAATACCTTTTCGTATCGCTCAGATATTGGAAGGTCAACCAGTTGTTTATTGCGTCTGCTTTGTCGTTCATTCAAATTAAAAATCCAACCTGAACCCCGACTGGGAACAACATGTTTATGAAGCCACTTACTGGTTTTGCGATTTGTTTTTAGATTCTTCACATTTTTCCGTCTGTCCAGTTTAATTTTTTACACAAAACTATTTCAAGTCACAATGGTCTCTAACTGGAATATCAGGTAATGAAATCACTATGATGAACAAAATATCGTATTATGAAAAAGTTATAGTTTTATTTTTGTACAAAAAATATAAATAATCTTGTCATACAAATATTTGGGTTATTTAGGGTCCTCGAATATGGCATAGTTATGGCGTGATAAAACTTGGCAGCTGATTTTTTCTGAATCGTTCAATATAAATATTTTGTATGGTGGTAACGTTGTGCGATAAAATTTCCGGGAACTTCTAGTTGTCGGATGCCCTAAAGTCAAATCAATAATTTTTCGAGGGTCCCAAAAGACTACGTCCCCTACCAAAAATCAATATCAAGTGTTCTTCATCTGTTTATAGGAAAATTAAGTCTCAACGTTTTCTCACACTAGTGCGAAAAGTAATAAGATGGATCAATATAATTGAAAATCGAAGTTATAAGGATGAACAGCATGGGGATCACGGTAACCGTAAGAGTTACACTGTTTTGTGCGAAGATAAAAATCGGAAATTATCCAAATGCGAACTGCAGGGAATGATATCGATATTTCACCTTGACAAACTCAGGAGAATAAAATGGACTGCTTGCTAAATCGGAGAAATTCGTGCCTTTTAAAACTCTTACCTGTTATCAGATGCTGTGATTGGAGTTCACAACGGTTCTAGATTGCGTAGGAAAACTATTTGTGCGGAGTTTTTACACTCGACGACTCTCTCACTCACTGTCGAGAGTATATCAACGAATGTGTAGGCGGTACACATTCCCATACACGAGTAAAAAAGCTTTAAAAGGCTTATTCACGATAAAATGAGAAGTTATACGCGGTGAGCCAAATAAGACGAGCTGAAGATGCCTTGCATTTTATAATTTATAATAATAATAAGAATAACAAATGAATAATGAAAATAAACTTTTAGAATACATAAAATAACAAAACAAAAGGGAAGTTGAGTGGAAACGCGACATACACAGTAGGTCAAATGAGCAAAAAGTTGTACAATCAAGGGGCCAATAGACAGATGTTAAGAAATCCTACTTTACTTCCGGAGATATTCGGTCTTTATTTTTTCTGAAGTTATTTTAAAGGTTTTGAAAAAACCAAAGGCACATTCTCATTGCCACTTCTTTACCTCTACAAAAAGAAACCATTAGCAACTTTGTCTTTTTTTATGGCATAAAAAATATACAGTCTGTAGCATTTTTTAATACGAATGCAACGACATACGGCACAATATGTTTTCCTATGTTTTTATTCAGTAAAAATGCATATTACAATTTTTGTACATAGGCGGCTTAGAAACAATCCGTAACAAAACATGCATAGCTGTCAGTTTCCATAAACAATTTCATCTTGAATGAGTATTCCATTGTTGTTGTTATTGTTGTTATTGCAATCGTTTCTTCTACATTAAAATGGACGGAGGTAATTTTACAAACGAAGAAAAGTGTCATATGATGCCGAACACATGTATTAGAACAAATACCCAGAGCGAACACAACCTGGCAAGAGCGGTGAGTCTATTTTCAGGAGTTTAGTACATAATTTAAAAAATATGGTTCACTTAAAAACCTGTGCTATCGCTACAAAATCCGTCTGCTGAAAAAAAAGTATACATAGTTTTACAATCAGTCATTGAAAACCCAGAAACTTCAACTTGAGAAATTGAACACCAGGCTGAGGTACCTAAATCAACAGCTCAATTTATTTTAAGAAAAATAAATTCAACCGATATAAATTTCGAATTTGTCAAACCTTAAGACCAGGTGATGGCCAGTGGTATAGACATTTTTCCTTTCATAGTGATCTGGTCGGATGGAACTATGGTTACAAATAACGGTATTTTCAACAGGCGCAACACACACTTTTGGTCACAACAAAATCCATGTGTGAAGAGATCATCCAGATACCAACATCGATTCGGATTTTATATATGGTGAATTTTTGGCACGAAGGTTATAGGTCCATTTATCTAACTCAACGATACCTTCGTCTATACGATAAGATCTGGAAGATACATTGGATAATTTGCCATTGGACGCTGTGCATAATTGCTGGTTTCAACAAGATGGTGCACCAACTCTTAATGCCATAGCTGTTCGCCAATACCTATGTGAGCGGTTCCCAAGAAATGGGATTGGCACTTATAGTGATAAACCCTGGCCTGCAAGGTCACCAGACCTAGCACCTTCAGACTTTTTCTGTGGGACATATTAACAATGAGGAACTCATACAAAAAAAATTTTGAAAACGTGGATCAGCATTTGATAGAATTACCCCTGAAATGTTGAATCGTGTTATAGATTCCACTGTGAGACGGGCATACTTATACCTACAAACTGGAGTCAATATGTTTGAACATATGCTATAGCACTTACTATTTACAATCTCTAACAATAGTTCTTGTCTTCTTAGTTCTTATTATTTTAGTTTCTGTTAGTTAAATATTAGATTATGTTGAAAAACCATTTTTTCTGAATAAAAACAAAGGAAAACATATTGTGCCGTACGTCGTTGCATTCGCAATAAAAAATGCTATGTCCTACATTTTTTCGTTCTGTTTAAAAAAACAAAGTTGATGATGGTTTCTTCCAAACGGAACAATGTACGGAGATTTTGTGAACGCCATTTTGTAGCGGTAAAAAAGTGACAATAAGGATGTGCATTTGTTTTTTTCGAAACTTTTCAAATAAATTCAGAAAAAAATTAAAACCAAATCGCCTAATTTCGTTATTTTCCTAATATCTCCGGAAGTAAACAACATTTCTGGGATTCTTCAACATCTATTCATTAAACCCTTAATTGCGCAACTTTTTGCCCATTTGACCTACTGTGTAACTCTTATGGTTACCGAGATCCCCATGCTGTTCATCCTTATCTTGGGCAAACTTTATAAAATCTACAGATCACGTTAAGTCAATATCAAGTCACATTTACTCAACATGTCATTTATCATTTTTGTGGCTAACACAGTTGGAACAGTTACTAAAACTGATCTCTGACGTCATTTCGGATAAAATTTGATGATGAATTTTTTTTGGATCCTGTTGCAATTCTATGATCCGAGGTTCAGATATGTCCTGAAATGTTTGTATAGTGGTAACTTTATTTTCACCTAGTATTTCTTCGGCTGTACTCCGATTATTTTTAAGATAAGTTTCTACATATCCCTCGACCCTGCTACTCGTTTTCCAACCACCTTGACGTTTCAGCATTAAGATGTCAGTTACCAAAAAGTCAGTAATGACGCCGATGACCTACGGAAACAGTGTCCAGTGTATCTGGAGGGATCAGGCAATTTAAGAAATGTTGCTGTAATTTTAAGTATAGCTCCAAAGGTGTTGATACCATCTGGTTGTTTATAACATCGGCATTTTCTATACGTGATAGAAAGACGCTTGTGGTATGTATTTTGGAGACGCATACGAATGTATTTGCTTATTATTTCTACCAAGTTTATACCTGCTATATCACCACGGGTAACGACAGATTCTCTTCGACATTTCGTCGTTGTATATTGTAAAGTAAAATGATACGAATTTCCTCTATCCTCAATATCATCCACCAACATTCTACATAACCCATCTCATCGACATCCTCCTGCGACTCCAATGATAAATACAATTTGCTTAATTTATTTGAAACAAACTATTTTGTAATAAAGATGACACCTACCTTCACCCGAGGGGTGTCTCACTTCTGAAATCTGGTGTACAACATGACCAGAAATCCTTGAAATCCATGTTGAATTCCAGAAATCCAACCTGAAATTCCGAAATCTTTGATGAAATTCAGAAATCCAATATGAAATCTCGAAATCCCTATGGAAGGAATCCTTATGAAATCCAGAAATCTCAGGTGAAATTGAGAAATCCTACAAGAAATCTTGAAATCCGAATGAAATCTTGAAATCCGAATGAAGTCTTGAAATCCTTATGAAATCTCAATAGAAATCTTGAAATTCTCAAGAAATCCAGAAATCCTAAGTGATATCTTGAAATGTTCATGAAATCTTGAAATTCTTTTGAAATCTTGAAATCCAAGTGTAAATTCTGAAATCCTCGGTGAAATAATCAAATTCCTAATGAAATATGAAAATCTTAAAAGAAACTTCGCAAATACTCGTGGATCCCCGCATAAAGCCCCACCTGATTGTTGAAGAGTTAATGAAGACACAGAAACCGACACAAACCGGCAGAAACGTGTTATTGCAATATATAGTACGATGCAAATGTATGGAATAAATTCATTATTTCAGAATATAAACATATTTTGGAAAATTCCTCGAACACTTCGATTTTCTTTTCCGATCGGACAATTTTTGAACCCCACCGTGAATATATCGGGTTATCCGCATTCGAGTGAAAATTACTTTACTGATATTTTTAAATGGAACATCCAGTGTATTTTTCCATATTTGGTTAGGGATCGTCATTACAAATCCAGTGATACCAGGTTTGATGGGATTATGTCAAACGGCTGCGGAGATATGGGCAAAAAACTTCCTCGTATGTCCAATGAGTATGACTGAGACTTCACACGATTCGGAAGGTCAAAAGTCTCTGTGGCACTCATTAGGCATATGGAGAAGTTTTGTGCTCATATCTCCGCAGCCGTTTGACATAATCCCATCAAACCTGGTATGACTGGATTCGTAATGACGATCCCTAACCAAATATGGAAAAATACACTGGGTGTCCCATTTAAAAATATCACTAAAGTAATTTTTACTCGAATGCGGATAACCCTATATATTTAGGGTGGGGTTCAAAAATTGGCCAATCGGAAAAGAAAATCGACATGTTCGAGGAATTTTCCAATATATGTTTATATTCAGAAATAATGAATTTATTCCATACATTTGCATCGTACTGTATGTACCGGTAAAGTTTGCCGTCTAGAAACATTTTCTGAGAAAAAAAGTTATTGTATAATTGAATCGAGAATTGAATATGGCTGCTGAGGCTACAGAGGTGAGAATATAGTAAAGTTATAAACTACATACTTAATATCAAACTCAAAAAGAAAAATCTCGAAATGGTATCAAATAAAATTAAAAACTTAATCATTTGTTAGGTTAGCATATGGTGTTTATTACCTGCGGAGCGAGCTGCGGAGGGAACGAAAATTCGTGCTACAATTCAACTAAATATTATGTAACACTCAGATGTACTTTTCAGAATAAACATAAATAAATTATTATTTCAAATTCAGTTGATAAGCAAGGGATAAGCAAGGGCAATCGCAATCGTCTTCTGGTGAATAGTGACAAAATCATAATCTACGCGACCTTTTATAGGTCTATAGTTAAAGTGTAATTACGCGCGGTCTTGTGGCGCGCGTGGTTTCGCGCTTTTTCTCCCTCCAAAACGCTCCATGAGCGGTTTCCATACGTTTTTAATTTCCACGCTTGGTTGACTGAAGGCACCATTGGCTTCTATGTAGGTGGTTTCCATAAATTTTCGTTTGAACCAATGTTCTTCTCTATGAAGAACACTAGCTTCGTCCCAGAGAATTCGGTGGTGTTTTGTCTAGGCGTGGTCAGCAATTCCCGATTTTGATGTTTCCCCTCGTTGAGTCCACTTTTTATTTTCGGCTATTCTTACTGATAATGGCCTCTTGGTCTCTCCAAGGGTCGCATGATTCGTCGCGGAAACACCTCTGGAAATACAGGGAACGATGAGGGCAGTGATCAAATAATCAAATTAATTAGGCAGTGGATAGTACAACTTTTGAAAATGAAGAAAGTGGCACAAGATACATATTCAGAAATTACGGAAAAAGAAATAGTTATCAAAGATGCTCGTGAAGATGAAGAAAGAATTTCGAAAATTGTTGTATGTTTCTTTTGCGATGCAGAAATCAAAATTTTCAAAAACAAATCAGCGACACACAGAATCCCTCAGTGCAGCAATCAGAATTTTCCTTCTTGATAAGTAATCAAATATAAATTGTCATCATCATTGTCATACATCTAATGTCATGTTTTTCTGTCCGTTTGGTTTCAATTTCATTTTAATTCTCACGTTAGTAAGTAACCATCTATTTATATATATATATATATATATATATATATATATATATATATATATATATATATATATATATATATATATATATATATATATATATATATATATATATATATATATATATATATATATATATATATATATATGAAATCCTTAAATCCAATGGAAATCCTGATTTGATGTACAAATCTCGGTACAAATATTAAGGCAGTGAAACACCCCTCGTATGCTTGAATACGTTACTGCCAAATGTGTGAACCATTTTTTTGACTTTGGAATCCTGAAGGAAATCTTGAAATCCGAATGAAATCCTGAAATCCCTTATGAAATCCAGAAATCTCCGGTGAAATTCAGAAATCGTACAGGAAATCTTGAAATCCGAATAAAATCTTGAAATCCGAATGAAATCATGAAATCCACATAAAATCCAGAAATCTTTGGTGAAATCCAGAAAATCTAAAGGAAATCTTGAAATTTGTTATGAAATCCAGAAATCCGTTCAAAAGTTCTGAATCCAATTGAAATCTCTCAAATGAAAATTTGGTGTACAAGTTTTATGGAAGTGAGACACCCCTCGCATTCACCATAAAAAATATTCATCTTCAGCTTTTCCATTGCGATAATATGAGATTTCTCTGGTTTGTATGATTCTGATAGTCTTTTCGGGAATGCTATATGATTATTATATGTGCTTATGTCTACGTTTTCGTTTTTGGATAACATGGTTCTTATCATCGAGTTTTGACTCGCTACGCTACGTCTGCCAACATTGACACCTTTGTTTTAAACATACACTTTACACACTTTTATCATAAATAGCTATTTGCGCCTACCTCGTATTGAAATGTATGTTCAATGTTCTTCAATGCAAATTAAATCTACCATTAATGACCCCAACGAATGAAAGATTTGTTATTGATGGATGATTTCGAGAAATCGTTCATAAATGCTATTAATGGTCGATTTGCCATTAATGGTCGATTTCACTATTGCTTCATTATTGTTGCATAGGCAACTAAACATAACCTGATGTTATGGACGCTAGAATTGATATTGACGATAAATATAAGTTGCCAGATGTTGTGGAAACTACTGAAGTAGCATCTTTAACTTTATTGCTAGAAAAAATTAGAATTATTTTATTTCATCAAGAGTGAGGTGGATGGGAAAATATTGTAGTCAACTCTTAGATTAAAACTCGATTAATGATCTCGAAAATTAACGCGCTCGCTACGCTCGCGCGTTGAAATATCTCGATCATTAATCGCCTCCATTAATACACTAGTTGATTAAATAACTATTTCCGCCCACCTCATTAACAAGTCTGTTTAATGTTCTTCAATGCAAATGAAATCGTTCATTAATAGGGGTCATTAATGAACGATTTGTTATTGATGCATGATTTCGAGAATTCGTCCATTTAGGAACGCTATTAATGAACGATTTGTCATCAATTGTCGATTTCTCTATGAATGCATGATTGTTGCATAGGCAACCAAACATAAACGTATTAAGATATTATGGACGCTAAAATGAATTTTGACGATAAATTTATGTTGCCTGAAGTTGCAGAAATGGCTAAAGTAGCATCTTCAACTTTATTGCCAGAAAAAAAATAGAACTCCTTCATTTCAACAAGAGTGAATCATTATAGACCGGGGGATGGTGACAGATTTTGGGACACGATTTTACTCATTATGCCTTTTGGAATACAGTATTGTCTGTATTTCCTCATGATAATAAGGCAGGAATAAAAGAGTGGTTCTGGGTTCTTCCTAAAAAAATTTATTAATCATTTGTTCGAAAAATATGTGTTTCGCTACGATTTTAATCAGGCTGCTATGTGTTTTGTAATGAAATAACGAAAATAAAATACTCAGAAAACCATTGGCATACCGTTAGGGCGGGTCCGAAGGGTTGGTATGGTCACGTGAATTTGTATGAAAATAAGGAAATTTTCCGTGTTTTTAAACAGGCTGCCACTGATAAGTATACAAGTTATTGTTCTGAAACTGCTTAAAAAAAGATGGCATACTGAATGCGTATGCCTAAGTACTGTTAACTATGCAAAAGTTTTGAACAGATATGGAATAACAATCAGCACAAAATTTGTTGTAATATAAAGTTTGTCTCCTGAATTGTTGATATGTAACATGGCATACGAGTTGTGCGGGTTCGTCATACTAAAAAATTGAAATGAAGTTGCAAAATAGATTAAAAAAATTCCATGTTTTTAAGCTGTATGCCTGTCTGTTTTCATTATAGCCATGGTATATGGAGATGAAATAAGAAATGGCATACAAGTTATGCGAGTTTTCTATATAAAAAAAATTGTAAAAAAGGTTCAAAATTATGAAAAAAAACATGTGTTTTAATCAGTATGCCTCTTGGTTTATGAAAAAAGTTAGTGATTTATCACATTTAAAATGCAACAAAACTTTCTCACTATTTCGATTTTCCGACATTGCCATGTTGGTCCCCTATCGCTGGAGCGTTATATGTGGCTTCTTTTTCATTTGTACATTTTTGTACAGTATAGTTTGTCCACGGCTTAGTTTTTGAATTAAATTGAACGTAATCTGTTTTTTTTCTTAACAGCTTTTATCATAAACTCATATGCCGCCACGAGTTTGAACGTTGCGAGTGCTCTGAAGGCACTTCTTCACCACGTGCATCATACGCTATTTTTATTATAAAGAATATCGCACTGTTCAGTCTCACAGAAAGTATTTTCCGCACTCCTGCGAAAATGCTGTCAAATAAATAATTTGTTTAGATGTACCGCGGTAAAGCTGACAAATATTGTATAATTCCTATTTAGATTTACCCTTAGGAACATATATATTTGAGGAAAAACTATTTGAAATGTGATTTTTTTTCTAAACAAAGTTGATCTCACTTGTAATCATCGATCCCACTTGTAATCATCGATCCCACGTACCTACTACGGACACAATAAATAAAAATAATTGAAATTTTTTTCCCATAAATTCATAATTCTGAAAACGATATTTTATTGAAGAAACAAACTTCTGCTCTAGTCTCAGCTTCTCCCGGTAATGGATAGGAAGGAATGAAAGGGAAGGACTGCAGGTTTCACCTTTCGAGACCTGCACAATGCTTAGATAATGCCAAGGGTCCCCGTGAGAGCAACTCCGCCGTGGATCGAATACGTCGTACTTCAATAGAATAACAGCGGTAACGGAATTAGGTCCGCCTCCTGCATTGCCTATGCATGTGTTGTCATCTCATTCAGTACAAACAACTGCAACCTCATAGTTTCTGAAGCACGATGTTCCGGTGCTGTCCCAGAAAAGTCACTTTTACATCACGTTTTATATTTTTGACAAGCTTGGACCTTATCGATAGGTATGATTTTGTTATTCCAACTACATGCACCATGTACATCATATAAACAGAAAGACATACTGCTTAAAATGGCGGAAATTTTTGTTTATATTTTGCAATTTTTTTTTGCGTATGCCTGTAATTTTTACTCTCTCAACCCATATGCCAATTTCATATACATCTTTTATTACCATAAACTTAATGAAAATGGAATGGCATACTGACTAAACTCACGGAATGTTATTACATACCCGTTCAAAATTTTTGCAGAGTTAACAGTACTTAGGCATACGCATTCAGTATGCCATCTTTTTTTAAAGCAGTTTCAGAACAATAACATGTATACTTATCAGTGGCAGCCTGTTTAAAAACACGAATAATTTCCTTATTCTCATACAAATTCACGAGACCATACCAACCCTTCGGACCCGCCCTAACGGTATGCCAATGGTTTCCTGAGTATTTTATTTTCGTTATTTCATTACAAAACACATAGCAGCCTGATTAAAATCGTAGCGAAACACATATTTTTCGAACAAATGAATAATAATTTTTTCAGGAAGAACCCAGGACGACTCTTTTATTCCTGCCTTATTATCATGAGGAAATACAGACAATACTGTCCTCCAAAAGGCATACTGAGTAAAATCGTGTCTCAAAATCTGTCACCATCCCCCGGTCGATTATTCGTCTTCATTAATACACTAGTTCATGAAATAATTATTTTGTACCTGTAGTGTAATAGAAAAAGTCTGAATTTAAATTGAATTGTTTCAATTAATTTACTTGAATTGAATTTGAATTTGTGTTCGGCCCTCTTTGGTCACGTTTCTCTATTTATATCCATGTCGATACCTTTCTCGATCTTTATGGAGCTTCGATTTTGGTCGTTCGTTGTTCATTTAGATGGCTCTCGGCATTTCTAGTTGATTAATCTGGAATTTAATCTATGAAACTGGCCCTAAGAATCGTGGATTTTTTGACGTAATAATCCTCAGATAATCACCTCAAAAATGTTTCTAATATGGAATATTCTTTGATGTCAATGTTCCTTTTGATATTCAATTCTGCCTTCAACATTGAACACTGTAGATGTTTTACAGTTCTTCATTGTTTCGAAGTATGCTAATTTAATCTTTCCACAACCATTCTTCACTCTTTTCTCTTGACACCATTCAAAAAAAAAATCTTATTTGCTTCTTACCTTCCACGTAACTCATTCGGAATCAGCAAATATTTGGTGCAATGCCTTCTTAAAAACACCAACAAAAGATATGCGCTTCACTGGTTCGGAGTGTCACGATTCGTGGAGGACATAATAAGATATACAGCCGGAAACATCAACTGACGAAAGTACCGATGATACCGTTAGCGTTGAAGAAAACAAAAGTGACAGCAACATCAGCGAGATCTATCCGGCGAATGAGTGTATTTAACTTTTTTCTACAAATAATAATAATAATTATAAAGGTCTTTATTTTTCATAAAAAAACAATTATTATTATGCTAATTTGAAGCATAGGGCGAGGTTCAATACATTCTGGATCTCAGAAAGGACCAGAATGTCTGTTTTTCCACCTAATCCCAAGAGAACAATATATGAACATAGGTAAGATAAAAATTATGAAAAAAAAAATTGAGTAGTGTAATGTCTTGTCTGAAGATAATAGTGTGTAATATTATTGACGATCAAGTAACCATTTCAATATTTTTGATCTGAAGGTATTACTATTTAGAAATGTAATGTTTGCTGGAAGTTCATTATATAATTTAGTGATGCTGTCTGAAGATGAGCGCTGAAATTGAGCAGTGTTATGCGCCGGCACCGTTAGAGTTCCTTTGAACCTAATGTTGATATTATGTATATCTGTGCGAAATTTCAATTTTTCATGTAGGTAAAAATATGGAAAAAGCGTATACTACATTATTATATAGCAATAGTTTGAATCCTTTAAGCAATCACCCTATTTTCCATTGAAGTGTGACACATTTGAAATAACAATATAATAATTTAACAAAGGAAACAAAGTCACCAGGCCCATGCGATTTAGCGCAGCTTTGGGGACCTGGCAGGCGGTATAAAACAACATGATATCAGGTCCAGAATTTTTTTTATTTTAAATTTAGAATGAGCACAAGCGAGAGTGCTCGACTTTCATGAAGCTGGCAGGCACTTATTGAAATGCTTTTGACGAGGCTGGTACTGGTCAATGCATTTTTAATGTTTTAATTGAATTTTATCATGTTGATTACAAGGCAAGGAAAGTACTTATTGATTTTTGACCGGTTTTTGATCGACAGCGATATTTTGCAACCGATTTCGAGTAGCAGGCACTCGAACTCACATTGAATTATGTTTTTACCATCTGTGTGTGAAATAGAAACTTATTTTTTTTTTATAAACGACTGCAACTGGTCGGAGCATGCAGGCAAGTGATTTCGTCTTGTACAACAAGAGGGCTATTTTCTGCGATTTTTCCAGCCAGGATTTAGTGTCGCTGGCTACTGGACTAATATGACTATTGGTTGACACATTGATTTTATAAAGGAAATTCATTTATTGACATGTTTTATGGGAATTATAACCTTCCATAGACAGAAACTTACAAAATATTAAATCAAGCAAAGATCTTATTATCTCCGAATACAATACAATTAGTATTTTCACCAAGTTCTGAAAACAGAGATAGATAAAGTCTCCGAAAAGTCAACATTTTCGGAAAAAGAGGTTGTGTATAGGGGTAGTCTTAAGAGGTTTCAATCAATCTGGTACTGGTCCTTTACACTGTACACTAAGAGGTTGTGGTTCCATATCCACTAATGGTTGAGTTTTTAAGTTTTGTTTTCAAAATTAACAATAACGAAGGACCATTGTAATTCATTTGAGTACTGTTCCGTATCAAACATTAATACTGAGATCTGCGCTTTCGACAGTTTTACGAGAGGCATTTGCCGTGAATGATTTTTTAACTTTTAGAGATAGTTCAAAACATTTTCACACGCTGTTACTGACGCTGTCAATATATCATCTCTATTACGACCATAAACAAATGAGATGATGAGATTTCAGATAATGTATCTGACTCACTAAACAGGGCAATTCAGATTATAGCACGTTTCTGCAATAGAAGTATTGATCAATTATTATGAACTTATTCATCAAGTGAAATGGTCAAACTGTGTGCACGTGTGAATATACTAGGAAGAAAATTTTGTATATCACGTCGTGCAGATTTTTTTCTTTTATTTGTAGCAGAGGAAGGTTCGTTTTAAAGGATATTGCCGCCTTAGGATAAAAATAAATGTGGATGAATGCAGCGCTTTTGATTATGAGGCTTTTGTCTAATCAGCCTTATGGATAAAACGCCCCCTGAGCAGGGTGCTTTCGACTAGTCATCATCAGTGCTTACCTGACGTAAGTAAGTGATGATTGAAAAAAGTTAGATTGACTTGAAGTATTGAAAAATAAGAAAATTTTTGAAAATTATGAACAATTAGCTTACTTACTCGTCAGGTGTACAAGAGCAGTAAAACCATAAAAACCTCTTGTGTCCACAGGACGAAATGAAACAAATAAATAAAATTAGGATATGTTAAAACATTCAACGATAAAAATCTTGGGCCAGGATTATCTTGGATAAAACAATTCAACTAGAACATGTGTGTTTAAATGGAGTGTGGTGAAAACGTAGTGCAACTGAAATTTGTCAATATGTGACAGGTTGAAAATGACAAATAAAAATTGTAACATGAAATAGAATGAAATGTGAGCTGTGATTGAATTATCATTTAATTCAATAACATTTCAATCACAGCTCACATTCTATTCCATTCCATGTCACAATTTTCATTTATCATTATCAACCTGTCACACAACGTCAAATTTGAATTTCACTTAATTTTCATCAGACTTCATTTATACAGACATGTTCTAGTTGAATTGTTTTTTCCAGGATACTCCTGGCCCAGGATTATTATCGTTAAATGTTTCAACATGTCCTAACTTAATTTTTTTTTCGCATCGTCCATTGGACACAATCATGGACGTATAATATCATATAAATACAGATGGACACAGCATTGCCATCCCTACAACACGGATTATCGATCATTTTGTAGACGCTCGGGCTGCGGGGAAGAGAGAAGGTAGCGAAAGACTGTGACCTTCGCACAACCGACAGGAGCGCACGGATTTAATAAAATAGGGTTCAATCACAACAAAAAAAAGTTGAATTTGAAATAATGATGAAAATATCAACGAAAGTGATAGAATATACATCCGATGGGACTTCTTGAAATAGTAAAACTTGTATGACACACCTGATGTCATGCAATACTTCATTGACTGGGATAGTATAAACCCTTAGAAAATTAGATTCACAAAGTTTTCAAAAAAAAAAAAACAATTCAACTTTGCGATTGTGGACCCTCGGCCAATTGTAATGGTACAATTTTTGTGGAAATGCCCTGTTGCCAAGTTGACCTCTCCGGATTACTGGAAATCTGATAGGAAAAAAACAGTTAAATGTATCGATTATAGACCCTCAACCAATTATAATGGTACTATTTTTTTACGGAAATGCACCGTTGTCAAGTTTTGGTCACGTGGGATTACCGGAAATCTGATATGGAAAAACCGATTGAACGTCGCGATTGTGGCCGTCAGTCAATTGTAATGCATTTTTGTTTTGCGGAAATGCCCTGTAGCCAAGTTGGCCACTTCGGATTACTGGGAATCTAACATAAAAAACAATTGAACGTCTCGATTATAGACCCTCAACCTACTCTGATGATACAATTTTAGTTTTGTGGCAATACGCCGTTGCCATGTTTTGGTCTCTTTGGAAAACTGGAAATCTGATATGAGGATGGTTCTAAGTGAATACCATATTATTCAATTACATGAATTTCGCTATGAAATTTGAATCTTGCAGAAATGCGCCAATGTTGCCAAGTCGTGGGAGCTGAATATCATTAAAATGAGATTTAAGGAAATTTCGTACAAAGAACATCATTATAAAAATTCATCCTTATTAATTCGTATGATAAATTTTTTGAAAATACTTTTGGAAATCTGATGACGCATGGTCCTAATAACCATTTTATATCACTTAGTTTATCTCCACTTTAAGTTCAAATGATATACGTTGAAAAAATTTGTAAAACACTAAATGATTCGAAACAACTTTGAAATGTTTTGGATTCTCATTCACAAATTATCATACTACAGCTAACGGACTATGAATGATCAGGAGTTTGACGAAACAAGAGTTACAGTGTGTCTCTTTCTTCTGGTAGTTTCCAAAATGCGAGCGCAGCGAGCATCTGCTGTGATTTCACCTATTCATACTAATCTGTGATCGAAGAAAGAGACACGCCTTTGGTTCGTCTCTTTCTTGTGGTAATTTACAAAATGCGCGCGCAGCGAGCATATGCTGCGATTTCGCTTTCTCATATCAATCAGTGATCGAATCACCAGCAACTTGGATAGCTTGGTTAGTTGAGTTAGGTTAGTTTGTGTCCAAAACGTCTAAGGAACTTTTCTGAATGATTTCCCATATCCATAACTTGTCATCAACGCATTTCCACAAGTCGAAATGTCAAATCATTTGATTGAATAGGATATTGTCCTCTTATTCATATCAATCCCCATTTTCAGGTATCCGGTAATCCGAAGTGACTACCTTGGCAACACCGTATTTTCTCAAAACAAAAATGGCACCATTAGAATGGGCTGAAAATTTATACTAATATTCTCCATTGATAATTTCTATAAACCTTCTCTCAATGATTTCCCGCATCCATAATTTGGCAACAGCGCATTTCCGCAAAGTTAAAATGTCCTATTGATTGATTGAAAAGAATAATGTCCATGCACTTCGATCCATCTCCATATCAGATTTCCAGTAATCCGAAGCGACCAACTTGGCAACAGAGAATTTCCGCAAAACAAAAATGGTACCATCAGAATCGACTGATGGCACAAAATAGCGATGTTCAATTGTCTTTTCCATATCAGACTTTCAGTGATGCCAAGTGATCAAAACTTGGCAAAGGCGCATTTCCGCAGCCTAAAAATAGTACCATAAAAATAGGTTGACGGTCTATAATCGAGACGTTGAATTATTTTTTTCATATCAGACTTTCAGTAATCCGAAGAGGCCAACTTGGCAACAGGGCATTTCTGAGGGCCCACAAACGCGACGTTCAACTTTTTTTTTACAATAGATTTCCAGTAACTCAAATTTTTATCAAAATTGCAATTTATATTTTCAATAAATACATGTTCTTATATAGATATTGTAATGAATGGATATTATGGAGAATGAATATTCGCAGCAAATCCTAGCAGACTTCGGAACACATTCAGTTGAACATTTCAGCCCCAACTTTTTCAACCAAGCTGCTTTTTCTGTGCCATCAGCTGGAAACCCAAAGAATAATCCAAATTTTGATAGACATTTCTTGGACTGTTTGGCAAACTTTTTTTTTAAATGCACCATCCAAAGACTTAGTGAAGTAGTAAATGTTTCGGGGGTTGTCTATTCCATTATCTCCACATACAAAGGTTTGAATAATCGTATTCATTTAATTTTGTTCGGCGAAAACAGATTGAAACCCACTGTAACGCCTATTGTACTTACGAATGGAATTTGATATTCGGGTTCGAACACATGGATTATTTGCAAACCCAACAAGATTGCACCATTATGAGTCTCTGTCTATTATACTGCCACTATATAACACAAATGAGTTCGAAAAACACTATTCCAACAATAATGTCACAAAAAGGCAATGACATAATATGAGAGAACTGCCAGAAGTTTACTTTATGGAAAACATAAACATTGATATTCAACAGCGTTGACAAACGAACAGATACAACAAACTCTACACAACCATTTGAAGACGAAATTAATAATTTTTTTCGTTAGTTTTGATTTTGAAACTTGTCAGTAATACAGGTTTGAGTTGCATGATAATGTCACCATCACCATCCTTCATTCTTCGATTGTTATCGAATGAAATAGTGAAACAATTTTGTCTATGATAAAGACTTATTACCTACGAGATGTGATAATGCCCAACTCAATATCACGACTACAGATTGTGACCATCCACGACTTCAGACCAGAATGTAAACAGCTAGGTCCAGTACAATACTTTATAGGTCCATGGACACAAGACGTTTTTATGATTTTAAGGCTCTTGTGAAACTGACGAGTGAGTAACCCCAGTGTTCAAAAGTTGAAAAGAAATTCGAATTGTTCAATATTTCAATCAAACTTTTTTTGATCAAACTTTTTTCAGTCATGACTTACTTTCAGGTAAGCACTGATGATGATGCCTGTTTTAGTCGAAAGCGCTATACTGTGATTAAAACAAATCAAATAATTCTGTACGAAATCAAAAATTATTTTTTCATGTTGGTAAATAGGTACAGAATTAATACGGAACTTATCGTATTCTGAATACGAAAACGATAAGGTATTGACAAAGATAAATTATTTTTCAAGACAATAACTTTAATTAATTAAATTAGTATGCTCAAATTGCTTAATTTTTCCCTCTACACTTGATTTCACATACCTATAATCTCCAGAACAATTTCGAGATAGACCTACTCGGATATAAATAGACAACAGCGCAGATCAGTGACGGCAGATACAGTTCAGCATAGACAGTCTGGTTTGAAATCAAACAGTGCAAATAAATTAAATAAATATTTATATTATATTAAATAAATTATGATATAAGCGATATGAATAAGTAGTTAGATTTTGTGTGTATAATAAATTAGTGTGAAACCGTTTATATAGATGTGACAGAAAGATTTAAATGTTACCAAAGAAAATAACAAAACCAGCTACGTGAGAGCAGGTCCTTCCTTTTCTGACCTTGCATTCACATCCAGCATCAACCACTTTGCTTGTATATATGCAGAGAACTAACTATATATGGCTTATAAAGCAATTTTATAGCTAACCTTTACTTCAACCTTCATACAGAGTTAGTCAAATGTATGGACCTGCCCATTTTTCTCACTTCATATGAGAGTTTTCGAAAAAAAATGTGTATGAAAGTTGAGGGATATTTCACTCTGCACTTTTCTGTAAGTTCAAATATTTTTTAGATGTGTCATTGGAGGAGAAGTGAGGTCATCGGCATTTTTTGAAAATTAAACCATATGTCATGTTTAGTATTGCTAGAAAGCTTGTGCCTTCCTCATTTTAGTAGTATTGATATTATTTAAGCACTCGATGGGTACAGTGTTTTTGTGTCCTCTGTAATTCACTCACCTATTGCTTGATTTGTTAAAAAAAAATCTCAATCAAGGAATGTAGCCAGTTAGGCCAATCAATAGAGCATATTTTCCTTACAAAAATACTAGTAGAAAACCGACTGTATCATCACATGGAACACAGTCCGCAGTTATATTCTGTTATGTTTTCGACTCGCAACTGTAATTAATTTGTTATAAACATTTAAATAACCCAAAACGTGTTGTTTTAAATTGTTTTGCATATAAAATAAAAACTAATGGAGCAATCTGGTTGCTCCAATGGAAAGAATTGTAGATAATTGAAATACGGACAAAATGGAATGTTTAACGACCCGATGGTATCATTAGTAACGGAGGAAAACCGGAAAAACCGAAAAATTTTATGATTTTAAAAAAAATTCATAACCCCGCCACTTTTCAAGAAATAGGGTTGGCCCTTCTTATTAAAGTATTGAATCATGTGCACTTTATGTTTGCATAGAACAGGCTTTGACAGATCATTGGTTTTGGCACAATTGCAATATGAATTTTTTTTGCACTATCTTGCAGCGTGTCTGGATGCTCTAGTGATAGTCCGATTACAATTTCTAAAACAGATTTTGAAAGAAGAAGTATGTTACCACAAATCGTACATTCGCATTTTGCGAAATGGGTAAAAAATGCTTGCAAACATGACTGAAAACGGCCGTAACCCGTTCATTGGAAGGATACCCCTCATCTCCTGGACTCTCCTGCCACTCGGCAGCTGACGTAGGCTCGGCCGTTTTCAGTCATGTTTTCATGCACTATACTTCTACTTTGATAATCTGTTTGAGAAATCGGGCTATCACTAGAGCATCCAGGCACGCTGCAAGATAGTGCAAAAAAATGTCAATTGCAATTTTGCCGAAATTAATTATATAATAATTATTCGACAGTGCCTGTTTTGTGCACACATAAAGAACACATTATTCAATATTTTCGTGAGGAACGCCAATCCTACTCTTTGAAAAATGGCAAATTTTTCGGTTTTTCCAGTTTTTCTCCGTTACTAATGATACAACCGGGTCGTAAATCCCATTTTCTTCGTATTTCAATTATCTAATTTTTTTTCCATTGGAGCAGCCAGATTGCTCTATTTGTTTTCATTATATAAGCAAAACAATTCAAAGAAACATGTTTTTTGTTATTTAAATGCTTATAACAAATTAATAAATGACAGTTGCGAGTCGAAAACATAACAGAAAATAACTACGGACTAGTCGGGTTCCTACTAGTATTTTTGTTAAAAACTCACTCATTTTATGCTCTATTGCTTGGTGTAAGTTGGACATTTTGAGCGATACGGCAATTTGATTCAGTCAGTGGTGTACGTAGGTTTTTTTTGAAAAATATTTTTTGTTTGTTACCTTGATGGTTGATTCATTGAAAAATTTCATCATTGCATCAATAGATTCATTTCACTTTCTAATAATTGAAATTATTCCAAACATCGTAAGTGAAACAACTGTCAATGTAGAACATAAATTTTTTTTATCAAGAATTACGCACGCCACTGTCTGACCCAAATTGCCATATCGCTTAAAATATCCCAATGACTACGTTCATCTCTAACCACAAAATGAACTCTCCATTTCATTAGTTTTTTTTACAAAAAATATCCATTTCGTATAAGCAGCATATTATATTTCATAGAACCTGCTTATATTGTTCACGCCCTGAAAAATTCATGTTTTCAAATTCATAATGGCTTGTTTTGTACGCATTTCTTATGTTCAATTGACTCGCGGGTTTTTCTTTGTCCACACGTAGTGTATCAAAGTTAAATAGTCATAAGGTCCATTCAAGTAACACAAATGACATTGGAAATAAACAACTCTTCATGTTTCGCTACCTTGTTATTATTTTCCACTTACATGTATTTTCAATTATTTTAAAATTGATTATCTTGTGATCCTAAACTATACACTCATTCCATCTTAATTTGTTTTGATTTTCTCCATTGTTTCCGGGAATGACAATTAATGGAAAAACCTAGTTTCAATTTTGCTGGTGACAATAAAATCTTGATTAGCCACAGGCTGTCTTCGAATGATTATTAAACGTTTTCTTTATGAATTTTTGGAACCATGAGTTTTCAGAGAAATATTTATGTAAATATGGTAAGCTTTTGTAATTCCTGAATCTACTCGTCAACATAAAAAAAAAATGATCAAGTTTTTGAAACATGGTTGGTTGGTTGGTTGGTTGGTTGGTTGGTTGGTTAAAGGCTGACGAGCGGGATACCGGGTTTCCCTTGAGGTTTCCCTTAACACTGAGACCAGCGGAGGTCTATTGTATTGTTCTGTCGTCAGTGGTTTCTAGTTAAATAGGCCTGTGTTTTTCACCAGGTTCAGTAGTCTATTTCCTAGATGTTTCGGATTCATGCCTGTTTCTAGGTTGATCTGTCCAAATATTCTGTTGCGCTTGTTGGACAGCGCGTCGCAGTCGAATATGATGTGAGAGGCTGTTTCCTCCTCGTCACCACAAAGTCTACAGTCCACGGTTTCTTTATTCATTCCCATGGTGTGTAGGTGTTTTCTGAGGCCGCAGTGTCCGGTTAGTAAGCCGGTGATCGTGCGTATCTTAGATCTGTTAAGGTTGAGTGTGTCAGCCGTTAGTGTTTGGCTCAGGTGCCTCACCAATGCTGTGCTGTGTCGATGCCCAATACGTTTGGTGTTTTGATTTCTTCCACCCATTGATTAGGTTTTCGCATCGGGTTTTGCTAATTCCAAACGCTGGTTCTGGACCTGTGAATGGTGAATCAGATGCTTTCTTTGCAAGTTGTTTCGAAACATACGTCATTTCATTTTTTTACTATACAGTGTCTTAGAAAAAATTGATAATCAGACCTGTCGATTTTTATTTTGAAAAAGACCGCTTTCACCAAATATATCATCAATGTGCTATAAATCCTCTACTCCCTAGCTCACCTAACTCAAAATTTCATACAGGGATACTATATTTGTGATAATTTATTGTGAAGGGAATTCAATCACAAATACATCGGTGTAATGTAATAGAAAACCAATAAATCGTGGTGGAAGTTTGAATGAAAAATATGTGTAAATCCAGATGGTTTTGTTTTCTTTCCATCAGCTGAAATTATATCATCATTCAAAAGTTTCAACCATTCAGTACCATAAAGAAGTAAAGGAGATTTTCGAAATGTATTCACGCAGTTCTCATTTGTGAAATCAGTGCACGACACACGTATTTACTTATAATTGATATACACTCTGGATTTTAAAAACCTCCACAAAAGAAGTTAAACGGTGATGAATCAGGAGATCTAGTAGGCCAATTTATACTGATCTTCGCCTTCTAATCCATTTCCCATTAAAAATTTCATTTGAAACTCTTGAGTACCGGTCCAACAAAATGTGGAGGACCTCCATTTAGCAAAAAGTTAGGTTTGTGGTTTGATTCTGAGCTGAGAATCACCAAACACGTCAATCATCTTTGTCAAACATCCTTCAACGTTCTTAGAAAACTTTTTCCTAATAAATGATGCCTAAGCATCTGAAGCTGACTTTATGTGAAACATTAATAATATCCAAGCTTCCTTACCGTGACGTCATTTATAACCCTGCTCTCCTGAGAACTGACCAGGTTCGACTTCAGAGAATACAGAACTCCTGCATGTTTCTCTTATGGCATCGATTACTTGAGTGCGGAATTTGAAGACTCTGCTTAGCTGGGGTTGAGCAATCTACAGAATTTACATCTATTATCTATGACTCACAAAGTTCTGAAAATTACTACACCGAAATATATCTTTGAAAATTTGAAGACGTTCTCCACTCTGAATGATCTTTGAACACGCAACAGACACGTTCTTGTTATTCCACCTGATTCTTCTGCAATTTTCACAAGAATCTTTTCAGACAATGCTGCCAAATATTATAACCAGGTATCCAATGAGTTCAGGCATTATACTCTGAGCAAATTCATAAAAAGACTGAAACTATTGATAAAAGATACCCAATCTTCTCTCAAACGTTGACGACATATCCAGGTTTGGCATGTTTGGCATACTTTTCTTACGTACTCATGTCCCCTGTACCAGTCTGTACAGGTTCTTCACCGGTTGACTGCTGTATTCTTCGGGAGTTAGCCTGGGATTCCCGATTATTGCCTGACTCTTGTGGTCTAATGCCTCGCATTCTGAAAGTACGTGTTTGGCTGTTTCTGTCCCTTTACCACATTGTCTGCAGAAAAGTTCTCCGTTGTACAGCCCCAATTTGTACAGGTGTTTTCTCAGTGAGGAGGCCCATTATTGTTCTAACTTGATTCCTGCTCAGCTTTTGAGTAGTTCTTCAGTTTTGTGTTTTGACGGTTCTTTGATGTATAGTGTATGTTTTCCCGTGGCGCATGAGAGGGGCTTCGTTCCACCTCTCCCTTCGTTTTCGTTTGATCCAGTCTCGAATGCATCATCGAATGTCGGATTTAGTAATCCCGAGTGCGGGTTCTGGGCCACTATATGGAGTTGATGAACGGTTTCTGGCTAGTACATCAGTTTTTTCATTGCCATCGATGCCACATTGTCCTGGAACCCACATCAAAGTTGTTTTGTTGTGTTCTGAGAGGACACTGAGTTCTTCTCGGCATTCCCATACCAGTCTTGATGTCATCTTCGGTTTCATAAGAGCCTTCAGTGACGCCTGGCTGTCTGAGCATATTTTGATCCGTGCATTGCTCATTTTCCTCCTGTTGATTTCTCTTGCGCATTGCAATATAGCGTATATCTCTGCCTGGAATACGGAGGTGTTTGTTCCTAGTGAGACGCTTATTTGGGAATTCCTCCCCTCACTGTATATGCCAGCACCAGTTCCTTTTCTGGTTTTGGATCCGTCCGAGTACCAGATCCTTTCTCCAAGTTTGCCCCTGATGTTGTCATCTGACAATTCCCTTCGATCTTGTATGATAACCTCGGAGTTGATGTTGAAGAAGTATCTAGGAGTCATGTGATCCGTTGGTCCCACTATATCCTTTATCTTGTTGTGATCCGATCTATTGCTCTATTTCTGTTGCTAAGAAGTACCATTCTTGCCTCTCCCATAATTGTTATATCAATCGGTGCGAGGTCCAACAGTGCTCAATCAATCAATCAATCAAATTCTTTATTGGTGTTAGGACACAAAAGTGTTTACACAAGTCATTTCAAGTTGTACATAGAGCAATTACAAAAATGAAATGTAGGTACAAGAAAGCTTGGAAAAAATGAGGCCATAAAGGTTGTAAGTAAAGTCCTTAGGTTCACGATTTTCGAAAGACTTCGTAGTAAGAAAGTAAGTCTAAACAATTACTCACTTTGACATTTACAGTGTTCTTGCCAGGTCAGTTTTTCGTCATTGTAAACTCCTAAAAATTTGGTACACTTGGATGTGAATCTAATTTCGCCAGTATTTCTCATACTGAAAAGCATATGTTCTGTTTTCGATTCATTGACTTACAGTTTATTTGATAGGAACCATCGTTCTATTTGTTCTTTTTCAGTTTCAACTGTGGAAATCAGAGTACTTAAATTTTTTCCTGAATGTATGAACGTGCTTTCATCAGCAAATAGTATGAACTTTGCTTCCATGGCTAATGTTGGTGTTGTTTTCATAGCTTCCGTTATGCTAAGGCATGCAAGTCTTTGTAACTTGCTCCACTCAGCCGTGGCTATTTTGTCTGTTGTCTCTGACCATCATACCAAAGATGCATATGAGATCATGGGTTTCACCACAATATTGTATATCCAATACATCATTTTGGGATTTAACCCCTATGTTTTTCCGTATGCCCGTCTGACTATCAATAACGTCGCCTCGGCTTTCTTCTTCACTTTTGCCAGCTGTTGGTTCCAGGCGAGCTTCGAGTCTAAAATCACCTTGAGATATTTGGCTTCCCCCGATAGATGTATAAGGGTACCTTGGAGGGCCAGAGGTCCTAAGTTCTCTATCTTCCTTCTTCGGGTAAACGCTACAATGGTTGTTTTGGAGTGACTAATGGTTAGGCCCTCCTTATCTATACACGAGTGTAATTAACAGGTCCTCCACCACCAGGTTCCACAGCAGTGGGGACAGGACTCTTCCTTGCGGACAGTCCCTGGTGACCTTGGCCGCTACTGTTTCTCCGGCCGTGGCATTAGATATCTCCGAAGCCGTTTGGCACCAGAGCCTTCTCGCCATGCTTCCGTCTTATGGCATGTCCCCCTTTCCCCCAGTTGTGTTCTTTGCTATCTATACTTCTCTCAGACAGATCTCTCGACGTGGTGGTTGATGAATTTTTATCTGACACTTTACTTTCAATGAGTTACTAGCTCTAGTGGCATAGATACATTACCTGTTAGCGATATTAAAGTTATCGCATAGAGAGAATTATTCCAGTATAGAGTCATAGAGAAAATCAGTGTAACCACAGTCACCGATGGTTAGTGGTTGGTAGCAATCACGATGAAACAGAAGAAACTGGACAGTGCTATTTACCTTACCCGTGGTTGCCAAGCATAATTTTATAAACTACTCTGTGCTTTTTCATCTGTGAAATTCCATTTCTCATAAACACGTGGAGAGGTCCAAATAAATTTAATAATCGGTAAGCGAAGCTCATAAATAGCCTGTATTTACGTCTTAGTAGGAGTAAACTTCGCGGATGTGGAATGGAACCAGGAGTAAACAAATAATTAGGATCGGAAATTACCAGATATCCAATAATGTGGCAATAATTACATTTTGCAGGCACAAAATTTATATGTAGTAATTTTCAATAGCAGTAATGAAACACGATAATATGGATACTTATTTCTGAGAAAGAATAGGTTGTTAAATTCTGGGAGGAAAACGTGCATTTTTCAAGTAATCTCAATAAGATAGTTACTTCATGTGACTGTTTAAATTCAGAAAATTATCACAAGTAATATTTCAAGTGCTTGAATTATCTTTTCCCGGAATGGACCCCGCACATTTCTTGTAGTTCTTGAGAGCTGATCAAAAGTGTCCATAGCCACAAAGCTCAAAAATCGAGATATAGAGCTTTCAAAATTGATTTTTCTCTATTTTTAGTATTTGGTGGAATTTGCCCTTCATTCGGGGAGCACTCATTTGTTGTTGTGATGGAATTTGAATGTTTGGCGCCCAGAACATGACTGAGAAATGATCTTTTTCAGTTACATGAGGCACTGCCATCAAAAAATTTTCATACACTGCTCCACACTGGGTATGAAATGAGGTACTAATTCCAAGATCTTCCATATATCTTTTCAAGTTACAAGAAAACGCCAGTATAATTCTGTACCTTGGAAGAAAAAGGGCCGATGTCCAATTTCGTTGTTTCGAGAAAAAATAGTGCAAAGATTTTCAGTATAGAATCATGCTCGTCTTGAAGAACTGTACAACATTTCTTGAGCCTGAGTCTTTCTAACTCTTATTTTTTTGTATTATTTTACAAATGAATATATATTAGCATTTTTCTTAATTTGTGGAAGATATTGCACATTGGCCGTGAGGAATATATCTTTCATTAGGTCATTGGCCTCTGATACCGGACTTTTGCCGTGAGGAATACATCGTTCAAGAGGACATTGGCCCTTTCATTTCACAGCCAATGTAACAGAAATGGCCAATGTCCCTTATTTCAATACGCAAGAATGGACATCATTAAATTATTTTTGCTCATTGGAGATACCTAGGACTTTGGCCATTTTTCTACGTGAAAATTGAAGTATTTCAAGTACATTGGGCGAAATAACTCAATTCTGTATGATGTGGACATTTGTCCTTTTTCTTCCAAAGTAAAGTAATTATGTTATCATAAAACGACATATGTTGGGTATTTTTTGAAGACAGACCATAATAACTGATTCTGATATATATAATATCGAACATATTTTCCAAAATGTTCATGACGAGGCTCAGCGAGCGTTCATGGGGGAAAACCTCAGATCAATAAGTAAAAACTGTTGATCTGAGGGAAAATCGGAAAAAATATAATCATGTGTTCTCAGAGATAACAATTGTGATCACTATTGATGTCATTTACAAATGAAATGTGATGTATTTATCACAAATATCGAAAATCTGACAATGGTGTGCCAAGACATTTTCCTCAGGGTGGCTGGAAATGGATGATAGCATCTCACAGTCAAACGAATCCATGAAAATGTTTGCATCTTTAATACCTGGTAGTACTTTCCAGGTATAATAGGGAAGCTCAGGTGTTGGAAGCAAACTATGAATGAAACTTTCGATATTTATCCCCGAATTCTTGAAAATAGTATTTTTTTTTATAAATGTTGCATTAAATTTTAGGCTTATAAATGAGGATCTACTCATATGATCGTTTGCAAAATGGAAAAGTAGATCAATCAAAAACAATGTATTAGTAGGAGTAACATTCATAATAATAAAACCAAGAATTATGATAGTTTATATATTTAATCGGTTAATATCAATATTACGTACGAGCACATACCAGATGCTTCTATACGTTCGTATAATAGAGAATTATCAATAACTTGATAAGGTAGAAAATTATTAGACTTTTTTTATCTTTCAACTATTTGTCAACTCTATATCTTCATCTTTTTTAAAACAATTTTCGTAAGTCACATTATAAATAAAATACAGGATGAAAACAAATTACAAAAAGATCAATAAGAATCCCAACAATCATTATTCTTATTATTATTGTTATGAATGTTACCCCTACTATTACATTGTTTATGATTGATCTGCTTATTCATTCTGCAAACGATCATATGAGAGATACTCATTTATAAGTCTAAACTTTAATGCAACATTTATAAAAAAAAATAGTATTTTCAATAATTCGGTGGTAAACATCGAAAGTTCCATTCATAACTTGATTCCAACACCTGAACTTCCTTATTCTACCTGAAAAGTACTACCAGGTATCAAAGATGCAGACATTTTCACGGATTCATTTGGCTGTGAGATGGTATCATCCATTGCGAGCCACCCTGAGGAAAAGGCAACAGTTCGAGAATGTGTAGTGTGTTTTAGGTTCAACCCCAAAAATGTCACACCGATTATGGGTAATCTACCTCAAACTCGATTTGAAACTGGATTTCCTTTCAAAGTTACTGGGGTAGATTACGCAGGCCCTTTTTTCGTCAAAGACAGAAAAGGTAGAGGTTGCAAAATCACTAAATCTTATATAGCGTTGTTCATTTGTTTCGCATGCAGAGCCATACATCTCGAACTGGTGACTGATTTATCTTCTGATGCGTTCATTTTAGCTCTAAAGAGGTTCATGAGTAGACGCGGTAAGCCCACTCGTATCTATTCAGATAACGCAACCAATTTCGTGGGAGCGAATTCTGAAATGAAAGAATTTAAAAAATGTATTCGAGATCAGGGTAATCACATTGAACAATCGTGTGCAGATCAAAGCATAGAATGGAGTTTCATACCAGCGCGTTCGCCTCATTTTGGGGGTTTATGGGAAGCGGGTGTGAAATCATGCAAGTATCATTTGAAGCGAGTTATGGGTAATGTCATTCTCACGTTTGAAGAGATGTGTACAGTGCTTGCTCAAATCGAGGCAATACTGAACTCCCGACCCCTTTCTCCAATTACCATCGATCCAAACGACCTAAATCCTCTCACTCCTGCCCACTTTCTGGTCGGAAGACCCTTGACTTCAAACCCGGAACCCGATTTAACTGACATATCTACTGGACGTCTGTCTCGTTTTCAATTAATAGAGCAAATAAGGCAAAATTACTGGTCTAGATGGGGGAAGGAGTATATATCCGAGCTGCAGCAAAGAATCAAGTGGAAGAAGTCACAAGGCGATTTAACACTGAGGAAAATGGTCCTCATAAAGAAAGATTTCACTTTCAACCATCTCTGTAGATTGGTAAGGGACAAATTTTCGAAAATCCTCGACGAACGACTCCACTTGAAGTTTTGATGGATACTCTACCCTGGGAACTCCGTCTCTCCCTGGATGCAATTCCACCACTCGTCCTAGTTTCCATCGCATAGGTAAGCTAAGTTCTCTTGCCATAAACTCTGTAAGATTATTTTTGCAGTAATGACGCAAGGACTCAGAAGACCTAAAGGATCGAAAATTTGACCAATGCAGGAAAGTATAATTCTCTTAGTAACTCGGCCTTCAGCAGAACAACTGATATTATACTGAAGAGTGTCATTTTTGCAAAACCAAGCTAACCCAAGCGTTTTCGTGTTTTCATTTACACCGATTTCTATAAAATCAGATCTTTCAGTATATAAACTTGATTGTGACGTAATAATTTTCGTGATTTCCGGTTCATTTGAATGCCACTTACGGAGTTCAAAGCAACCACTACGTAAAACTTCAGCAACACCTATACCTATACGTGTTGCCTCCTGAATCGTATCTGCCCCTGTAAGTAGATCATCGACGTAGAAGTCATCCTCGATTACCTGGGAAATTTCAGGCTGGGAAACCTTACAGTCAAACGCAAGTTGGACCAAACATCGAATTGCGAGAAATGCTGCACTACTAGTGCCGTAAGTTACGGTATGAAGTTCATAAATATCTAACGGTTTTGTTGGATCATATCTCCAAAGGATTCGTTGCAAAGAGTGCAGCTCAGGTACAACAAGCACCTGACGGTACATCTTTGGAACGTCACTTGCAATGACATATGCATGTGATCTGAATCTCAACAAGATTGACAAAAGATCGCTTTGAATTCTTGGACCTACCATTTGCAGATCATTTATTGCTAAACCTGAAGTTGTTGAAGCAGAAGCATCGAACACTACTCTCAGTTTAGTTGTAGAACTGTCCTCCTTCACCACACCATGGTGAGGCATATAGTAAGCTATTTCCGTATCCACTGACTCTGAGACCTTGCTCATGTGTCCCAGTTCGTATTCGTATTCCCGCATAAATTCAATATATTTCGTACGTAAATTCACATTGCGCATTAACCTCTTTTCCAAATTATAAAATCTTCGTTTTGCTTGTTCTTTCGAATCACCCAATTTATCGAGAGAATCTCTAAAAGGAATGGATACAATGAACCGTCCGGAATTATCACGTTTCGTATTATTGATAAAGTGCTGTTCGCATAACTTCTCCTCCACTGATCTAGGAGCTGGACCTGAAAACTCTTCAAGTTCCCAGAATCTCGCTATTTCGGTTTGAATGTCTGAGTTTTTAGAACATTTACAGTGAACTTGATTAGTATTATTTACCCCAATAGGACCTGACAAAATCCATCCCAAAGTGGTCTTTTGTAATATCGGTTTATTAGCTCCTAATCGAATTTGACCTATAGAAATTAGTTTCCAGAAAATATTTGCCCCTATCAACATATCTATAGGACCAGGTTCTGCAAAAGATGGATCCGCTAAAACTACATTTTTCGGTATACTCAGATTTTTTATATCAATGCGATGTTTGGAAGCATACCAGTGATCTCTTCAATGACGTAGCATGTAAGGTGTGCCCTATATGCATGGTGTTGCGCCTGGATATGTACATCGCATTTGGAATTTATTCTAAGAGGTATATTATTTAAACCAACAACTGCCATGGCAGCTTCAACTGATTTCAACTTCAATCGACGGCACAATTTAGCAGTAATAAAACTAGACTGTGAAGCAGAGTCCAAAATAGCTCGTACCAAATGCGCTTTGTTATTTTCTTCAATAACTTGGATTAGAACTGTGGCTAAGACAATATGTTCTGAACAAGAATCATAGGTTGTAAGAGATATATTTGGAGATTCAGAAACTTGTTGATTTTCGCATTTTTCCGGTTTTGGTCTATGTAGTAGAGTATTATGCCGCACACTACATTTTCGACAATTACTGAGTCTACACACTGTATTGCGATGACCAACTCTCAAACAATTGAAACACAGACTCAAGCGTTTCGCATGTTCTATTAGGTCATCTATTGAATTATTCAAAAATTCTGAACAATTCCTTATAAAATGATCGCTTTTATTGCAATAAACACAAAGCATATAGCTTGCAGAAGTCGATGGATTTGTATTCACGGTATTATTATTAGATAAAAACGATTTCATATTCGATTTGGAATTATCCTTATGTATCAAGTGGCGAGTATCATTCTGCTTGATCTCTAAAGTTTCCATAAGATTGGCCTTGGCTTTCAGAAACGTTTTCAGATGATCCACAGTAGGAACATCTTTATCAATTTTATACTCTTCCCATTCTCTTGATGTAGTTGCATCCAATTTGGAAGTTATTATATGAATAACTAATGTATCCCATGTATCTGTTGGTTGATTCAACTGTTTTAAAGATCTCAAATGTTTGGATATAGAATCAATTATGTTTCGTATTCTTTTCGAGGATTCTTTCCCTATAACTTCCAAATTGAACAGTGCCTTAACGTGATTATGAACAAGAAGCCGCACATTATTGTATCTTTCGCATAAGACATCCCAAGCCAAATCGTAATTTTTCGCAGAAAACTCAAGAGATGCAATAACTTGCGCTGCACTACCTACTAGTGAAGCCTTTAAATAATGGAACTTTTGAATATTTTTTAAAGTATCATTTGTATGGATTAATGAGTCGAAAGTTTCGCGAAACTCTAACCAAGACTCATAATCACCACAAAATTTCGGAATTTCTACTGGTGGGAGTTTCACATTAACCAAATCTGATCTGATATCTTGCCTGGTTGTGGAACTACTACCTTCTGATGGAATATTCGCAGGTGGGGAAAACTTTTTTACCAACTTTTTGGCTAAAGCCATTTGTTCATGAAATAACGAAGTGAATAATTCGCGTTCGCCATATTGCTCATCTAGATCGTCATCAGGTACTATTATTTCAATTTCAGACTGAATATCATTAAAGTCGTTAATCAAAGCTTCGCATTGAAGTGCCCGAGTTTTTAACTGAATTCGATCTATATCCAATATGGTCGTGTCAGGAATGACATAGTTGTCTTGAATGTCAGTCAAAAATTTGGAAAATATTGTTAATTTCGCTTTAATCGAACCTCGCTTTCGAGTAAGCTTATTGATTTCTTCCCTAGACATTATTAGTGCAATTGAGAATGAATGTTACGCGTATGAGAATATGTAAGTGCTTGCACACTCCAAGACAATACAATAGAATAGGAAAGGAAAGGATAAATCAGGAAGCTCACCCACTCTGGTCTAAGATTTCTTCTTTATTCGGCTCGGCTGATATCGCTAAAAATCCGGTATAGAGAAGGACCAATCTGTGTTTAGATCGCGTTAGACTTTCTTTGATGTACCTTTTCTTGCCAGTTTAAAATGCAGTTTTTACTCGAGATTGACAAGAACACAACTTTTCGTATTTCAAAAAATATATTGTCATCATGACATCTGAATTACAGGATGAATCATAATAGCAGAAATACAACGTGTCTCAAGCTTAAACACACACCATTGTTATATTACCGAGATTTGTGCGAAATAAATAAAATATCATGTGTAAATGATAACAGTGATCACAATTGTTATCTCTGAGTATATATGATTATGATTTTTCCGTTTCCCCCATTGAAGCTCGCTGAGCATCGTGTGAATATTTTGCAAAATATATTCGATATTATTGGAAATCAGATATATTCTGAAACAGTTATTATGGTCTCTCTTCAAAAAATACCCAACATATGTCGTTTTTTGAAAATATAACTTATACTGGCGTTATCTTGTAGCATGATGAGTTGCATGGAAAATCTTGGAATTAATACCTCATTTCATAGCCAGTGTGGAGCAGTTTATGAAAAATGTTGGCGGTGTCTAATGTAACTGATAAAGACCATTTCTCAGTCGGATTCTGGGCGCCAAACATTCAAATTCCATCCCAACAACAAATGAGAGGTCTTCGATTGATTGAATACCACAAAAAATAGAAAAAATCCATTTGGAAAGTTCCATATCTTGGAAACTGTCTATTTATGATCCTAGTAGCTATGGACACTTTCAATCAAATACTTACGTACGTACATACTTCCCGGACTATGCCAGGAAGTGCTACTTTCCCAGAGAAAAAGTGTCCGGGAAGTGAACACTTCCCGGATGGTTGCCGAAAAAAATTATTTAGGCATTCAAAGATCAGATCGATAAAGTCACGTTAATCAGACGTTTGACACGTTTAGACTTGAATTGGTATCATTCAATGTTTCATATCGGTAATTCAGGGGTATATCTAAACCAGGTAGATAGGCCCCACAAATCTGAAATGAAATAAACCAGTGGCGGAGTTCATAGGTTGTACTCCGCTACGGAGTACAACATCGTTTTCTAATATGTCCATAATTTTTTCACAAAAATAACATTCTTCGATAAAAATCATGAACTCCTGAGTTGGAATTATTTTATAGGAATGCATTTTACTTTCTTTTAATATTTGAAGAATCGATAAATGGCTGACATCCAATGTTGAGGCTGCTCGTCGACTCGAAGTATGTGGGTTTTCTTCAAACTCAAGCAGTACCCACATCCAATTTGGTATGAATATTTATTGCTTTGGACGGTGCTTTTTTGTCTGCCTTATCTATTTTACTCATTGTCACTTGGGATATATGCGGCAAATTCGGAAATTTTTTGTGAAATATGCGAACAACTTCGATCTGTGTTTGAGAGTAAACTCTGTAAACAATCATCTGCAGAACTGTAATTTTGTGAATTTCTGTTAAGCGAACCATGTTTCTGAATTGCAGTTGACGAAATTCAAACGACAAGTATAACACTGACAAACACTGTCATGTGGTTATAATCTCACAACAATTGAAACAACAACAACTAACTTTTTCAATGGGCTACTAGACAATATGAGATTATTGATAATATGAGATCGAATCAAGTCTATTAGTATTTGGTGATGCTAACAATGATATTCTAAATTTGATACCATCTAATCTGATATTGAGGGAGTCAATTTCAATCCATAAATAAGACGGAATTTGGACAGAAGCGTTCATTCAGGGTTCTCCCAGATTTTTCACGATGAAGGTTGTGAGCTCAATTCCTAAAATTGTATTTATTTTTATTGAAATCAATTGAGTAATGTTTGATTTTTATAATATTTTTCTAATTTTGTTTTTTCAACTACGTCATGAAAGTTTATGATGAAAACCTGTTATAAAATATAAAACAGTCGTGGAAGTCGTAGAAGTCGTGTACAATGTGATATTGCTTACTTTCTCATTTTCAAGAAACGATATAAGTATTGGTTTTTAATTTGTTGAAGCGAATTACGTCATTCAAATGATTGTTTTTCAATTTCTGCAAAGAATTTGATAAACATAACATTTTTGAATAGAGAATGAAGAGACTTTTCAAATGATGTAACACATACCCATACTTCCAATTTGAAAATTTGGGAATTGTAACTGTCGAAGGGGATTGAAAATAGGAATGAAATTTTGTCATTGCAGGATGCCTGACTAAATCACCAAGTTTATATAATTGAATTTTTGGAACCCATGGAACTGTCGTGTCGTTTAAATGAATAATTTCTTACTGACCCTGTAGTATCTTGTTGATATATGAATGATGTCGGCTTTTCAGATAAAGTTTAAAAAAGTCAGAATTTCTTCATCATGAAACCATTATCATTTCCGGAATATTGGTCAATGGTCTGACAGCGGCGGTTAAATCTGTATGTTTATATGTTAATTGTTTGTTTGTTTATCATAATATATAGTTTTGTTGTAGTTGTGGTTGAAAACGTCTGACTCAGTTCACCCCGTAGGAAAAAATAACGACAGTTTTTTATATGTCAAGAAATTATAATTTTAATTGTCAAGTTGTTAATAAAGTTCTTCGAATTTACTATCTATTAATTCTCTTTAACGTATCGTCAGGGCAGTGAAACCTAGTTTTCTGATTTTGGTGCCGAAACCAGGGAAGGTTTGATAGAACTCAATAACGTGCAAAAAAATGGACCTGGCTCTCAGAAAAACGTACCGGACTCAACTAACGAAGCTGATCAATATTGCGAATGACTTGATAAATGAAAGTACTACAGATCAGACGGAACTAAATATTTTAATTGTTAGAATAAAAGCGACAAGAGAAAATGTATTTAATGTGAACGAAAAATTAATTCCCACCTTCAAAGATGATTAGATTGAAGTAGAATGCGAGATAGTAGCCGAGTATGATGATGCTGCTGTAACAATTATCGCGAAAATGGAGCAAACAATCAATAAGAAACGACGATTGCTGACGTGAAGAATGACGTTCGGTACCTAACCGAACGTCCTTCTTCATGTCAGCAATCAAATGCAGCTGGTGAAGCATTACCATCTACGGGTGACATTCAACAAACTAAATCAGTGAGATTACCAAAACTTGATTTAGTAAAATTCAACGGTGATATTACTTTGTGGCCTGTTTTTTGGGAACAATATCGAACTGTGATTCATGAAAACGACGATTTAGATGAAAATGCTAAATTCAACTATTTGAAATCATTGTTACCTGGAAGAGCAGCTGTAACGATCAATGGATTAACATCTAGTACGTCTTGTTATGCAGATGCAATTGAAATGTTGAGAAATGAATTCGGTAATAACGAAAGAATCATAGACAACTATGTTCATCAACTAATGTCTCTACCTCCAGTCAAATATAAGAATGATGTTGTTTCGTTACGAAAATTATGCAATTTATTTTTAACAATAACCCGTTCATTCATTTCTTTGGGAATTTCTACCGATCAATATGGTTTGATGGTAATATCTGTAGTAATGAAAAATTTACCATATACTTTGAGAGTTGAATTTAATAGACCGGGGGATAGTGACAGATTTAGGGACACGATTTTACTCAGTATGCCTTTTGGAGGACAGTATTGTCCGAATATCCTCATGATAATGATGCATGAATCAAAGAGTCGTCGTAGGTTCATATATTAAAAATTAATAATAATAGTTATAATCATTATTATTATTCGGGTATGATTTCAATCAGGCTGCCATGTGTTTCGTAATGGAACTAAAAAACTAAAATACTCAAAAAACTAATGGCAGGCTGTTAGGGTGGGTCCAAATGGCTGGTATGGTCACGAGAAATTGTATTTGAAAAAAGGAATTCCCCGCCCATCCTAACGGTATGCCAATGCTTTTTCGAGTATTTTACTATTATTCTATTATACTATTATTTCAGGCCACCAACACATGGTGGCCTGATTGGAATCGTACCGAAACACATAATTTTTCTAGAAAATTATTATTATTATTTAATATGAAGAACCTACGACGACTCTTTGATTCCTGCATTATAATCATAAGGATATACGGACAATACCGTCCTCCAAAAGGCATTCTGAGTAAAATCGTGTCCCAATATCTGTCACTATCCCCCGGTCTATAACAAGAGAAGAAGCTATGAAGACGTAACCAGTACTGATCTAGATTTTTATTATAAAAAGCAAATAGACTCATTGTTAAAGTTCATGAAAGTGGAAGTTGAATTGTTGGAACTGGCTCAGAGTGTATCGGGAATAGAAACTGTCAGAGAAAAAGGTCCTAATGGAAATAAACAGACTTACAATAATGTTAGGAGAGATAATAATAATAATAATAATAATAAAGGTCTTTATTATTTTCAATTATCATACATGAATTTTTTTTTTGTATGTAAATAAAAATATATATTTCTGAAAATAAAGGGCGAAGTTCATTTTCTGCAGAGAAACAATGAACACCTCTCTACGAAAATGTTCTTCAACTTAACCCTTATAAAGTGTGTCAATGAAATCATTTTAGTATGTAACCTGATTGAAAAATAGATAATGAGAGAATAGGGACGATAATAAATACTTATTTGGGCAGCGGGGAAGGAGTATCTATACTTGAGTTTTGAATAGTTTGTTTTTATATTCAGACCTAAAGCGAGTAATGCCGTAGTTCTTTAAACTTTCAGGAACGGAGTTATACAAGTGATAAATCTGGTACGTGTAAGATCGTCTGAACATTTCGGTTTTGAATTTAGGTGGGGATAATAATCCTTTGAATCGTAGATTTAAGTTATGTATATCTGTTCTGAAAGATATTTTGTTGAACAAATATGGAGGAATTTTAGATGAAATAATTTTGTGAAACAAAGTGACAGCATGATGAATTCTGCGATTTTCCATATTTAACCATCCAGTCTCGATTAATTTATGTGATATTCTCTGACCTCTTCTCACACCGTAAATGAGTCTTAGACAGGAATTCTGCACTTTTTGAATTTTACTTTTGTATGCAGTTGTTAAGTTCGGACCATAGACGGAGTCACCGAAATTGAAATACGATAAAACTAATGCTTCACACAGTTTTATTTTAATTTTTCGAGGAAAGAAATGCCTGTTACCATAAATCAATTTCAGTGAACTGTATGCACGATGGATCAATTGATTGACATATTTTTCGAATCTCAAGTCCCTGTCTATGATGATACCCAGGTTTTTAGTGTCTTTAACTACAGTGATCGCTTCGTTATTTACTTCTATATTAATAGGAAACTGAAATCTAGTCCGATTATATATAGAATCAAATAAAATTACTTTAGATTTTGCACAATTGATCAGTAAACAATGGTCAGAAGCTACTTTAATAAACGTGGCTAGTTCCCTATTAATTATTTCACATGCATTATTTGCAAACTGCGGAGGAAAAGTGTGATAAATCTGGGTATCATCTGCATAGACATGAATCTTGCATTGTTCTAAGGATTTTATTAAATTAATGGTATATATAGAAAATAGTAAGGGTCCCAAGATTGAACCTTGAGGTACCCCCGAGTTTAGTGTCATATACTCGGACTGGTTTAAATCAATTTTTACACACTGTTTACGATTGTCAAGGTAATTTTGTATAAGGCCAACAGCCGTTACCGAAAAACCTATATAGTGTAAGATATTAAGCAGTAATTTAAAATTAATGGTGTCAAACGCTCTGCTGAAATCTAGTAGTACCAAAATTGCACACTGGCCCTTATCAATTGAAGCAATGATGTCGTCGACTATATTAAGTAAAGCAGTGGTACAACTATAACCTTTACGGAACCCAGATTGAACAACAGGCAATAGTGAGTGATCTGCTAAATGTTGCCCCATCTGTACTTCAATGGATCTTTCTAGAATCTTGGAAAGCATAGGTAGAATACTTATACCTCTAAGATCCTTGTATTCTGAAGGATTTTGTTTTTTAGGGAGAACTTGGACTATAGCCCTTTTCCAAACAGTAGGGAAAACACCACTTGAAAGACAGAAATTTATTATGTGTGTGATAAATGGCACGATAAGAGGACAACAAAGCCCATCACATCCCATTGCATTGGAGTTAATTTTACAAATACTGTTATATACAAAAATATCATCAACTGCTTTGAATTTAAAAGTGGGAGGAATAATATTGTTGGTACTGTAAAAATTCATAAGATATTCAGATGGTGCAACATTTGGAATGGAGTTTATTAAAAAATCATTGATTTCAATAGGCTTCTTTAAACATTCAGGAATTTCACGGTTTCTACTTTTCAAAAAATTATTTATTCTTAATGTTTGCCACACCTTTTTTGAATCGGAATTTTCAAACTGATATAAAAAGTATGCTCTTTTTTCCCTTTTTATTGCTTGGTTTGTATAATTTCTGAGATCCTTATATAATTGAAAATGAGCCACCGATTTTGTACGTTTATATTTATTCAGCGCTTTATTTCTTTCTTTCATCATTTGTTTCACTGCAAATGTCAGCCAAGAAGCTTTTTTTTTCGTAATTTTAGAAGTTATAATAGGAGCATGCCGATCAAATATGTTAATTAAACAATTTACCAAGTAGGAGACCCACACTTTCTTGATCGAAGTTGCGGTGAAATGATACATTCCTCAAATCATGAAAAAATAATTCTTCATTAAAATTTTTGAAACACCTGTATGTATAAATCTTGAAAGTATTTAGCTTTTTTACATTAAGCTTGCAGTTTACTATGGAATGATCTGATATGTTATTCGGAATAACACGTTTTTCAATCAAGTTTTCCTCTTTAACTACGATATAGTCGAGAAGAGATTCAGAGTTAGCAGTTTTTCTTGTTGGTTCGTCAATTATTTGTGTCAGATCAAATACCTCCAAAATATTATTAAGTTTATTGAACACAGCATTTTTCTCGAAAAAATTTATGTTGAAATCACCTAAACATACCAGCTCATCCACAGTTGGAAACAAGTATCCCAAAGAATCTTCAAATTCATCAAGAAACTCATTGGCGGTTTGGTCATGTGGTTTATAGATCACACCTATACCAAATGTTTGTTTATGTATTGAAAGTTTAATCCACAATTGTTCCCAATTGTTTTTATCATTTTTTACAATTAATTCACTAGAATATTTATTTTTAACATAAACACATAAACCTCTACCTCGAGCATTTCTGTCTCCCCTGTATAATATATAATCAGCAATATTCAAAACTTCATCAGTAATATGATCAACCTACTGCTGCAGGACTTATAACGAATGTTAAAGAATGCTGTATATTTTGTAAATCATCGGCGCACAATTCGATCAATTGTGGTGGATCATTTGCATTATCAGAGAAAAAAGATATTTTGAAAGCAAATGAAAGATGTTTTCGGTGTACAAAATCAAATCATAACTCTAAATTCTGTAAATCGAGAAACATCAAATGTGCAACGTGTAATGGAAGACATGCGACTTCTTTATGTGATCCCAATTATTCAAGGTCTGCACGAGACTCTCAAAATGATGTGTCCGGTGTTGTGAACGTTATTCAATAAGAGTAGTCAACTGAAAGTCGAATTGATAACGTATATTTACAGACTGCATGTGTATTTATAAAGTCAGAAAATTCATCGGAAAATGCATTTATTAGAATGGTACTAGATGGAGGCAGTCAATTGACATTTATTAAAGAACGTATTTCTAGACAATTAGAACTTCCAGTCATTGGAACTCATAATATATCTATAATACCATTCGGTAATACCAGTCCATCGCCCGCCAGACTCTGTAATAGAGTTTCTTTAAAGTTTTTTGGACAGTTCAGTAACGAAATGATTCATATTAACGCTATCGAAGTTCCAGAGATTTGTTTTGATTGTCTCAATCCTCCATCAGTTGATGATCCATTGGTGAAAAAATTCTCTATGAACTTTCATTTAGCAGATACTAGTGCTAGTGGAGGTCTCGAGAAAAACGGGATCAATCTATCAATTGGTGCAGATAACTACTGGAAAATAGTAACTGGTGAACAAAACAGAATTTCTGAAAATTTAACGGCCGTAAATACGAAGTTTGGTTGGACTCTACACGGATCAAGCGATTTTTATTGTTTTGGATTGAATTCGAAAATGATTCATACTCTTGCTTTACAAACTATCAAAAACGAAAATGATAATATGGATTGGAATAATTTCTGGAATCTTGAAACGTTAGGAATTTCTAAAGTTGATGCGACCGATACCTCTACGATGAAATTGGCGCTATGAAGTGACTTTGCCATGGAAAATTACTGAACCAAAATTGGAATCCAATTATAACGGTGCATTAGTTCGTGTGAAAAATTTAACGTCCCGATTGATAAAAGAATCGAAGCTCATCGAGTATGATAGCGCTGTGCGTGAATATTTCAGAAATGATTGTGCTGAGATTGCACCAAAATTTGCAGATGAAATGAAAACATATCATATGCCTCATAAACCAGTTTATCGAGATGATAAGTTAACCACAAAAATTCGTGTGGTGTTCGATTGTTCTGCGCATGCACTGGGATCTCCTTCACCCAATGATTTATTGTCTCCTGGAGAGAATTTGGTGCCACATTTATTACGTATAATTCTGAACTTTCGAGTAGGATCTATTGGAATGATGGCTGATATTGAAAAAGCCTTTCTCCAGATAACCTTGGATGAAAGTGTTCGGAATTACCACAGTTTTTTAAGGTATCAGATCCAATAGCGTCAGTAACAAATCTACCACCACTGAGAAAATACAGGATGAAGCGAGTCACCTTTGTGGTAACCAGTAGTCCCTTTTTGTTAGCTGCGACTTTGAGGAAGTATCTATCAGAACAACCTGAGGAAATGAATCATATTTGCGACATACTAAAGAAATAATTTTTTATAGATGATTTGGTTATTTCTCTGAATTCGATAAAAGAAGCTGAAGAAATGTATTCGATGTCGAAATCAATATTGCTCTCTGCTAATATCAATCTTCGAAAGTGGTGTACTAACAGTGTTCCTTTAAAAAATAATTTTGTTAACGACGCAGACAGTTCAGAAGCAGTAAAGAAAGTTCTTGGTATTATATGGTATATTAATACTGACGAACTAGGAGTTGACCTCAACAGTATCATAAAAGAGCAAGAAACCCGATTTGTAACGAAACGTACAGCTCTCCAAACAGTAGCGAGGATATTCTATCCATTGGGTATGCTAGGACCATTTGTAATTAGAGCTAAAATTTTTATCCAAGAAATTTGGAAACTGAAATTGAAATGGGATGAAACTCTACCTGAGGAAATTTTGAATAGGTGGTTACGATGGTGTTCTGAAATTTCCTGTATCAACGGCTTTGTGATTCTTCGAGGTGTTAGTAGATATCCGCAAAATGCATTCGATCTACATATCTTTGCAGATGCGAGCCCACTTGCCTATGGAGTGGTAGCATATATACGTACCAGTTCCATTATCGATGAAAGTTTTTGTGAGATCCTGATTAATGAAAAAGGGGACAAATCACTTACAGTACCGAAACTGGAATTGACAGCTGCATTATGTGCTAGCAGATTATTGAAGTACATCATAATCTTGATGTAAAAATAATCAATACATTTCTCTGGTCCGACTCAAAAATTACATTACATTGGATAAAAGGCGGTCGACGTAAAAAATGGCAGCCATATATTTCGAATCGAGTGACGGAAATTCTGAGCATAACAACGGGTACTTGATTTCTTTATAATTTGAAACATCCCAACGAAATATAGACAGGATTCTTAACAGTTGCTGAAATCAAGGATAGTTAAACATATTGGATAAGATTAACACAAAGAGAAGAATTTGGGCCAGAAATAAAAGCAATATTCCGAGGAAAGCTGATTCAAAATCGAGTATTTTATCGCTGAACCCATTATAAGATTCCGATTCTGTACTCAGATTAAGAGGAAGACTTCAAGAAGCCAATTTATCCTTCGAAAACAAACACCCTATAATTCTACCGAAGGAGTCGTTATTCACCGAGAAAATAATAATAATAAAACATTAGCACATGCCAGAAAATAATATTGGGTAATTCAAGGTAGACAACGAATGAAGTCAATCGTTGGAAAATGTGTTGCCTGCAAAAAGATGAAAGGCAAACCTTGTAATGAACCTTCTGTCCCTTTGCCAAAAAATAGGATAACATTAGGTCATCCATTCAAAATTACCAGGATGGATTTTGCAGGACCATTTTATATCAAAAAGAAGAGGACGAAGGTATATCTACTGCTTTTTACATGTGCAGTTATACGTGCTGTTCATTTGGACTGATGAGAGTTGTATGAGAGCTCTGAGAAGATTTGTAGGAAGAAGAGGTGTACCTAACACTATTTACTCTGATAACGCGAGTATGAGAATAAAATGTCAATTCATTGTTGAACGAGCCTCATGGTGGGGAGGCTGGTGGGAAAGACTTATGAGAACCATCAAAACTGCATTGAAACTTGTTATTGGAAGAACTTCTTTGGGGTATGACGAACTATCTACAGTTTTAGTAGAAGTTGAAGCTATAGTGAATTCCAGACCACTCACATATTTAGATGATGATCCAGATAATTTAACAATTTTGTCTCCATCTCGTTTCCTAACTGACACCTGTATAATGGGATTCAGTTCAGATTTCACTATGAGAAGCGACATGTTGAAACTGTGGAAATCAAGAGAGCACTTAATTGTGGATAACTTGGAAATCTGACTATCTACAACAGATGCGATCATTTCATCATAATAACAGAATAACGTCCAGGAATTTGAAAATCTGCTATGTGGCCCTACTTCATGATGAAAATGCACCTAGGTTACTGTGGAAGCTTGTGAGGATCGTTGACGTCTTTTCCGGAAAAGATGGTCGAATTCGAGCTTGTGAATTGAAGACAGCCGACGGCGTCCACCTGAGAAGACCAATTCAACTTATATACCCATTAGAAGTTGATGTTTCGGCGGGGGAGAATGTTGAAAAAGTCTGTCTGACTCAGTTCACACCGTAGGAAAAAATAACGACAGTTTTTTATATGTCAAGAAACTATAATTTTGATTGTCAAGTTGTTGATAAAGTTTTACGAATTTACTATCTATTAAACCTCTTTAACGTATCGTCAGGGCAGTGAAACGTAGTTTTCACAGTTATTCTCTCTTGCTCTTATGGAAAACACATGTTGTGCTACTGGGCTTCACTTAACAACGCTACCGCCCGATCTTCGGCATTTTCTTTCTAATCAAGAAATAAATACCTTCATTATTAATATTATTGTTATTGTTTTTGAATAAGGAGTAATTAAACTTCATCGTGATCGATGCTCTTGAAATCCTGTTAATGATGAATAACATTCCTATATAGTTATTATAGTTTATCGAATGGCATTTTACATTTATTATATGTTTATGTAACTCTCATATGGAAATTTTTCATAATGATGTTCATAAAAATGAACCTAAATGGATCAACCTTGGAATCGGTGAGAAATTCAGTAATCTAAATTCGTAATTTGGTTGATAATAACTCTATAACTAAAAAACTACTCTCAATTATGTACTCAATTATTTTTCTGTTTTGCAATTTAATGGAACTGCATTTGTTATTCGCATTGCAGGATAAATATTATTTTTAATAACGTCGATATGATTCTGCTAATAGGTATGACACAGACGTAGACAATAATGCATTTTAAACAATTTTATCATTAATATTTTTTATTTTCTGATTGTGTACTTGACACCTAATCAATTTTCGCTAATTACTTATTGTTTATTTTTTATAATTACTTATTTTTGTGACATTACCTGGAAACAAAATTCAACAATGGTGAGTTACTATCTGGTCTCAAATTGAATTATAATGATCTTTTCCATTTATTTATCTCTGAACCTTCTGAGAAATATAGTTTGATTTTTTTCGACATAAAAGTTATAAATAAATAAATGGGTAGCAAAAGTTGCATTTGTTTTTCGGTTCAAAAAACTATTCCTATGTACAGTTATTTTCTTTCTGAAGGTGTCACCTGTTTGTCCAATGGACAACTAACACAAATTATTTTTATAGACTTAACACTTTTCCTGTTTTTCAACTTTCGTTGTTCTTAATATGTGGTGTTAGTGAAATAATGTGTGGTATTAGTGGTGGTGTCCTAAGGTGTTATCTGCCCTAAAAGCAATATAACAACCTTGCTGCTGCAAGAAATTATGATGAGATTCCTCGTTGTGAATTATGAAAGATTTCTACATATTCCCTCCCAGACAATACGCCCTTGTGCTTATTAGGCCTCACAAGGTAGACATAACCGTTTTCTCTATGTCCTGTCATAGAGTGTACCGACTCTACATCGATCTTATATTTCAACCCTGCACTCTAACCTTTGTTACTGATGTAGTCCAAGAAACGAGGAAGCGGCCCAATGTTAATGTTCAAAAATTAATATCCGAAAAATAAAAATATGAGCGTATAGGAAATTAAAATTCAGGATGAGTTTCTATTTCATGCGACTCGATCGTGATTACCGAACATAACCTAAAAAATTGGCAAAGTTGCGAAAAGCGGTTTTTTGTTGATAACTAAAAAACTACAGCTCCGATCGAAAAAAGTCAAATTAGGAAATTGTAGGTATCAAAAAGTTCTATCAATTAAATCACCTATAATTTTCTGATACCATTGATACTTATCGAGTTATATCGGAAAAACCGTAAAATATCATTGATACTTATCGAGTTATATCAGAAAAACCGTAAAAAATCGGGTTTACAATAACTCGTTTTTGTAAGGTATTGAAAATTGTTAATTACAGGTTTGTGTAGCCTATGGCAAGCCAATAAAGTCTTTTGCAATGAAATTAATGAATATTGATTATTTTTCAAAATATATGAAGTTTTCTCAAAAAAGATGCTCTCTCAATATGGCCACTCTTGCTCGGTGAATGATGCTACAGTAACGATTCAGGGCTTATTTTTTCTGTAAAAGTTGTACTTTCATATTGTCGAATAAGTATATTGATTTTATTTATTTTAAGTGTCAAAAAATTATTTTAAAAAATTGCACAAATTTTTACATATTTTTTATAAATAAATTTCTTAGTTTTGTTTTTATAGAAATAACTTTTATGAAAATAGATTTCTAGCATGACTTCACGCATTAAAAAAAATTGAATTCCTATGATCACTAGGAGCCGAGATAATTTTTTGATTTCAAAAAAATCTGGAAGGCGCAATAATCTAGCAGTCACCTTCATGGAACCTATATTTTCGGGAAAAAAAATACTAGGATATGTCTAGTTCATTTGCAGTATTATTAATTGATGAACAAAGTGAGGCGTGCAGGCGCGGAGCGATGCAATTTTATCGGGTGGCGCAGTGGGGATACAAATACTGTTGACATTAAAGACACTTTCGTCCTGACAATGTTATTGAAGAAGAAAAGAAAAGTTATTGGTTCAATTTCAAGTACTAGTGTACATTGCAAAAGAAAACGTACGTGAACAAGCCGAGATACTCAATATTTTTCAAGCACAATCCTCTTTGAACGCACGAAATAAGTTTTCAGTGCTATCCCCACTCCGCCACCCGCTACAGCTGTCGTGATCCGCGCCTGCACGCTTCATTTTATTCATCAATTATTAATACTGCAAATGAACTAGACATATCCTAGTATTTTTTCGTTGAAAATATAGGTATTCAACCTTAATATCCATGAAGGTGACTGCTGTACGATGATTATTGCGTCTTCCAGTTTCTTATAAAATTAAAAAATTATCTCGGCTCCTAGTGATCGTAGGAATTCAATTATTTTTTTGAATGCTTGAAATCATGCAAGGAATCCATTTGCATAAAAGTCATTTATATAAAAACAAAATTGAGCAATGTATTTGAAAAAAACTTGTTAGAAAATTGTGATATTTTGACCCTTAAAATTAAAAAAATCAATATACTGTTTCGATAATATGAAAGAACAACTCATCCCCGAGCAAGAGTAGCCATATTGAGAGAGCATCTTTTTTGAGTAAACTTCATATATTTTAAAAAATAATCAATATTTATCAATTTTCCAAAAAAAGACTTTTTTGACTTGTCATAGGCTACACATAACGGTAAGTAACAAGTTTGAATACCTTATAGTTAACGAGTTATAGAAAACCCGATTTTTCACGGTTTTTCCGATATAACTCGAAAAGTATCAATGTTATCGGAAAATTATAATCGATTCAATTGATAGATCTTTTTAATACCTACAATTTCCTAATTTGACTTTTTTCGATAGGAGCTGTAGTTTTTTAGTTATCAACAAAAAATCGCTTTCCGCAACTTTGCCAATTCTTTAGGTTATGTTCGGTAATCACGATCAAGTCGCATGAAATAGAAATTTGCTGAATTTCAATTTCCTATACGCTTATATTTTTTGTTTTCGGATATTAATTTTTGCACGCACTTTTCCCTATTGCTTGGACTAATAACCATTAAAACATAACTTCAATGTCAACACTGACAAACGTTACCAAAGACGAAGATATTGATACTGTTGAACTATCAATCTGCATTGTCAACGTTTATAATTAAGATCCAAAATGATCTCATAAACTTGTATCGTGTTTTTTTTCCCAATTGATGATGTTATCTTCTTTTCTTAACCAGTATGAAAAAGTAAAACAAAGTAAATCATTTCCTAAAAGTTGGACTTTATGACATTCACGTCTGTTTTGAAAAGTGTCACTTTATTTCTCAAAGTTGGAAACAACAATTTGATCGTAAGCCAAGGACTTTAAGAAATAAAATTCAAACGTAAAAAATAGCTCTGGAAATTTTGAGAATCAAATGGATTCATAATTCCATCCATTCTTTATCGAGTTCATAAATGATTAACCAGAAATCAACCGCAAACTTCTAAACTTGACCTAATTTCATATCATCGAGAATTACCGTTTTTCTAGTTTGTTTCAAGCATATTGCTTTTAGCAAGATCGCTTTCACTTAGCCTGCAGAGTTTATTATGGTGATCAGCCTGTGACCAGTTTCGTTAAAATATTGGTAAATTTGCAGCTAACTGGGTGTTGATGCACATCGCAATTCACACAGAAGCACTCAAATAAGGTTGTGTTATTCATTGCAGTTTCTAAATAATACAGGGTTATCTGCAGAAGCAAAAGCAAAAGGTCAAAATGATGGATAATAATGAGAAAGACTTTTGAATAGGGCGAATGGCTGAGTTATCTCTGGAATGTTCACGAGGAAACACAGTGAAACAAATAGAGTCAAATATTGATCATATGGACATATTTCGACCTGGAAAAAATGGATTTCATGTGATCAGTGCAGTTTCGTTTTATTTGTCTGATTCCACAACCGGTATCGCTAAATTTGTCGTTTTATTTGCCAATTTTTCCATTCCAGTTGATGGAATGACTGGATTATCTGCCATTCTTGTCACTTTTGTCATTTCATTTGTATGGGCCGTGGTGGTCGGCTGGTAAAAGCGTACGCCTCGCAAGCGTGGTGTCGTGAGTTCGATCCACCGATTCACCGGTCTCGTAAATGGCATCACACGTTAAAAGGTAAGGGCTGCGTCTTCCTTAGCTCACACAAGTCTCTCGAAGACTTCCGAGGGTTGCGCGTAGGGGTGCAATCGGTTGACGGAAAATAACAAAAAATAACAATAACAATAACAATGTCATATGTCGATCTATTCATACTGCCGCTACCGAATAATATCCTTGCCACAGAGGCAAAGCTGAAAGGAATATACCGTCATACAGCTTATATGAGGGTCAAAGATATGTGTGGTATGCAAGCCCCCACAGAATTTATTTCAAGCTGTGGATTTGGATAATCTCCTCCAAAGCAGACATAAAGTTCTGCTGGCGGGAGATGTCAACGCTAGGAGACATGAGGAGAAATGCGCCACTTGGCCCAACCCAAAGGAAATACGCTTTGGAAGTACTCTCAGCATTTCCCTTGATTATCCTAGAGTCTTTCCGTGGAACGAACTGACTCCCTCGACCCTTGATTTAGTGGTATATAAAAACGTCTTTGGAATCTCTGGACTCAAAACGGCCCCTGAGCTAATTTCAGACCACGACCATGACTTTCTTCAGTCAGTAGTGGAGAGCCCCCAAGGGGGTGAGAGTCATGTGTGATTAGTCCACAATTGACTGGACGGAGTAAAGGCAAGCGATGAACGCGTAGACCATCCTGATTCATAACCCCACAAATCACCGCAGAAAATGTGTGCACTGAAACTCGGAAGCTGACGGAGGACATCGAGGAGGCTACAACCAAAAAGAGGGACGTGAGATAGAATAGAGAGCTCCTTCCAAACTACTCATCAAATCAAACAACGGCGAAAAGCAGGAATGACAGAGTACCCGCAGAACAGTGCACCACAAAAATATGATGAGCCTAGAATGTGAAATGAAGGAAGACATCAAAGAGTATAAAACGAGGTCTTGAAGACGAAATTCGAAAACCTCAAAGTGCTCGACAATTCCTTATGAAGACTGGCAAGATGCCTCGGAAGGAAGCATAAAGAGATTTTCCAGCCTTAGGGAATGGCCGGACATTGGAGATGGCCGATCCAAGAAAGGCGAAGCTATTAGTTGATTACTACTAGAGCGTGTTCCAGATGAGTGCTGACTCCACTCCGTAGCAGGAGTCTGTGTGTAGAGAAGCTAAGGAGTTCAGAGAAATCCCACGCATTAACATCAACACTCAGGAACTCTGAAAGGAGGTCCAAGAGCCCATAAAACGGCTTTCTAGAAACAAGGCTCCCGTCATGGAAAAGATTGACATAGTACTGCGCAAAAATCTCCCGAGGAAGTACCTCGTTCAACTAGTGCATATAATCAATGCCATAATTGAATGGAGACATATCCGCAAATTCGCAATGTCAAAAGCAGGCGGAGATTATCCTAATCCATGAACAGGGTAGGACGGAAGCGAGGATCAAGAGCTACTGCCCGGCTTGTTGCTGAGCGCCTTAGCCATGTTGGTAGATGGAATCCTCCTCAAGAGATTAGTGAGCCTAGAGGAAAAACTCAAACTGATTCCGGCAGAACAGTTCTGGTTCCAGTAGAGACACTACGTCCACTCAGGTAGCCTGGATTGTCTACGAGGTGGAGGAGGGCTTCAATGTGTATCTCAATACAGAAATGGTTTTGCTGGATATGAAGAAAGCATTCGATACCGGATAGATACTGGATGGAAGGATTTATCATGAAGATGCTAAGTGCAGACATGCCTGCATGCATGGTAATTGTACCTTGTCAATTGGACTTTCAAGGTTAAAGTAAACAGTCCCAGCTCCGCAGTGATGCGGGTCGGAGCAGGAGTGCCGCAGGGGTCGAGCTAGTCCCTACTTTTGTACTCTCTATATTTGCACCTTTTTCCAACGAATGAGGCCACAATCACGGATGTCTATGCTGACGATACGGCTATATATGCCTAATCGTCTACCAGTCTTTGGAATACCACATCGAGGAGTTTTTTGTGCAGTATCTAGCGAGAAACAATAATGAAGTGAGGTATCCTGATAAAACAGAACTTATGAATTTCACAAGGAATTTCGGTTACGTGAATATCTGACATTTTTTCAGTATTGTTGTTGTCACGGCGACGGGATGTTTTCGCAGTGCAATTATCGCTTTACAGTGCAATTATCACTTGTAATCTCCCAAGTGCTTGAATTATTGCCGGAAATTTTTCGAGTACATGAAAAAATTCATGTACGAGATAAATTTCCTGCAATTAATTCAAGCACGCGGGGGATTCGGTAAGAAAATTTTACACCAAAATATATCCAACAATTCATAAGAAATAACTAACTATGGTTCACCTGAACTATTTATATGCATAGTACAAAAAAGATGCATGAAAATATTGATATGTAAAACACACTTAACAAAATTTCAATTTGATTTTTTTAAATTTAATCAGAAAAAAGTAAGAATGTTCTTGCTCCACTGGGAATTGAACTAGTGACCACACAACCACGGGGCGGACACTTTACCGACTCGCCACGGGGCCTTTGATTTACATGTAGACAACTGGTGTATTGAAATGTTTCTGAAATTTGATTTCAGAATTTGCAAATTCTGCGATTATCGTGAAGAAAATATTCAGACACATTCGAAATATTTAATAAATACATAAATATGAAATATTATCTCATTTCAAATGAAAAATACAATTCCATTTGTACATCAAAGCAAAATATAAACTATCACCTCTCAAATATTTGACAGAAAAATTTCCACTTATTAATTTCGGCCAGGGTACCCAGGAGGATAAAAATTTCCGGTAATTTTTTGGGTTGCCATGGCATCTAAACAAGAACGAATGTTTTGGTTCTCTCTAAAAGTGAGGTGTGAAATTTTCTCTGAAATTTTTTGATAATTGCATTCTTCTTATGAGAAATTTTATATATGAGGGAAATTTTTTAAGTTGTTTGGTAACATCATGAATCCACTAGAAAAGTCTTGTGAGGTCCATTGCCAAAGCTGCCACTCGACAGCTTCGTGTCAAGAGCTATTTGATTTTTCATCAATTGATTATGATTCATAAGGCACAGATCCGACCTATCCTGGAATACTGTTCCCATAAGTACATGGAGTGCAGCCCCTAAACACACACTGAAACTTTTGTTATATCCAAAAAAAAGACATATTCGTCTCGTCGGTGATGCGCTTACAAGCTCGCTCACTTCTCTGTAACTCCGCAGAAAGGTTGGCAATCTGTCTCTGTTTCATATATATTTTCATGGGTGATGCTCTTCTGAAATATCATCAATAGTTCCACCGTTAGCGGTCCCATCGAAACTGACCCGTCGAGGACAGTCATCACATCCCTTTGTCGTCACTTTGGAGACATGCCGAACATCTCTTTCCCATGGCTTGTTCTTTCAACGAACGGCAAAGCTTTGGAAGGTGTTCCCTGAGGCATACAGCATACAGAAATTCAAAAAAAAACACCAATTTCTTTCCTTCGGTTCTCAAGATGTTTTCAGAACATTAAGGGATTTTTCTCTTCGCTGAAACAAAACCGTAAGAATAAGATAACTTTTATTAATTTTTTTGCAACCCTTGCATACATTGTGACAAAAAGTACATCGGTCAAACCAAAAGGAATTCGAACTACAGAATTTGTTCACATACAAGTGACATTAAAAAAAATATTATTTTGTCCACCACACCATTTCACAAGGTCACAAACCTGTTCATGATGATGTGACTATTGAGGAACACGAATCCAAGTTAAAAAATAATACCCTCAATAATCTGTTGGCACTTATTGTGGTTGGAGTTTTTATCTCCATAATCACTGTATGTTGGCAACAAGGTCACAATACGTCTGTCATTCCCGACCAAGTGTCAACTTCATTTCATTTAAATCATTTCACATAATTTATTCTTTGACCCCAACATGGTTTCTGTGACTTGACATAGGGAAAAAAGTTATATTGATTACATTTTTGATAATCACTATTTCAAATCAAATATTTGAAATTAATTCAATTATACAATGAGTTTTGTAAGACATGTTAATATTCAAATCACGGCGTGTGAAAAGGATAACCAACCCCACTTCCGTAAGTACACACGTGCTTAAGTACAACAATCCGGCTCCATGCAGTAGTTGTTGCCGAATGATTTATTTTTGGTTGCCTAGACCTCACTTTATTTTCTGTTGTTACTCGTATTTACAATAAAGATCCCAAGAAACTATCATCGAACTCTGGTCACTGCCAACTTGATGATTTTAATGAAATGCAATTCAACAGCCAATTAAGAAACGAATTACAATTTGTGAAACATAGTTGAATAGATAATTTTAAGGCAAATAAGATAGGCTAGAGATTTAAACAGGGTTAACTTTGACAAAAAAAGTTCGGTTTACTTCGTTTGAAAAAGGTAGTGTATCGTACTTTCTTCCTCTATCAGGACTTTACAATGACAACGGGTACTGGATGTATCGGACAACTCGGAGCAACACCCAATACTATCTTGGGCACCAGTAAATTTATAGAGAGGTATGTAATACTTTCTCTCAGATGACAGTAGTGGAAGGAACAGGGTAGCGATAGTGGAAAAACGGTATTCCAGGGGTCGGTTGTAACGACCACGTTTTGGATGATGATGAGTGGCAGGCTTGAACTGCCCTTACCACTGTCGGAATACCGGCAGTACCCTATTACCTTTCTTTGAATAGTTTTTAGAAGATAACCCCACTTTTTCCTATACCCAAAATGAAACTATGGAATAAATATTATTCAATAATTCATTCTCAACAACAATGAGCACTCGGTACACTGAAAATAGTAGTTTGACAGCCGTACAGGAAAGCAATCGTACCAACTCAGGGTAATGAATTCAACATTTGTTGCAGATCACCACCGATATCTGTCTTTGCGGACTCGATTTATGTAGCGTTGAAGGTGAATCGGTTTCCCTGGTTGACGATCGCGCTTTGGATATATTGCACAACGTTGCAGATTAATCCCAATGCCTAATCCCGAATCACTGTGCAGAACAGCTTCCAGGGAACTAGAACTCGCGATATGGGTTTCACCCACTCCATGTTCACCGGAGAGACGTATCGGCCGGTCCCTTCGGAATGCGTTATTCAAATACCGCGATCTACGTACTAGTTATAAGAGGAATCTGTTTTTGGCCGTAATTCCGTTCTTCAGGGTGAGACAGCGCTGTACGTCTTTGGCAGAGACACAGGAGTGTGGGTACGCGATATCAAATGACTGAAGGACAAGAATTGGATAAGCCTCCTCCAACAAATATTCTCCCTGTGATCTGTTAGCTCCAATAAATCGTACTTTTCTGAGGCTCAGGAACTCCAACAAATGATTTCTCAAACCTGATTTCAAACGAGACAATATCCACTCCTGTGAAAGCATATTTGCGGGTAAATGTATAAAGTTACAACAGATCGACTGGGATCGAGGTTGTCCAACGTGCTCGAAACTTTAATTGAACGGAATTTATTCGGTTCACATGACTCAGAACTCAATTTTCCACCTAAGCAACTAGGTGTCTTTCATACAAACTACTGAATTTTAGAAGGTCGTATCGTCCCGATCCTTTTGGAACCAGTTGATTAACTGAAAGATTCTAGTACCTAAATTGAAACGTAGTTGCCACTTCCGGCTGTACGCCCTAACTTTCAGGGATAAATGACGTGGTACTTTGATTATCACGGAGATGGTAATTGAATTGCGGTATTTGGATCAATATGATAAACGCAGCTCGGCAAACACAAATCAGCTGATAATATGCAGTTTAACTTAGGTTATCATCGGAACGTCGATTTTTTTTCTTCACAATTTTAATTTCGGTTTCAAAAACTCATGAAGAATATCTAGCTTCAGCTGTCGACACAAAAGAGAAACGGCTCTCGCATGTGTTTCCACTATTTTTATCCTTGGTTGGCCTCCGTAGCAAAACACACAAATGGCATGAAAAACTACTGTTTTCCAGCAAAAACTAGTCTTTGTTATAAAAACTCATCTGAGACCAGAACTCTACGTATGAGTAAATATTTTTGGAACAAAAATAAACAGGAGTGGAAAGTGGTCGGCATCAAAAATTAGGAATATCTACTTTTTTCAAACTTGAAACTTGAAAGTTTGCTTTCCATTTACAAAAATTTGGAAATGACAGCGAAACGATATGAAAAGGCCTACGAATCATATGTGTGATACTGTTCAGGACTTCAGAAATTCTTCGATGAAGTGGTTAGTTTAGAAAATACTTTTGTTGAGTACTTACCTCCTGTGAGTTTCAAATTTGTTCCTCTTCAAATAAAAAAAACTACAGTCTGCTTCATGTCTTCTGTGTCACCCGGTATAATGGCTCGTGAGGATGTTTTTGATTTTTTCATTTTTATTTCATTATCAGAATTATTCTGCAGAAGGACATCATTGAAATATTTGATCCATATAGGAAATGGAACTACTACATATCAAATCACAAAACCCATTAAGAACGACCTTTGATTGGCATAAAAAAACTCGTGTTACCAGGTTTTCATGGGCCATTAACGAATATTATATAAAATGATAATTAATTGAATATATCAATGAAGTATAAGTGTCGGCTACTCGTCTACTTCTCTCAGAGTGGTCGTCGGAATACCAAGTGTTGTTGTTGTGAATATCAAGTGATTTACTTTTACATTTTCAGTATCGACATTGATTAAAAGATTCGGTGGTGAAACAGTGACGGTTGTTTTATATTTTTTGAGCAAAAGTGAACCAATCAGCAACAAGTGAGTTAACGTAGTTTTTTATGTCTGACAATTTTCACGTATATTCAAAAGAAATAAGTAATAGCCAATGGCTCGTTTCAGCAAAAAAAAACACTCAATTCGGAGCTTTATCACTAAACTTATAATACCACTGGAGCTTCAATTAACACTGGAAAGTTTTTCGAAAACACAAATATTTTGAAAATTTACTAAAAAATATTTTGAATTGAACCTTGACTGGTACTCGGTATGAAAATATCAAACCAAAGTGTTAAAAATACTAGGATAGTGACGGTTTTTGATGGTTTTGAAATTCAAACGATATGCTTTGTATCTTAATTCAAAAGAATAATAAATAAAATTTTCTGTGCGAGGAGTCAAAAGTGAAAAGTATAGTGTTTTTTTTTTATGAGAATGTCTCGTTTTGGGGAAAAAATCCAGGACAGAAACATCTGATTCCAGATAATTCCAAAAAATCAAAGACAAACATTTGGAAGCAATTTCTAGAGTTTTGTATTGGAAATCCTATAATATACACGAAAAGTTACATGTGGAACAACTGTCAAGTATTCTAGAAGATTATTTATTCACTATGAGGATAGCAAATTCAGAAGAATGCAAAGAAAGTGTTGTAAAAGTAATGTGGAATTCAACTGCTATTACGAAAAATATAAAGTTTAATTCAACCGTTTTCTGAAATAACCTTTTCCAATAAAAGGAAAGCTTAGTGCTTTGGCCTAGGCAGAACATAAATGAAGATTGTAGAACTTTGGAATGAAGATTGTCGAGAAGGTCTTTAACTTAAGTTTTTTGATATTGATTTCCACGAGGCTAAGAGGAGCGGTGAAAGTGCAACAGCAAGTATTGAATACGTTGTCGAAGAAACTGATGATTTGGGCAATTCTACTGGTCGCATAGGTTAAATTCCCAGTTTTGAAGACAGTACAAGGCGGTTCAAGAAAGTTAGCTGATAGCAAGTGGCTAATCAACATAACTAATCCAACCATATGTCCTGTCCGTCTTTTGAGGAAGATGATAAAAAAACAAGGTTCACTCTTGTGGAATACCAAAATGAAACAGAAATAGTCAAAAAACCAACCTTGGTAAACCACAGAGGATGAATGCATACAGACTCACACAAACAGGTAATTGGAGAACCCAACCACAAACTGGGTACACCAAAATCATCCATGCTACCCAATACTATACGAAAAACCATTCAGAACACACCTCAAGTGGAATGAACGGGACTAGGAAGTTCAATCACTATCATCTGGAAACAATCTAGTATACAGATGGCTAAAACACAGATGTAGGAAAGGAAGCAGGAATATGAGGAGAGGGGCCAAAAAGGGACGTTATAGTTCCACTTAGCAATAACACCAGAGTATTCCAAGCTGACACATGCCATGAGGATGTGCGCACAAATTAATCTAGACAGTGGGTATGAAATTATTCACATCTACATTCTATCGGACAGCCAGGGCGAACTAAAAGCCCTGAATTCAGTACAGATGAATTCAAATGAACTGGAAAAACACATCAACGTAACACTTTTATGGGTGACTGGACATAGGGAATAGAGGCAAAGGATAAATCTGAATTCCCTTTGTTTGGCATTAGCAAAACCCGATGCGGAAACTAAATTAATAAGTCGAAGAAACCAAAACACTAAACATATAAGGACCAAATACCGAAGGACATCTACGCAGCTGATCGACATTCTGACGGTTGACACCCTCAACCTAAACAGATACAAGATACACACAATCACAGGCTCACTAACCGGACCCAGCGGCATAAGAAAATACCTGCACACTATGTGAATAATAGTATATTATTCAACAAGCGTATAATGATGGCTATTACCTACGAAGATGAAATTGCAACACGAGCCGGAGGAGAGTGTTGTAACATCTGAGTGGGTAATTGCCATTATACGCGTGTTGAATACTATACTTTATTCACAACTATATAAATAATTTGATTAAATATGAAAGTTAAACTGAAAATTACGTTATTGGAAGAATACCTTCGTCATTAGATAGGTATGATCTGGCGCTTCTTTTATAAATTTACTGACTTCTTCGGGAGTGGAGGTTTTAGATTTTTTCGGTTGATGGCCCTCGGACTGACGTTTTAAAAATGCCTGCAACTTCATGTAAGTCTCTAGGTGGATACTATGGTAAATATTCAATGTACTCTTCAGCATAGAATAATATGCCCACAATGATGATGAGTTGTATTTTTTAGCAAGTTCAACAAAATACACTAGGATAATATTTTCAGTAAAAGACGATGTTTTTTGTGCCAGTTGCCAATCCATAAAACTTTTGTACACCGCATCATATTTTTACCTTTTGACTTGTTAGGTAGGAGATTTTCTGTAGCGCTAGCCGCTAATTTTAAAATGTCTGGCGGTGTACAAGATATATCTTCTAAATGAGATTCACTATTACATTTCTCTAATGATACCAGAGATAAGAATATTCAGAACAAATAACTCACAAACCGTCTGACAGAATATCTACAAATACAGTGTCAAGTAAATTTGCAAATTGTCAAATTTGACGCAACGATTGAGTAATATTATTCCATCGAACTGTCATATTATTCAATTCTATATGGTAATGCATGGCATTACTTGATAAAAATCGCGTATTTAATAGATTTATTGATTAATAGTTGTGGATAATAGTTATTTATTGTATAAGTGTTTTAGATATCACTTTATTTGCGCAAGAATGTTTAAACGCGAGAGCGATGCTCGAGCGTTTAAATTTCTTAAGCAAATAAAATGTATCTAAAACACGCATGCGATACAACGTTTTATTCACAATCACATTCATTTAGAATCAGAATCGCGGAAATTTTTCATCACAAAATGATTTGACGTTTGGCTCTGACAGCGGCTGTCACCTCCTCAAAAGTCATTGAAATAACATACAAAAATATCTGGAGGTGTTGAATGGTTGCTATGTATTTTCGATTGTTTATCGACTCCATTTGTAAAAATTTGTGAAGTTGGTGAAAATAAGTAAAATGTGATTGATATTCAAAATTGTATTTTTCATTATTCCACTAGTGGAATAAAGTAATTTCATTATTCCACTAGTGGATAAAGTGGTACTTTATACGGTTCATAAGTGTGGATAAAACTTCAATTATGAGGTGATTGTGGATAAATGTATTAACCATGGAGTGCAGATTTTGTGGTGACGAGGAGGAAACAGCCTGTCACATCATCTTTCTATGCGACGTGCTTCACAACAGGCCTAACAAAACATTCGGACAAATCAACCTAGAAACAGGCCTGAATCTGGAACAGCTAGGAAATAGACCACCGTACCTGTGGAAAGACACTGGCCTATTTAACTAGGAACCCCAGTCGACAGAACAAAACAATGGATGTGGTCTCAGTGTTAGGGAAACCCCAAGGGTAAACCAACCCGTCAGCCTTTAACCAACCAACCAAGACAAGCAATTGGGTATGAGCTGAAATATAAGGGGAGAAACCGAGGCAGGACATCAAGGTCTACCATTTTAAGCAGGGGTAATCAATGTTTTCGTTTGTACCATAAATATTCTGACGAAGGGCTAGACACCAACCCATAGTCATTCTCTCTGTGTTGATCGGGCAGCTATAAAGGTCCTGCTATCATGCATGTTTCTCTTCAAATCAATTTGGGAGACACACAAAATCCTGTACTATCTAGGAGCACAGAACAGGGCAAAACTTGTTGAGTACCAGGTCATACAGAGCTACCTATACTTCAGGCAATAGCCAGCCCCGCCTATCAACAATAATAATAGAATTTCCTGTAAGCTTGATGCCGAACAAATTCAGATCATCTTGTTCAGGATCGATTACCAGACCTCAAAGAACACTTGGGGAAGATGCCATCAACCGCAGAGGAGCATACAGGGTCCAAGAGTCGCTCCGAATAAGTGAAGCGAAGAGAACGTAGAAGACAAGACAGCATCCTGAAAAACACAGGAGTTAAGAAGTGATTATTATTAGAAGTTCAGAAGTGACGAATGAATGGAGGCCGATGGAAATCACGAGGACTTTCCTATACCTCTTTCAAGTAACCAATACCCTATAATGGTTAATAACTTCATTTCAATCATTTTAATCGAGACCCATAAATCTGTTTCGAGTTGAAATTTTTGGAAACTACTTCTTAACTGAACAATTCAGAGATATTTTTATTGATTCATTTAATTGATGTATTATACCACAGAAAAAGATAAAATTCCAATTGGAACATAAGTAAATATAGATCGGGAGGCAGCGACAGAAAATTTGCACATATTTCTACAAAGTTAGTTTTTTGTCAGTTTGTTGTTTCAATGCAACGAGTGAACAAGATGAGAGTCTACCACCTCAATGATGTTGCGTTCATATACAGTGAGTTTCAAAAAGTTTGCACAATTCGGAAATAGTTTTTATTATGGATTTGTCAGAAAATTTTATTCTTCATAAAAAATTGGTGCATTCGGGATATTCGTAATTGGGTTATCAGAATTCTAAATTTCTAAACGGAATACAGGGGAGATCAAAAAATATAATTTTAATCAAGTGTAAACTACCCTTAGTTTTGACATTATCGAAAAAATGTATCCAAAGAAGCTGTAGAATATTAAAAGAATATTGACAACATTATTCAAATTTGGAATCACAGCCAGGGTAGTTTAGACTGGATCAAAATTCTATTTTTTGCTCTCCCCTGTACAAATATTATGCAATGCACCAATTTTTATGAAGAATAATATTTTCTGACAAATCGATAATAAAGAAGTTTTCGACTGGTGCAAACATTTTGAAATTCAGTGTATTTGTACGCAACATCATTGGGGTGGTGACTCTCACTTTATTCACATTCACATCGAAATTCGAAACAACAACCTGACTAGAAACTAGCTTCATAAAAATATGTGCAAATTTTCTGACGCTACCTCCCGGGCTAACAGGTGAATAGGTAAAAGTATTTAGACAATAAATAACATAAGGAAAATCGTCAAAACTGACCAATACAAACAAAAATATATTTATACATACACCATAATATAGCACAAGATAAAAGGTTCAATGACAGGTCAGCAATTATTCTGCAATTTTAAGGTTGATTGTTGTTTAAAAAAAAATTAATGAAGGTTTATAATTTCAATTGAAATAAAATGTTTATTATAATTGTTTGGAGCCTTGATGTGAACGCAGTGCTACCGTAATTAGTTCTGTGATTTTGCGAAGAAAAGAATTTTGCGTAGAAAAACTGCCTGATTCAAGTGTTCCGGGTATTAGCATGGATGCACAATTTAGCTAAAATTTCCTAACTGTTGATGACATTATTCAAAACTTTGTGAATAAAAGAAAGAATATGCAAATTTGCGTCTATCATCTAGAGTTTGAAGGTTTACTAGAGATAGCCTCGTATAGGAATCAAACCCATGAAATGACATTTTCATTATTTTCATTCTACCCTAAATTGTTTCCAACCTTTCCTTGTGACCAAGATAGAATGGAGACCAAATATTACTGTTGTATTCTAGAATACTTATATTTATAGCTTAGTTTCTCTAGAACGAGAAGATGAGTTTTCAGTTGTTAGTTGTAGAGACTTGAAAACCTGTTATTAGACATCTCTGTTTGGATGAATGATTTAAAATGCTTCCATCTGATATTTAATAATAACCCAGGCGTGATTTCTTATGATTTTCATTCACAATACAGACTATCTTCATTATGACTCGATAATTAAGTTTATTATTTCTATAAAAAGTGTATCATGACAACACGTTTGTTTTTCTGTTGCAGATAAGAGCCCAACTTATGTGACCCTTCAGTGATATGTGATAAGCTCCCATTTTGATGTGATCAGTGAGTCCCAGTGTATTAATTGATACGTACAAGTGAAGATGGTATCTACCTCTAAAGCACACATGATGAAGACGGTTCTGGACATTCTTGCGTTTTTGTTACAAGCTGCCGTTCTCATCGTCAAGGCCATCTACAATGCGTGTCTGCCATCATCTTACCAATATTTTAAAAACATTTCCGGTGAAGTCGCTTTAGTCACAGGAGGTGGAGGAGGACTTGGTCGATTGCTGGCTCTCAGGCTTGCCAAACTTGGAGCAACCGTAGTTTTATGGGATATAAATACAAAGGGTGAGTTATCCTTCAGTTCGTTGAATGATTCGGTAGATAATGTTGGAGTTTCTCACTTGATAATCTCCACTTGAACACGTTTTGTGTGGTTTATCAACTGATTTCGGGGAATGTATCGTTCAGATGTAAACTTGTTATTATCATAAGAAGTCCATACATATTCGTAAATAATCGAATAATGAGGCAACGTTGCAATTTTGTAAATGATTTCAGAAAATATAATGTTTTTACTAACTGATTGTTTGAGTATAATAGATAATGAAAACAAGCGTCAGTCGTTAGCGTCTTGTCTTGATGACACGGACTGTTGTAATCTATATAGAACGTATAAAAAGAAAACAAGATAAAAATCATTTCATAAGTCACGAAAATTTATTGAGCTTATGTTTGGATAATTGAAATTCCGACAGGTTAGTACTATGGCAACGGTCCGACTCTTCAAGTGTGATTGGTCACTGTAGAAGAAGGCAAATTAAGTTGAAAATGCGTAATATACTTTCCAACCTAATCAGACCTAACGAACATGACGGAAACAGAAAAACCATACAAAATTGTTATAATTCATAATACTTATCTAAAATTTTCTTCTGTATTTCAAAGATAAATGTTTGAAGAGTGAGGTCGTTCCCATAGTAGTAACCAGTCGGACGAGTACCGAACAATATATTGGAGGACGGTCGGACCGGTCACTAGTCACTTTAGACAAATAATTTCATCAACTAACTGACTATTTGTTCCCCTATTAGTACTCAGCTGACTATAGTTTTCATAAAATAAAGTTAGAAACGAATAATTTCGATGAAGTGGAATTACCCTCCTCTAACTGTTTCATTTGTTGTCCGATTAAAACGATTGTTTTCCTTGAGAAAAAAGATATTCTATTTTACTGCCATAACTTTGAAATGAAATTGGAAATGTCAAAGCCTTCTTTAATTTTTTTTCCAAAGGAAAAATCCAAAAATCATTTTTTTTTATAAAATTAAACTACGCCACTGGTTTTGTGATAATTCGAAACCGGTGTAACATAAAGTACTCGGAAAAATAATAACAAAAATTGAATTATTATAAGCCATAGACTTCTTCGTTAATGTACTTGCGGAACAATGAACTTCACTAAGGACTCGATAAATTTGACTTGTTTCGTTTTTTGTTTTGCTGACTGCTCATTTGGCAATATCAAAGTCTTCTATTGAAAATTAGTTTTTTCAATATGACTCTGTATCTGAGACAGGAAGAAACGAAGATTGACAATACTAGGAACAACTGTTGGTTAGGAATTCTCACAATTGAAACTGATACCGATCTAATGGAGCATTAAATAATTACAATATTTCTATAACGTAATATAAATTTTAATTATGCTGTATTTTTGTTATGATATAATTTTTTTATGAAATTTCGGTAACGCCCATAATGTGATATTATTGCAAATCCTGTGGAGTATTAAGATTTATCAAAAAAATGATTTTGGATTTTTTGGGAAAAAATAAATCCGGAGTAGGTGTTGAAATTGTGGATTTTATGCCGAATTTATGATACTGATCTAAAACTATTGATGCTCTAACCATACAAAGAATAGAATTTTTCGATCGGTTGATAAGTAATAATGATAAATACAATAATGGTTAGTTAGTTAGTAAATATTTATTGAATATATAATATTGCAAAATGTCATCATATGCGAAACTTCGGCCATAATTGCCATAGGAGTAAAATCAACAAAGTCGAAGTACCCTTTCTCTCCAAATATTTCCACCAAGTGGAAAATATAAGGCAAAAATCTGATAGAAAACAACTATTTTCCTGGCTCATACCACTGATACTGAACTACATCTGGCAGATATTTGTGCTAAGTTCTTCCAAGAAGACTCAATTGCAAGTGATTATTATTGTAAACAAACAAAAGAATATCCTTCATTCGGGTGGGGACGACCACCTGTAGACATGTTTCAAAGTTCCTGCTTCTCATCATTGCCATGGTAGGTCCTACAACTTAAGAGTTGCCTGCCCAATGACTTATAATCAATATTGTATCTAATAATTTTCTACGGATGAAGCAGCGATGTACAGTAAGTCAGTCGCAGCGCCACCCACCAGGAAAATCAATAAGCACAAAGTCGAACAAATATCTGTCAGATGTTGTTCAGTATCCATCATGGTATTAGCCAGGGAAGTAGTTGTTTTCTGTCAGATTTTCAACTCATATTTTCGACTTTTTTTATTAAAATTGTTATTTCCGTCACCCGACGATAACCCTCACAAGTCTTGGAGATACTTGTGTGAGCTAGGGAAAACGCAGCCCTTACCTTTTAGCGTATGATGCCATGCACAAGATCCATGACCATGCGGGGATTTGAACCCTCGAACCTTCGCTTGAGAGGCGAACTCTCTACCGGCACGGCCACCACGGCCCCTGGTGGAAATATTTGAAAAAAAAATGGTTTTTCGACTTTGTCGATTTTATTCATATTAATAAATATATAACAAATCATATTTTGAATATTGATATTTTTAATAATCTATCATCATCGTCTTCCTCTTCAGCGTCTTCTCAATTTTTTTGTTCCTACCTAACCTAACCTAACCTAACCTAACCTAACCTAACCATACATAGAATAGAATTTTTCGATCGGTTGATAAGTAATAATGATAAATACAATAATGGTTAGTTAGTTAGTAAATATTTATTGAATATATAATATTGCAAAATGTCATCATATGCGAAACTTCGGCCATAATTGCCATAGGAGTAAAATCAACAAAGTCGAAGTACCCTTTCTCTCCAAATATTTCCACTAACTGGAAAATATATGGCAAAAATCTGATAGAAAACAACTATTTTCCTGGCTGATACCACTGATACTGAACTACATCTGGCAGATATTTGTGCTAAGTTCTTCCAAGAAGACTCAATTGCAAGTGATTATTATTGTAAACAAACAAGAGAATATCCTTCATTCGGGTGGGGACGACCACCTGTAGACATGTTTCAAAGTTCCTGCTTCTCATCATTGTCATGGTAGGTCCTACAACTTAAGAGTTGCCTGCCCAATGACTTATAATCAATATTGTATCTAATAATTTTCTACGGATGAAGCAGCGACGTACAGTAAGTCAGTCGCAGCGCCACCCACCAGGAAAATGAATAAGCACAAAGTCGAACAAATATCTGTCAGATGTTGTTCAGTATCCATCATGGTATTAGCCAGGGAAGTAGTTGTTTTCTGTCAGATTTTCAACTCATATTTTCGACTTTTTTTATTAAAATTGTTATTTCCGTCACCCGACGATAACCCTCACAAGTCTTGGAGATACTTGTGTGAGCTAGGGAAAACGCAGCCCTTACCTTTTAGCGTATGATGCCATGCACAAGATCCATGACCATGCGGGGATTTGAACCCTCGAACCTTCGCTTGAGAGGCGAACTCTCTACCGGCACGGCCACCACGGCCCCTGGTGGAAATATTTGAAAAAAAATGGTTTTTCGACTTTGTCGATTTTATTCATATTAATAAATATATAACAAATCATATTTTGAATATTGATATTTTTAATAATCTATCATCATCTTCTTCCTCTTCAGCGTCTTCTCATTTTTTTTGTTCCTCAGCTTGCTTGCCGTCGTTATCTTTTTCGGTCTCTTCTCTCTGTTCGTTGATATCTAGAGGCAAAAATGACTTTGATTATTGTTATTACTTTCAAATTATTTATTTGTATGCACAAATTTGTGATTGGAAGTTATGAAATTCAGTAAATTTCCTGCAGAATTTTTAACGCTGGTTGTGATACTCGGTGGAACTTGAAAACCATTGAACCATTTAAAAACATATTTGTCTCATTTTTTTTCGCACCCAAAATTCGTCGGTGGAAATTTGAAATGATTTTGAAATCAACCATATCACAGATAGGGTTATAATATTCATATTACTCACATTAAAATTGCTATCATGAATCAGTAGCAAACCATCGGTTTTGGAGCGTAAACTCGAACTCTCTCTTATCTGCTTCTAACTATTCTTTAGTATTTAGTTACAATAAGCAGTTGTTGCTTATTTATATTTCATTTTATTATCGTCCTAATTTGAGAGACGTACTATATTAGAAAATTGACATATTTATATTGAAATTCTGAATGTGATACGACAACAGACTCAAGTGAAGATGAATAAAACCATAAAAATCATTCAAAATATGTTTTGGTAAATATTTGGTAATAACATGAATGCAATTTCATGTATTTTAAATACCCAGGGTTGAACCGCCTAACCTTTAGGATCGGATTTTAAGTTGAAAGGGAAACTTTTTTTCTATACGAATGTGCCCTATCTTGCTTCGTTTTCGAAATACTGAGTGTACAATGTTTTTAGACAGACTCAGTGTTTTATCAATCATTTGAATACATTTTTGCTGATTCTAATATAACCTGGCGTGGTTATTTGCGGAAATAATAGTCTATAGTCTTCAAGAACTATTTTGTTGAATTTCTCTTCAAGGGCACCGAAAATTATGATCCAGAGCTCATTCGATTCGGAATGACCTCTAGAAACTTCCTGAACAATTTGAAGGTGCGATGGCAAAAATTGCAAAAGTTATAAACAATTTAGTACAAAAAAGGGGGGTTTGGTTTTTTGCAAATATCTCGGAAACTATTAAAGATATCCAAATGTTGAAAAAAGATCCTGGAAGACGAGGAAATTTTCTAAAAAAGTTCTACCTCCCGGAACTCTACCACCAATACTTAGAAATTTAATTTAGAGGCGAAAATAACGCTAAAAGCGGGTGATGCGAGTCCCGCGTGCGCTGACTGATACGGACCCTTGAACAATAAAAATAATTTGAAGCCATCAAATATCAATATTGGGAAATTAAAAAAATTTGCTTCGTTCTTAGACACTCAAATAAACGAAAATCCATGGAAAAATTATTTTCTTTCTTGTGGTTCTTAAAATTCCAAAAACAATAATTCGAATATCTTATGAACAATGCATTTGTTTATAACAATTATTCAAACAATCAGAGTAAAAAATTTAAAAAAATAATTTTTATGTAACTTTAAGTAATTAAAATACGAGCAAATTGGAATATTAAAAAAAGTTATGGCTCTATTTTATTTTTTCATTTTTTAGTATATTAGATTGTTAATAATAAAGTGGAAAATCAACATTTTCAAATTTTTCCAATAGAAATTTCTTTTAAAGCCTTTCAAGAATAGCTCCAAGAACTGAAACAAATTTGAGGTTTTTAGTTTAACAATTATCAGGGTTTGTATGTAAATTTGAAAACTAGTTAATTAACAAAAGCATATATAATAAAATAATTACGGGAAAAAAAATTTTCCACGAGTTTTCGTTCATTCGAGTGTCTAAAAGGTGAATGATTTTTTTTATTTCTTAATATTGATATTTAATGGGTTAAAAGTATTTTTATTGTTCAAGGGTCCGTATCAGTCAGTGCACGCAGGACTCGCATCACTCTTTAGCGCTATTTTTGCCTCTAAATTACAATTCTAAATATTGGTGGTAGAGTTTTAGGAAATTTACTCCTCTTTCAGTATCTTTTTTGAACTTTTGGATATCTGGAGTCCTGGATCATAATTTTTGGTGCCCTAGACTATAAGAGCCTTCTTTTAATGTACATACGATTGAATTATTAATTACATTGGCGTTGTAAAGGGTAATATAATTCATATTAGGACAAATAAATGTACTTCACTGTTTTTTGTATGTCTAATTTTTTTCAGGATTAAGCATTTAGAGAAACAATTTTTTTGTTTTTCTAATCATTTTCGGATCTTGGTTTACTTGCATGTAACTGAAAAAAGTATCTAGGTAATTGATATTAGGACAAATTTATTTATTTTGTTTCATTAGATAACAAATAATAATTCACAAAAACTGCTCAAAATGACCATCATTTCTTTCAATGCAAAGTTCGCACCGACGAATGACATATTCTGCAGCTGCACGACACTCTAATGGTATGATCTCTCGTGCCGCTTGAACAATTCCTTCCCGGAGAGTACCTTCGTCGTTGATGAGTCCATCATGAAATTTGGTCTTCATTGTATCCCAAACAAAAATTCAAACGGGTTAAGTCAGTTGATCGTGCAGGCCAAGGAACTTTGACTCCCTGTATCTTGAAAACTAAGCAAGTTATGACACATGATTACAGCAAACAAACACCTTATTTTTGCCTAAAAAACGATATTAAACGTTTGGCAGTTTAACCCTGGGTCACCCCGTATATTAATAAATTATTATTTCATCCTTCTATCCTTTTTTTCCAATTAAAAATTAGGATTAAATCATAATATGAGAAAAAACTTTGAAGTTGCACAATTTTCGTAAAATTGATTTTATAAGATATGAAATTCAATATTTGATAGTTTTAAATACTACCTATATTTCATGAAAGGAATAGTGAGGTAAGGATATAAAAGAGGAAAGATCGTCAATTAATTAGTTATTGAATTTATTTTTCGTTGACATCAAAATTAATGTACTTTTGACACCTTTAACCCCCAGCTGACTGTCTTACCCCCAGTATAAGATCAGTGTGAAAGCAGCCACGAGTTCTAGCCACGAATTTCTCGCGGTGATACGGCGCGTACTCGACCGCCAGTGGTCCCGAAATTACGTTATAATTTCGTGGCTAGTCATGAATTTACTACACTATATAGAGGATCGCACAAATGAGCTTGATTTGATAATAGAATAAGACTTTTGATTATTAGACATGTTTTGAGATATCTGAACATGTACTTATGTATAGAAAAATATTACTTTAAATAGAATTTTCAAAATTCTTTTAAAGGGGTTTAATTCATAAGCCCGCCAAAGTTTTCGTGGATGGGGGTATTTTTGCATAAATATGGGGATTTTTTGCATAGATCTATACTATAGAAGGTGCTCTAGAAGAACCACGTGTCAAAATATTTTGTCGGCAGGATTTTTACCCCCACCAGCAATAATGATAATTTTCAAAAAAGTTCATAAATCCACCAAAGTTTTCGTGGATGGGGGTGTTTTTGCATAAATATGAGGCTTTTTTTGCATAGAACTATACTATAGAAGGTGCTCTAGAAGGCCCACGTGTCAAAATATTTTGTCGGGCAGGATTTTACCCCCACCATCAACAATAATAATTTTCAAAATAAATTAATAAGTTCGTCAAAGTTCACGTAGGAGGGGATTTTTTTGCAGAAATCGATTAAACAGAAGGTGATCTATAATACCTATTCGTCATAACATTTTGTCGGGCAGAATTTTTACCCCCCCCCAGCAATAATAATAATTTTCAATAAAGTTCATAAATCCGCCAAAGTTTTCGTGGATGGGGGTGTTTTTGCTAAATATGAGGATTTTTTTGCATAGATCTATACTATAGAAGGTGCTCTAGAAGACCCACGGGTCAAAATATTTTGTCGGGCAGGATTTTTACCCCCACCACCAATAATAATAATTTTCAAAAAAGTTCATAAATCCGCCAAAGTTTTCGTGGATGGGGGTATTTTTGAATAAATATTGGGATTTTTTTGCATAGATCTATACTTTAGAAGGTGCTCTAGAAGACCCACGTGTCAAAATATTTTGTCGGGCAGGATTTTACCCCGACCATCAATAATAATAATTTTCAAAATAAATTAATAAGTTCGTCAAAGTTCACGTAGGTGGGGATTTTTTTGCAGAAATCGATGAAACAGAAGGTGATCTATAATACCTATTCGTCAAAGCATTTTGTTGGGCAGAATTTTTACCCCCCCCCCCCCCCAGCAATAATAATAATTTTCAAAAAAGTTCATAAATCCGCCAAAGTTTTCGTGGATGGGGGTGTTTTTGCATAAATATGAGGCTTTTTTTGCATAGATCTATACTATAGAAGGTGCTCTAGAAGACCCACGTGTAAAAATATTTTGTCGGGCAGGATTTTTACCCCCACCACCAATAATAATAATTTTCAAAAAAGTTCATAAATCCGCCAAAGTTTTCGTGGATGGGGGTATTTTTGAATAAATATGAGGATTTTTTTACATAGATCTATACTATAGAAGGTGCTCTAGAAGACCCACGTGTCAAAATATTTTATCGTGCAGGATTTTACCCCCACCATCAACAATAATAATTTTCAAAATAAATTAATAAGTTCGTCAAAGTTCACGTAGGAGGAGATTTTTTTGCAGAAATCGATGAAACAGAAGGTGATCTATGATAACTATTCGTCAAAACATTTTGTCGGCCAGAATTTTTACCCCCACCAGCAATAATAATAATTTTCAAAAAAGTTCATAAATCCGCCAAAGTTTTCGTGGATGGGGGTGTTTTTGCTAAATATGAGGATTTTTTTGCATAGATCTATACTATAGAAGGTGCTCTAGAAGACCCACGTGTCAAAATATTTTGTCGGGCAGGATTTTTACCCCCACCACCAATAATAATAATTTTCAAAAAAGTTCATAAATCCGCCAAAGTTTTCGTGGATGGGGGTATTTTTGAATAAATATTAGGATTTTTTTGCATAGATCTATACTATTGAAGGTGCTCTAGAAGACCCACGTGTCAAAATATTTTGTCGGGCAGGATTTTACCCCGACCATCAATAATAATAATTTTCAAAATAAATTAATAAGTTCGTCAAAGTTCACGTAGGAGGAGATTTTTTTGCAGAAATCGATGAATCAGAAGGTGATCTATAATACCTATTCGTCAAAACATTTTGTCAGGCAGAATTTTTACCCCCACCAGCAATAATAATAATTTTCAAAAAGTTCATAAATCCGCCAAAGTTTTCGTGGATGGGGGTGTTTTTGCATAAATATGAGGATTTTTTTGTATAGATCTATACTATAGAAGGTGCTCTAGAAGACCCACCTGTCAAAATATTTTGTCGGGCAGGATTTTACCCCCACCATCAACAATAATAATTTTCAAAATAAATTAATAAGTTCGTCAAAGTTCACGTAGGAGGGGATTTTTTTGCAGAAATCGATGAAACAGAAGGTGATCTATAATGAAGCGATAATGATGGTATTGACACGAGAGCAGGGAATTTGAAAACACGGCTGAGTGAGAACCATTTCAGCTAACAATCCTTCCAGAAAATAATGACATGTGGGTATTGACAAGCACCTCCAGTAACATGGAATTTTGAAAAAAATTAGCATATACGAGGCATTGAGGAACTACATTTTGTAGTATAAACTTGTGCAGAAAACTACCATATTCATGCAAAAATACCCACATCCACTAAAACTTTGGCGGATTTATGAACTTTTTTGAAAATTATTATTATTGGTGGAGGGGGTAAAAATCCTGCCCGACAAAATATTTTGACACGTGGGTCTTCTAGAGCACCTTCTATAGTATAGATCTAATCGAAAAACTCCTCATATTTATGCAAAAACACCCCCATCCACGAAAACTTTGGCGGATTTATGAACTTTTTTGAAAATTATTATTATTGCTGGTGGGGGTAAAAATTCTGGCCGACAAAATGTTTTGACGAATAGTTATCATAGATCACCTTCTGTTTCATCGATTTCTGCAAAAAAATCTCCTCCTACGTGAACTTTGACGAACTTATTAATTTATTTTGAAAATTATTATTGTTGTAAAATCCTGCACGATAAAATATTTTGACACGTGGGTCTTCTAGAGCACCTTCTATAGTATAGATCTATGTAAAAAAATCCTCATTTTTATTCAAAAATACCCCCATCCACGAAAACTTTGGCGGATTTATGAACTTTTTTGAAAATTATTATTATTGGTGCTGGGGGTAAAAATCCTGCCCGACAAAATATTTTTACACGTGGGTCTTCTAGAGCACCTTCTATAGTATAGATCTATGCAAAAAAAGCCTCATATTTTTGCAAAAACACCCCCATCCACGAAAACTTTTGCGGATTTATGAACTTTTTTGAAAATTATTAATATTGCTGGTGGGGGTAAAAATCCTGCTCGACAAAATATTTTGACGTATATGTATTTTAGATCACCTTCTGTTTCATCGATTTCTGAAAAAAAATCCCCACCTACGTGAACTTTGACGAACTTATTAATTTATTTTGAAAATTATTATTATTGATGGTCGGGGTAAAATCCTGCCCGACAAAATATTTTGACACGTGGGTCTTCTAGAGCACCTTCAATAATATAGATCTATCCAAAAAAATCCTCATATTTATTGAAAAATACCCCCATCCACGAAAACTTTGGCGGATTTATGAACTTTTTGAAAATTATTATTATCGGTGGTGGGGGTAAAAATCCTACCCGACAAAATATTTTGACTCGTGGGTCTTCTAGAGCACCTTCTATAGTATAGATCTATGCAAAAAAATCCTCATATTTATGCAAAAACACCCCCATCCACGAAAACTTTGGCGGATTTATGAACTTTTTTGAAAATTATTATTATTGCTGGGGGGGGGGGGGGGTAAAAATTCTGCCCGACAAAATGCTTTGACGAATAGGTATTATAGATCACCTTCTGTTTCATCGATTTCTGCAAAAAAATCCCCTCCTACGTGAACTTTGACGAACTTATTAATTTATTTTGAAAATTATTATTGTTGATGGTGGGGGTAAAATCCTGCCCGACAAAATATTTTGACATGTGGGTCTTCTAGAGCACCTTCTATAGTATGGATCTATGCAAAAAAAGCCTTATATTTATGCAAAAACACCCCCATCAACGAAAACTTTGGCGGATTTATGAATTGAACCCCTTTCAAAGAATTTTGAAAATTCTAGTTAAAGTAATATTTTTCTATACATAAGTACATGTTCCGATATTTCAAAACATGTCTAATAATCAAAAGTCTTATTCCATTATCAAATCAAGCTCATTTGTGCGATCCTCTATATAGTGTAGTAAATTCATGACTAGCCACGAAATTATAACGTAATTTCGGGACCACTGGCGGTCGAGTACGCGCCGTATCACCGCGAGAAATTCGTGGTTAGAACTCGTGGCTGCTTTCACACTGATCAGTACAAGCACATGCTGATTGCACATACATATAAACTGATTTTTTTGTTTGCCATTTTGGTGTTATAAATCCGCTGTATACATTTTGAAATTCATGTAATAATTTTTTACCCCTTTATGAGGGTAGCTGACTCTTAATATTTCAATTTTAATTAATTAAACATCAGCTCAACAAATTTTTATTACTTATGAAGTGATTACTTTCTTATGTTATTATTACACAGTCTGCTCCACCAGGGCGCTAACGACTGACGCTTATTTTAATTTTCTATATCCTCAAGCTACTATTTGGTAGAAGTGCACACGATGCAAATTGAAGTGCCCTCAAACGTTGCGAGAACTTTGAAAATAGTTTCAGAACTTTTTCTAGGAATCCAACTGATGTAATTCAATGGTGGTAGATGATAGTAGTTGTTTTCTGGGAGATTTGCAGATAAAAAAGTATTTATCATATACTCGTAGGTTTACGATGGAGATTGGATTGTTCAATCCATTCTCATTAATGTTATTATTCATCATTAATAATTAATGATTTTCCTCCAACAAGAAACAAAATGAGTGTTTGTTATTGTTATTAGCATATTTACTTTTCTCCTGTTTGAGACATTAAATTAATGATTCACGTACTGATTAGTATTTTTGTAACCAATATCATTAACATGAAAATGCTGAATCATTATATTTTGGAACAATGATTGAGATGGTATACGTAAGACGATTATAATATTTTTTTTCACTTTCTTGCGAGGGTTTTGATTGTTTTTTTTTACGAATGAATGATAACGAGGAATGTATAATAATTTTTGTTTATCACAGTGCCCGTCTAAAGTCCGTTCCCCATTACTAATTTTTAACCACCAGGTATATCGCAACAAAATTGAAAAGGCTTGAAAAGGATATGACAAACAATTTTTTTGTGAAAAATTTTCAGATGAAAGTTTTAACTAGGCAGCTGAGTGCCATATTGAATTTTTTTTTTATAGAATACCCCGAAAATAATTCCATTTTCTGAATCTGCTGCTCATAACAATTGAAAAAATATTTTGCCAACTAAATTTTCGTTATCAATTTATAGTTAAATCTCTTAATGAATTCGTAAATTGACAATCAAAACAAATTGGTTCATTAAAAAAAAGGAAATTTGAATGAGAACACTTCTATTCAACCCCAACTCATTGTATCAAGTCTTCGAAGTGACCTCCGCCTAAATATTGACAATAAAGTGCCCTATTATAAATAGCTTATTCTACGTTGATGGAACTCTGTTCATCTATTTCTTCACATATTTCTCTCATTCTTTGTTTCATCTCTTCTATTGTTTGGCATTCAGTGGCGTAGATGTATGACTTCATATACCCAAAAAAAATCTAGAAGTGTAAGATCCGGAGATCTTACTGGCCATTCTATACTTTCCCTGCGAACTATCCATCGGAAAGTTTGTATAGAGATACTATCTAGCCATGCGATAGAAATGGAGAGGTGAGATGATTTCTTGATTTTCCTGATTCAGTTTCTAAAAGATTTCTGTAGAGATTTCCTGTGATGAAAATTGGTCCAACAACGCGATTGCGCAAAATCTTTTCCCAAATATTTACTTTTTAAGGTAAATGAGTATGACTCTCTTTAAAAATATACAAATTTGTATCGCTCCACTATAGTTTGTTGACTTTTCATTGAAGAAGTAAGTGGCGTTCAGCAGTCATTTTAAAATATTTTTCGTAAAAAAGTTGATTTTCGTCGTGTTCAATCCTTGTTCGAAAATCTGTCAGTTTAAATTAAAAAAATATACAATATGAGTAAAACGACATGAAAGATTACTAGGTTAATACAAGCAAATGCAATGGTAGGTATATCTTATTAATACTTATAAATAGAAACACAGATAAACAATAAAACAAGATAACAAAAAATTCTCATAAACTCATGTCTCATATCCTCGAGATGGCGAAAAAAAAATACATAACATATAAACAGGTACATACAGAACGGGACAGAACAAAAATAACAAAATAAATTAACAAATTATTTGGTTAGTAGCATTATGGCTAATTGAATAATTGAATTCCAATTTTTTTTTATTCACTAGCATCAAACTCCATCATTATATCACAAACATAATCAGAAACAAAACAATGCAGTTACAAACAGGTACATGCAGAACAGAAAAAAATAACGAAGAAAATCAAACAAATTCTTTGGTTAGTAGCACTGGATAGGTATTTATTATCATTGAATTCAAAAAGACAATTTTCTTGACTTACTCGCAGCAAACTTCACAATTATATGTGAAAAATCAATTGTATCTAAAATGTCTGACTGAATTGAGAACAGACATATATTGCCATTTTTTGAATCTTCTAATGAGCTCCTTTAATCATTTTTCACCATTTTTAATTAAAAGTTAAAAGCTTTTATTTAACTTGCTCTGTGCGTGTGTTAGATGGGTACAAATCTTGAAAACTGAATTAGAACCACTTCTTCTCATCCTATGGAATTGAAATTTCACATGTCGGTTCAGTTCCGATGACAATACATTAATGTCGAAGAAATTGTCCCCCTGCCACCTGAAAGCTAGATAGAGAACGCGTAGGGTTTCGGTAGTTTTCTTGACGATTCAGACGTCAAAAATTACAGCAAAAATAGTGAATATTATGGTTTTAAAACATTTCACCCCCTCTATCCCCCCTCAAAAGCTAGATAGAGAACGCAAAGGAATCAGGATTTTTGTTTCGGAAATGGAAAATAATGATGAAAAAAAATCGCCCGCTTTTCTGAAACAAAAAAAATTAGAAAAATATAGAAATCTAAAAAATTTCTAGAAATAGTAAAAAATAATCTGACCATTGAATAATACTGTTTCAAAAAAAATTACCCCTCTTCCCACCTCGAAAGCTAGATAGAGAACGAGTAGAAATTCGGAAAAATTTCCAACGGTTTCATACATTTAAAATTACGACAACAAATGTCTGCCGGTGAGCTCGCTTCCTCCCCTCTTTACAAAAAATTTGCGAAAACTTGCGAAAACAAAATCGGAAAAATCCGTAAAAATAGTGCAAAATATCTAACCATCGAATAATAGTTTGAAAAATATAGTTTGAGAGTTCGTAGAAAATTGGAAAATTTCTTGATTGTTTCGGATGATGAACATTATGACGAAACAAAATATTCTTTGTTGCCAATTATATTACGCTGGACTTGAACAGTACAGAAAATGCAGGGTAGTACTGACCATGCCGTTGTCTATCTAGGCCCAAAGATCTTTGATGCAGGTCAAGCATATGTGGCTTAAGTCAGGTGAAGTCACTGGAAGGTCTCCTTATTGGAAAACTATAGATTGTAGTAAATTATTAGGCAAGCGCCGTGCAAAAATGACGCAATAATTTAAATGAACAGACTAAAAAACATATTCAAACAAACTAAATGATAAATCAATGAATAAACTTGAAAAAAACTTTTTATCGAAAAGCTTTTAATAAAGAGATGAAAATAAATTTTAAAATGAATTGAACATATCATTTTGTTACATTATAAAATTTTTAATGATATAAAATCTTGTCGCAAGAATAAAAATCTTTAGGTAATTTTAAATTTAATTTACAATACAAAATGCATAGAAACTTCTCTCGACAAGCTTTCATATCATTCAAAATATCTCAATTTAACAAAATAATGGATTCAATTCACTTTAAAATTCATTTTCTACTCTTCAGTGCATTCATATAAAAGCTTTTCTCTAAAAATTATTTTTTAAGTTTATTTATTTCAGTTGAAAACGACCTTTCATCTGAACAGTTTGTTGCAGGAATACATAAAAAAGTTCTCTAAGCCACATCAATATTTGGAAAAGTTTATGTGATTAGATTGCTCAGTAAACGAACCTCTGATTTCGTTTCCAGTGCTGCCAACTTTTTGCTTTTTCCTAGGATCTGCTGGCGCCCCTAAAATCTGCGGCACCTGAGGCTTTATTAGCCTAATCAGTTCTATGGATTGAACGCCCCTGACGGGAGTGTTGAAGATGATATTGGGTACCTATTTTTTTCTGCTATTTTCTGATACTTGCTTATGATGGCCATGATTTTCAGATACTTAAGACTCACATGAAGTATTGATGTCTTGTGCGCAGTTCACAAATCTCTGAAGATTTTGACACACAGATGATCGGTTACTTGTTCAACATTTTCGAACGTTTTTGAATAATTTGTTCCTAAATATAGTGCGTCTTTTATGGACCTATGAGGAACGTGGAAAATTCGTAATGAAGCATTAACGATAACGATTAATAGTATATATATTTTTTATGTAAACACTCAGTCGACAAAAAGTGTCCCAGAAATATCGAAGTCCATGATTCAATAGAGTAAAGATATTCCGTATGTGCGCTACTTCATGTACACACACACGTATTATATTGAAATCCAATACGGTTCAATGAATCAGGAAGTTGATAAGGAAATACGAGTATAATTTTAAAATAATATTCAAATCTAATGGATTCGTCATTGATAAAATATGAAACAGAATAATATGATATTAAAATAAAAACAATTTTCATGCATGGTCGTGGTTCCTAATTTATCGATCTAACTGTGACCTTTCAAATATTCATGTTTTGTAACTCAGTTTAACCATGTATAATTAATCAAAATCAAACAAAATCATAATAATCTTTTACCGACATAAATATTGTTTATTGTGTAATAATATATCCGTTTCCATGTGAACTTCCACAATATTTGGGTATATTTTATCGTAAAAATGCAGTTCAAAGATTAATTGATTAGATTTTTTAGGTGAAAGGAAAAATATTTTTTATGGATCTCTGAATACAACTATGATTCAGGAAGTTGATAAGGAAATTAATCTCTTATTTTTAAATAAGATTGAAATCTGATGAATTCGTCATTGAGAAGTATGAAACAGAATAATATGATTTTGAAATGAACACAATTTTCATGGTTGTGATTTCTATAATTTGTCGAATCCCACTTTGACCTTGCAAAAATTTGTGTTATGTATCAATAAAATTTAACCAAGTGAGTATAATTAACTGAAGTAAGGCGAAATAATAACAGTCAATTTGGTTAATAGTGATTATAATAAATCCGTTTTCATGTAAAATCTGTTAATATTTATATTTCATCGGAAAACAGTTCAAATATTAAATGTTTTAGGAGCAAGGAAAGGCAAAAAAACGTTTTTTATCTTCCTCTCAATACGAAGATGATTTTTTCAACGGATCCATCTCTCATTAGGACTCCAGATGAACTACGCCCAAAAACGCGAGCTCTGTCTGATATTTTCTTTGCACTCTTTCGATTGTTGAAATTGTTATTGTTATTGATAAAAAATTTATCTGCGTCAACCTACGCGCAACCCTAGGAAGTCTTCGAGAGACTTGTGCTAGCTACGAGAGACGTTTTGACGTGTTCTGATGTGCACGAGCCTGATGCCCATGCTGGGAGTTGACATCACGACACTATTCTTGAGAGGCGAACGCTCTTCCAATACAACCACCATGGCCCATAAAGTACAATATCAATCCTTCACTTCTGGAACTGAAGTGCCAGTTTCAATCCCAAGGGATTGAAAAAAGTTGTTGGTGGTGAAATTTAGGAGAGCAGTGAATGTGCCATGATGTTTTACGCCACTAACATACCCAGTAGCTCAGTTTGGGACGTGGATTCGACAATAAGAATTGATTTAGATAAGATTGAAATATGGGATTTAATTTTCCGGAGCGCCACGGATTCATTGCCGGTGAAAAATCTGAAACTACCCTGATGGAATGGGACAACCCACTGCACTAATATTACTAAAATATTAAACAATATATACCGATATAGAAATAATAAATATAAATGTAGAGGTTTTGTCTTCCCTTACGCCATGCATAATAACCAGATTCAAAGCCAGAAGCACAATGAACAATGATTGCATAAAGAATATAATAGTGGTATAGTCTAGCATACCACTAGGTGTTCATCTTTTTCGAAACTTCGTAAGAGTTTGGTGCTTCCACCAGAGGTTCAGTCGTGTTTGAAGAGCATCAGTGTTGAAGAGCATCAGATTGACTAATGCCTCAGCTATACTTGTTGTCTTATAACTGTCAGTTTGACGCATATTTGGCAATACAGTTGATCATACCCATTTAAAAGTTCTATTTTCAGATGATGGAACAGTAAGCTTTGCACGGACTGGTTTTCAGTCATATCGGGAAATGCCAGTTGAAGTTCCAGAAAGTCACATCCGTTTTTGCTACCTCTTGAACATGTACTAAAACGTAACATAGTTAGGATTTTTCCAGCAAATGATCTACAAACACAAGACGAGATAGACTGTACGGAATTATTTAATCCAGAGCGGTCAGGAGTATTGATTTTGTTATTTTCCTGCTCACGAAGAGAATTCAACAAAAACCCCAAGAATTCGGAGCAATCCCCTTGTTGTCCCAACGAGTATCTAGTGGACTTCAAAGACTCTAGGAAATCGGTTGATGGAAAAGATGATAAATGCTTACGAAACTGCAGCTTTATGAACAGGCGTTTGAGTTGAATAAGTGGGAAACACTCTCGTTCATCGTTAAAATCTCGTTCTTGAAATTCTTCGTCACCAAAAACATTTGTGAAATGCTATGTATGAAGCAAGTTTTTCCCAAATTATCTAATCCAATCTTCTTCACAAGATTTTCAGGTCAACTGTCTATACTAATCACATTAAAACCACACGTTTCGTTTTTCATTAAGGGGCATTTCATCTAAAACTATACCGGAATGGAAAAGGAAATCATTCTGTTTCATAAATTATAAATTGACCAATACTTCATCAGCAAAATCTGAAACATTCAAGATTAACTCTAGTACCACAGTTATCTTCAATCTTTGTTATGCTAAGATGCGGTAATAGAAAGGAAATACAATCAAACGATCCCAACTAATGATGTTGCAATCAAATTCAAATAGAATGGCTTTCATTCATTGGCGTAGGTGCTATATTACGCGATTATTATTTGAAATATCTGCCGTTTGATAATACTTTTCCTAAATATTTAATAACTACTGAATTCTATTAAAATCTCCATAATCACGCTTATTCAGGGTACATTGGCTGTCAATATGTTTTATATGTCGGGTGCTTCAGGCAAGTACTCCCAGCACTTTAACTTTCCTATTTCAGATAATGAGAGATTTCGCTGACTGATTTTCTATTTTCTGGGAGTTAAACCACTGAAAATTACTTCAGTGTTGAGCTTAAAAATTGAAAAATTTTGCGATTGGACTTGTGCTAGACATATGGAAGATTCATTTTCCGTTTGCAAAAAAAAATATTTTTTTAAAATTTCTCGTTTATGGTATTTTAAGACAATAACATAATATATAACTATAAAATAGTGAAAAACCAAAGCCATAAGATACTTTTCTACGGAATTGGCTACAATCACGTGAAGTTTCCTATATTTCCTCCCAGTGATTCAACGTATCGTCTGTTACGTTAAATCCATGCGAAGGCTCCTCGATTGCGCATGTGCATTTTCAACTTGCAAGCTACGTTAACTGGCTCAGATTAGGTTTGGGTGTCAAGTGCGAGTGAAAAACTAATGCACGCATTTTCTACTAGCAAGCTAGGTTAGTTTGCTCAGGTTGGGTTTCCATCGGCGCATGCGCAATCGAGGAGCCCTTTCATGGATTTAACGTCTCGTCTGTATTTGCCCTATTATTCACCCAATTTTATTATAAGAAAAAAGCGCACATAATTGTGATTTTTCTATGTGCGCATTTTTACATGAGAGGTTTTTGCCTTGTGCGATTTAATCCATGTGTGCAATTTTCCACATGTGGATATTTCTTGTAGGCTTATTTAACATTGCGCTTTTTTCTGTTCATTTATTTTCTTTTCGTTTTTTTCAATTGCGCTTTTTTCCTAGGTTTGAAATAGACACCTAATGAAAAATTTACTACTTCATTAGGTCTTTGGATGATGCATTTATAAAAAAAGGTTGCCAAAAAGTTACAGAAGTGTCTATCAAAATTTGGATATATCTTTAGGTTTCCAGCTGAACAGAAAAAGCGGCTTGGTTGGAAAGAGTTCGGGATGAAATGTTCAACTAAATGTGTTCGAAAGTCTGCTAGGATATGCTGCGAATATTTATTTTTCACAATATACATTCATTGTAATATCTGTTGAATGTATAAAATACCATTTTTTATTTATTTTTTCTTCAGTTGACTGTCTTCAGCTTTCCATTCATTGAAAACGAAATAAGTCTTAAAATTCCAATTCTTTTTATTTTGCAAACTTTGTGAACCCCATTTTCTAAGTATCGATACTCTTCCAGTCACTGAAGTATTGCATGACATAAGGTATGTCATACGAGTTTTTCTATCTCACGAAGTCCTATCGGATGTATATTCTATCACTTTCGTTGATATTTTCATAATAACTTCAAATTCAGCATTTCTTTCTTGTGATTGAACCCTATTTTATGTGTGCGCTCCTTTAGGTTGTGGAAATATCATATCGCTACCTCCTCTCTTCTCCGCAGCCCAGGCGCCAACAAAATGAGCGACTTAAAAACAATCCGTGTTGTAGGTATGGCAATGCTGAATCCATCTGTATTATTACGATGTTATAGGTCCATGGGTTCAAATCCAGGAGAGGAAAACTCAGTTTGCGGAATCTATCATTATCTGACGGTCTGAAATCATAACTCACTTTTACAGATTTCGAATGGTTTATTGAAAGCAATTGAATGACAGATTCCAATTTTTCAAATTTTGTTACCTGTCCAAGACTAACGGTCAATATTTTTCTGAATGAAATGGGAATAATTTTTTGTGAGAGAGAAAAAGTGATTGCTTGAAATACACTAACTACCGAGTAAAATTATGGTAAGCCACGGTAAACAATAAAATATATATTGGTTCGTAGGTTTTAGTCGATGTAGTGACTTGATTACTTGCATTTCGGACGTCCACTCTCTTAAAAGTTTGAATATTTCTATCTCTTTCAAATTTTATCATAACGTTTCGATTGCTTGAATCCGCAATCGTCTTCTGGTGAATAATGACAAATTCAGATTCTACGCGGTGTTTTATAGGTCTTTATTTACGGTGTAATTACGCGCGTTTTCCTCCAAAACGGCCCATGAGCGGTCTCCATACAATTTGATTTCTACGCTCGGTTAACTGAAGACACTATTTGCTTCGATACAGGCGGTTTCTATAAATTTCTGTTTGAACCAATGTTCCTCTCTATAAAGAATACTATAGTGTATTCACATTTCAAATATGTACGATGTTAACAATGATCGATGCATACTTGCCGCGTGTCTACCTCGTTATCACCAATTGTCGCAACGCAATTGGTTGTTAGAACACCAATCTGTCCAGACTTTGCAGAGTCGTATTCAGGTTGGTTGCATTTTAATTATTAAAGCTGCGTTCTGTAGTTGCCGCTGTGATTTATTTTGTGTTTTCAATAGCTTTATAGATTATTTACTCAAAATATTCGTTTAATGTAAAGTTTTGTGTTGGTGTCGGGTGACGTTAAACATTCGTTGGTTTTATTTCACAACGTACAGCTTGGCAAACATAGCTGCAATTGCCAAAATATTCACGCCCATTATGCGCATTGGTCGTACGACGGACTATCCAGTGATATTCTCGTGATTGTTGGAGCGAAAAGTAGGAATTTCACAATCTCAGCTACTTTTGCCAAACTGTATCTACGTGTTGTAAGCATAATACACCTCTGTTCTAGTTTAACGTTCACGTGCTTTTGTTGACATCGTCCGTACCTACTTGCAATGTGAATACACTATAGACTCATTCCAAAGAATTCGGTGGTGATTTTTCCAGGCGTGGTCAGCAATTCCCGATTTTGATGTTTCCCCTCGGCGAGTCCACTTTTTGTGTTCGGCAATTATTACTGATAATGGCCTCTTGGTTTCTCCGATATAGGAATTTCCACATTTGCATGGAATTTTGTAAATACAGTTTTTGCTGGATTCTGTTGTGTTTTGGTTTCGTCTTGGTGAGGAAACTCCGTAAGGTACTGCCGGATTGGAACAAATACAATATTGAGAGTTGCAGTACCTTACGGAGTTTCCTCAACAATCCTCAACAACCGCTTCTAGAAAATTGTGAGTTTCTTGGCACAATTATTGATAGTAACTTCAGATGGGAAGAATGTATCGACATGATATGCTCCAAATTAAACAAACACTACTTCGCAATTGAAAATGTAATGAGCTGTCTTAGTAGAGGAGGCATTATTTCTGTGTACTATGCGTTAGTGTATTCAGGTATAAGTTATAGTATTATATCCTATGGTCTTGCAATCGATAATAATAGAGTCTTCCGCACACAAAAAGAATTATTCGCCTTATTTATCACCTAGATTATCGAGAATCCTGCAGAGATTACTTTAAAGAGAAAAACTGTTAACTTTCACATGCATATATCTTTACAAACTTTCAACACACATTTATATTCATAAGAATAGCTTCACCCTCAATTAAAATTTTCATATCATTCCACTCGAAGGAGAAACGAATTCATACTGAAACTAGCTACTTACAATAGCTATAAAAAATCCCCACGATACGCTGGGACACATTTTTCCAATACTTTACCAGATGAAATCAAAAACCAGCCAAACTTGTTCAGATTTAAATCTAAGTTGAAGTAATTTCTTATTAATAATGCATTTTACAATATACAGGAATTCATAACGTGTTGTTAGCGCCATACTGTTTTATAGTTTTATACACTTGTAGATATTATTATACACTGTGCCGTTCTTAGCGTTTATCACTGTTTGAAAAGAAATATTTCTCTTTAAATAATTTTCCTATTGATGTTTTTAATACTGTGGACAGTTTTGTATACTTACTTATATATTCATTTGTTTATTCAGTCCTTAACCTCAACATGTCTCAATGTTAAAATGATGTTTTAATGTGTTGTTTTGTGACTTGTCAATCCAATGTGATTTGGTGTATAATAATTATAAAAGATTATCTATCTATCTATCTATCTATCAAGACGAAACCAGAAAACACATTCCAGCAAAAACTGAATTTACAAAGTCCCATGCGAATGTGGAGATTCCTATATCGGAAAAACCAAGAGGCCATTCTCAGTAAGAATAGCAGAACAAAAAAAACACATCAAAATCAGGAATTGCTGACCACGCCTGGACAAAGTACCACCGAATTCTTTGGAATGAGTCTGGTATTCTTCATAGAGAGAAACATTGGTTTAAACGGAAATTTATAGAAACCGCCTATATCGAAGCCAATGGTACTTTCAGTCAACCGAGCGAATAAACGTATGGGGACCGATCACGGGCCATTTTGGATGAAAAAGTGCGAAACCACGCGCGCCACAAGACCGCGCGTAATTACACCGTAATTACACCGTAATAAAAGACCTATAAAACACTGCGTCGAATCTGAATTTGTCATTATTACCAGAAGACGATTATTGATTCAAGCAATCTAAACGTTGTCAAAAATTTACGCCGGCTACAGACTTGGCGGTTGTCGTCGTCGTGGCAAAGGACCCCGCACCAAATACATGGGAAAATGGCTTTCAGCCAATTTTGAAAATTATTTGGAATATTGTAGTACTAGTCACTAGAAGTTACACAAGCAAGTTTAAATTAGTTTCTATGTCCAGTTTCGGAGATACGAATTTTTGAAAATAAAAAAAATGCTGTTTTACCAAAACATAGCAAGGTTCACTCATCCAAAAGTATTACTTTTTAGATGATTAGTAACAAAATAGTAGCATTGCAGGTTTGAAGAAAGTCGAATGTCATGTCAGTTAGTCGGTCGTCACGATAGAAGAAGCCACCTATTATACAGGGTGGGTCAAAAATAGCGATAATTTAGGATATTTTGCCAATCTTTATCAACGGTCCCTATGGTGAGATCGAGCATTTTTCATTAGGAAAATAACTATTGGGATTATTTTCTTACGACAAGAAGATTTTCTCTGAAAGTTTAGACTTTTAGACAGTATTTTTTTTTTCAAATGTTTGTTTTTTATACTACATGTTTTTAACAATAGCCACACAAAATAGCCTTTTTGAGTCAATAAATCCGCCTTGGAGCCAAAAGTATTTGAGAAAGGCTTATAGTGATTGATCAATATGATCAGCTTCAAAAAGTGACGATCAATTTTATACGGGGACTGTTTACAAATATTAGTTGAAATCGGTTTTGTGCGTAATATATATGTTTGTTAATTATTTTTGAATGGATCTCCCAATCATATTTTTCAGTTATACTCCCAAGTGAATTACCCTACACTCGGGTGAGTTTCATTCATTTCCTATATCTGGTTTTTGAACTAGTGTTGTCAACAAAAATACAATAATATCATCATCGTCATTATTGCAGAAAATTTCACTATATAGTCTAATAATATCAATAGATCATAATACAATGTTTATACCTTGAAATAAAAAAAAATAAGATTATGAAATGTTTCAGTAACTAGTGGAAATAGATGTGGATTGAAATATCAGTCCTTGGATTATACAGATTAGGTTATGGATGTGTCAATAACTATAGATTCGATATTGAGAATGTGTCGCTTTTCGAATCTCATAATATTATACACGGTGTTCCAAACTCAGACGTTTCTGGATGGTAGGATTATTCTGAAAATTTGGTTTTTTGATAATCAGTTCTGCTCTATTGATCTTAAATATTTTCAGCGCTGCGGCGTTGTCGCTTCTATCGAAAATAGCATCAACTTTGATATTTTAAGTAGAATACCCTGTATATTATTGCATTTTTGCATTGCTATTGCTTTTAAATCATTTTCATAAAATACTTCTCTATACCTATCTCCGGTGGTTTTTGAGAAAATCAATAATTTCCTTATTTTTTGTGCGAAACATAGTTTCAATTAAACTTATTACTGCAGTATTTGAATACATAGAAAGCCGAAATTTTGGGTGTAGTGTGACAAAGTCCTGTGTATTAGTTATGACTAGGGGAATTTGTTCTTCATTATACAGGGTCGTTGAAAATTTATGATTTCACCGATAGATTCAAAAATGGTGAAAGGTGCACTGTATATTATCAAATATCCTGAAAGATAATTGAATTTCCTTTCAGTTGATGTATCATGTTCCTATACATAAGGAGTCAGGTTTCTGAAATAAAAGCAAGTTTTCTATAAAAATTGGATTATTTTGCCATATTTTGTATTGGGTACATACGAAATGTCATGGAACATGTCATATAACGTTTGCTCGTACATTGACGTGGATTTGATAAGAAAAGAATCAAAACGGAAGATAATAATCATTGAAATGAAAATCTGAATAATTTTTGTCAAATTTGTCCCATATTTCTAACTGATCATTATGTATTTATACTTTGAATTTTTTTTTCACGACAGTCTTTTCCAAAACTAATATTGCATGAATTGAGAAATGCAGTGAATTGAAACTTTAATTCAGATTTGAACAAAGTATGCTTGGTTCGGTTTTTCATCTCCATGATAATTTTATCTCCCATTCAGGGTATCTGAAAAACGTGTGTCTGTTGAGGAATCAATAAACAAATGTAAGTCCTAATAATTGCTAATTCATGTTTTCGAAGAGATGTTTAATTTGATTGAATGTGAAAATTTAGAAGAGTTAGATCTGGGGAACGCGGTGGCCAAGGCTGTGGATCCAAAAGTGTCTTATCCAGGTTGTAGTTGGTTCTCTGATAACTTCTTGTCTATAGTGAGGGGGGCACCGTTCAACTGCTATCAACAACTTCGATATACATGAAGCGGCAAAGTGCCAAAAAGTTCCTAACTGTTGTTCTCATACTATTAAAATATTTTCCATATAATTTTCTGAAGGAATTTTGGAGTTTCATGAGTCCATATTCGAATACATTCACAGAAATCAACACGTTTTTGAAGGATCACCTCTTCACGCCTCAACATTCCCAAACACAGCATAATTCCGTTCGATTCTTCTGAATTTCTTTCTATTTATTTGTGGTAAGTTCATTGAATTTCCTACATATTCTTGAAATAATGTTTTTGCACTAACCGTGAATATTAAACAGATTCGAAATATCAGCATCTCAATAGGCATTATAATCCATTTTTAATACTTCCTTCTGACAAATATACCTACTATGAAAATTACGGCTTGTTAAACTAAAAGTTTGCTTTACTCTCTTCTGGTCACGACATACTACCATCATTTTCAATTACTAGATTCGAAATAGGTAATATTGTCCAATTGAAATAATCTGTAGTATGCCGTGACCAGAAAAGAGCAAAACAACCTGCAAGTTTGACAAACAGTGGATTTAATTGTGTTTCTGTCAGTAAGAAGTATACAAAATGCATATTCAAATGCAGATATTTTAAATTTATTTTATATTCATGGTGAGTGCCAAAAAATTTTTCCAGAACTTGCTGGAAATCCAAATTTAGCACGAATTAATAGAAAAAAATGTGTTGATTGAAATAAAATCAAGTTCTGCTCAAGGACACACGTTTTTCAAATACCCTGAATGGGAGATAAAATCATCATAAAGATGAAAAACGGAACCAAGCATACTTTGTTCAAATCTGAATCCAAATTTCAAGTCACTGTATTTTTCGGTTAATGCAATATTAGTTTTGGAAAATCGAGAAAAATTAGTCAGATTTACATTTGAATAATGATCGTCTTCCATTTTGATCCTTTTCTGATGAAATTTACGTTAATGAATGCGCAAAAGTTTCATTATTAATGTACTAATTTTATATTTTTCATAATGACATTTTCATATCTACCCAATACAAAATATAGCAAAATAATCCAATTTTTATAGAAAAGTTGCTTTCATTTCGGAAACCTGACTCTTTAGGTATAGGAACATGATACATCATTTGAAAGAAATTTCAATTTGATATTTGATGATATACAGGGTGTTCCATTTTAAAAAATGCACTTTTCACCACTTTTGTATCTATCGGTAAAAACACAAATTTTCAACGACCCTGTATGATTGAGAACGAATTCCCTTATTCATAACGAATACTCAAGACATTATCAAACTACATCCAAAATTTCAGCTTTCTACGTATTCAAATACTGCTAAACGTTTGATTGAAGCTATGTTTCGCACAAAAAATAAGGAAATTATTAATTTTCTCAAAAACCACTGGAGATAGGTATAGGGAGGGAAGTATCATTTGAAAATAATCAAAAAGCACGAGCAAAGCGAAAAATGCAATAATTTACAGGGCATTCCACACAAAATATCAAAGTTGATGCTACTTTTCGATAGAAGCGGCAACGCCGCAGCGCTGAAAATATTTTAGATCGATAGATCGATAGAGCAGAACTGATTATCCAAGAAACCAAATTTTCAAAATAATCCCAATTCCCGTATATCTATTCCACAGTTCCGTGCTACATATTATACATATATCGTCAGTTCAAGGTTACAAACTGGATTAATTTCAAGACCAGCAGTTTTATTTTATTTTTTGAAAAATTTTAAAATCTATAAATCACTTTTGACGATCCCATTATCCGACTTGGTATTGTAAAACCTGTGCAAAACTCATTGAATATATAACTACATCATTTATTACGATAAATTGAAGTCAAAAAGAATGAAAGTACTTGAGAATATCGTGAATGTCCCATTGCATAGGAACCTCGATATGAACACAAATAATATAATAATTTAAAGAATTGTGAAAAGGTATGTAGCCTGGCTTTATAACCCCGCATTGCTAAGAAGATTACTGATTCATTGACTGATTCGTTCTTGAATTAAATTCCCTACGAAGTGTCAACGTACCACGACAGATTTCCTTTAATTACCGAATACCTATTTACCTAGTACACTTATAAATAGCACCCTCTGAAAAATATTCAACTTTTCCAAACTGCAATGACTTCAAATTTTGGGGCGTGGAAAGTTCCAGAAGTTTACATCTGTGTTTATTACTTTTACAATGTTGTGCTCACGATATTCTCTGAACACTGCAGGAAAAGATAAAACAAAACAGGCCAGCTTACTTTAACTTTATTTAAGTGTGTTTATCATTTATTTCCTGAATCTATTCGATCAACTAACCATCAGACGCTGTACTTGGATTGTAATCCTCAAATACATAAATTTTTTCTGAAGTATAACAATCGATAGAAAAAGTCACTTCGCCAGCTGCTGGCAAATCAATTGGGTAACTGGTTAGTAAAGAATTTCTATATAGTGAGCTTTTGCGCAATTTTCTATTTCTGCTACACCTCAATTACGAAAGCAGTACATTATTCATCAGTAATAATACCTAAAATTACTAACGGAAAATAACTAGTATGCAATATACGGACATGGCAAATTGAGAATGTGAGAGTTGCGTCCTGCACTAATTGCTAATTATATACCGTAGAGTTAGGAAAAAAGTATCAGAGGAGAGTCCTGGGAATACGAAAGTATCGAGTTGAAAATAAAATTGGAACAGAAAAATAGTTCTCTGGTTGAAACTATTGCATTATTCATTTGAACAATTTTCATTTTAGGATCACATTAGATGGAATTAATAGTTAGTTATGGAATAAAAAATTAGAAACTTTAGTACTTGCGTGAAATTAATCGCTAACAGCTTTGGTCTCAAAGCTTGGTTAACTCTTCTAACTCAATCAAGTTCAGATAATTTTTTATAGAATTTCTGTTTTACTTGTTAACAAACAAATATATTCGAAGCAATGGATATCGTGAGGTCTCAGAGTTTACCTTCATTTCTAGATCATAGAAAACTTAATCGTTTTCGAAAGGTAGTCATTCTTTGTAGCATTGAAGATAGTGTGGAAGCATTCGTGAATGACATAATAATGAAACTTTCGATGAATTTGACAGATAATTTCACTCCTTTCCTCCTCCTTTCCTGCAATATTAGGACCAATAAGGGACGTATGCCTCAATAGTACGCAGTTCCTAGCTTTCGAGCCAGTAGTACCACTTTGTCATGGTAACCACGTATCCAAACAACAACGGAGAACTTAATATCATCTTGCTACTGATATGAATGTCAGTCTGACAGACTTCATGCCTATCAGGCATTATCTATAACTATTGAAGAATTCACGACAATCGAACTTTTTTACTTTGACGGTTCGTGAAATTATCTCAATAAATACTACTAGTGCTCACAATACTATCGATAATTCTGTCAGAAATCTTTAACTCGATCAAATTGCTTTGAGGTAACACCACTCATCCTAAATGACTCGTGGTGTTACCAAGCAATTTGATCTCGTTGATTTCTGACGGAATTTCTATCGATGGTATTGCGAGCACTCGTGGTAATACCCCCGATAATTTCACTCGCCGTATGAAACCCTCCTTTCCTGCAATATTATGACCAATAAGGGACGTATGCCTCGATAATTCGTAGCCGGAAATTTCCCTCACGTGTAAAAACGTCCATAAGAGGAATGCAATTACCGCTGGCTCACAGCGATAATTGCACTGTAGTGACGCGTTTCGCGTCACGGCAGTGCAATTATCGCATTAGATGTCAATTCAAGTGAAGTCGCGCGATTTTAATGTCAGAAGTGAGACTTCAAATGTGTCATCTACCTACAAGTGTTCATATAAGAGTGAGGTGTGAAATTTCCTACCGAATACCACTCGTGCATTGAAAATTAACCAGATAATTCTGAAAAAAACGTGTTTTTTTTTTATAAAAAACCGCACTCGGTTATTTTTTTCGTTGTTTCAAAAAACTGCCCTCCTCCTTCGGAGTCGGGCAATTTATGCTTTGAAACAACGAAAAAAATAAACTCGTGCAGTTAAAAAAAAAACTGCGTTTTTTTCAGAATTATCGGTAATTTTCAATGCACTTGTGGTATTACCCCCGGTAATACCACTTTGTCATGGCAATCACGTATTCAAACAACAACGGAGAATAGAATATCATCTTGCTACTAATATGAATGTCAGTCTAACAGACTTCCTGTCAATCAGGCATTAGAAGAATTCATGACAATTGAATTTTGATTACTATGTTGGTTCGTGAAATTATCTCAATAAATACTGCTCGTGCTCACAATACTATCGATAATTCTGTTAGAAATCTAAAACACGATTAAATTGCCTAAAGGACTCGTGGTGCAGAGCCGAGCACTGACAAAAAGTGCTTCGAGTACTAAGCACTCTTGAAAAGTGCTCGGGAGTCTCGAGAACTAAGCACTTTTTTTCATGAAGTGCTCGCGATTACTAATCACTTTCAAAAAGTAATTCGATTTAGCGAGCGCTAAGCAATTTTCAAAATGGCGAGACCGTTAAGGTGGGCGTTCAATTTCGTGTATTCCAAGTTCATATTGCATTTGGAAACGGTTTCACTTGGAAAACTCAAATTTGGTAGATGAACTCAGAAAAGATTGGAGTACTTATCGAATATATTAACATTGATTTGATATCCAAAATTGAAATATTTATGGTTTGCAATTGAAAGAAATGAGTCAATACTTGCTTTTGTTTTATTTCAATAGAAAGACCCATAAAAATAGTGCAACATTGACTGGACTATCAAGCAGTTTTTCGAGATATTCTGGGAGAAATGTATATCTCCGCTTATATGGGTGGCAATCCTAACAGCAGATCGCATGAGAGTTTACTGCCTTGCTCAGTGTTTAACATCGATGAGGTTTATCCGGACTCATAATGAGACTAGGTTAGAAGAACAAGTGTCACCAACTCACCCCAATCTCTCAGCGACGAACATCGTCAGATAGTCCCAATATGTCGTTCAACCATTCCGTCTGATTGGAGATGTAGAGCTGTTGGATGAGTTTTCTTCATGCCTAAAATGTTCATCGTTTCTTCCTTTACTAGAATCTTAATCCAGCGAAACTCCATGTCTGGGTATCACATTATCTATAAAGCCTTTGCGACTGCAGAATCTTCTGGTTGGGAATTGGCACAACTTCAGACTGAATGGTTGAGGCTTTCGCGGCCGAAGTTTTCAGTGTCACAATTTTCACTCGGGTTTGGAGGCCGTCGTTTATTGGAATTTCTTCCTAACGTTTCACTAGCGCGAGTGGCTAGCTTCTTCAGAAGCTTATACATCATGAATAAACTCAGATGACTGGAGATTCCGTCTGCGGAGATTGTATTTATTCTGACTTAGGTAGTCTTGTGCGTTAATTACCGTATCTGGATTTGGTGCATTCTCACTAACCCTAATTGACCCCTTTCTACCTGCCGGCTTAGTGTCGTTGTTATTTCAGAATTGCTCATTACCGTAACTGGGTTACAGTGCTTACGAGCACTAAACTGCTTTAAGCACCTTCAAGAGCACTAAGCACAGTGCTTTGGAACAGCTCTGTCGTGGTGTTACCAAGCAATTTGATCTCATTGATTTCTGACAGAATTACTATTGCGAGCACTCGTGGTATTAATTACCCCCGATAATCATTTGAAATGTGATACCATTCCCTGATCATTTCATTCGCTCCTTGAAACTCGTAGCACCTACAATATAAGAACCAATCAAAACAGTATAAAAGAGTCGGTGAAATCACTTCGTCATTGGCAACGCCGAAATCAATAACAATAGGGAATATAATATCAACTTTTTGTCTATTACGACCTAAATTTTAGTCTGACGGACTAGTTATTCAGTTATAAGATATAACTATTGAGGAATTCACGACAATAAAGCTTTCTTGACTTTGTTCGCTAGGACGAGTGGTGTTACCTAGCGATTTGATATCGTTGATTCCTGACAGAATTAATATTTTATTGCGAGCACTCAGTATTACCTCCATAAGTAGATAGAAAATCCTGATTACCAAATTTTTCAACCAATCATATAGTCAAAAATGGAATGCTAGACGCCTGTGGTGTCATTTACTGAGAACGAATAGTATTTCCTCCTATACCACACAAGTATTTTCTCTCCTAGATGCACATTTCGATAACTAAGTTAGCTTCATCAGTAGGAATACCAAACTGAACAGTTTAGTGATGCGCATTTAGGAGAGAAAATAATTGTGTGGTAGAGGGGAAAATAATATTTGTTCTCTATTCGGGATATGAGAAAGCGTCACGAGTGTCAATCATATAGAGAGGTGACGAACGTGAAGTTACAGATCCCCAGAGAGCGAAACTGCAATTTACATTGAAAAAAAAAGGTGCCGGACGTGGGGGAGGAGCAACAGGAGCGCACGAGGTTGGCAGACATCATTTTCGAAATACCGGCACTCGTAGACTGGCTAGGGTTATGACCAACTATGAATAGCTGACGGAAGTTATTAAAAGGCTTCCGAGGAACAATGCGCCTGGGCCGGACGGGATGGACGAAATTTTAATCAAGAAGCTTTCTCGCCAGACTATGGTCCAGTTGGTCCACTTGCTCAACGCAATCATCAAATGGCAAGTTGTCTCAAGATAGCTGTGATGATCCCGATACTGAAACCTACCAAGCCTAACCTAGGAAGCTATAGGCCAATCTCACTCCTGAGTGTGTTGGCGAAGATTGTTGACAAATTCCTTCGTAAATATCTTCTGTCTCTTGAAGGAGATACTCAAAATGATTCCATTTGTGCAATTAGGCTTCCAGGCTGGCCATAACATGACTTCGCAGGTCGGATTGTCACGACCATGGACATGAACAAAGCATTCGACACCGTCTGCATGGAAGGTTTGGTTTATGTATCATTATTCATGGATAATAGTTATTTAATCAACCAGTGTATTTATGGAGGCGATTAATGATCGAAATCATGTTTATACGGTATCAGCTATCTACGGAAGATGATAATTCACTTGAATATACAGGATATGTACGAAAGAACCGGCCATATATTTCACCAATTTTTCAAGTCACCCTGTACGAAATGTATGAATTATTATTAATGACGGAATGGGAATAGTATATTGCAAGCCAAAATAATTTTATCAATATTTCATTATTACATCGAATTTTCAGACATTACTAAAATGTTTTTAATTTTAACTCTGTACCTACATAATGATTAAGTTTGCACCATCTGAATGATATTCAGTAATATGACGGTACGTTGATGATAAGAACAAAAAAAATGCAGTTGGCACTTTCAAATCCCGAGAAAATAATGAAATAAAAATTACTGGTTTTTAACTGGTATTACAAAATCTATCTATCAACAAACTTTGCGATTATGCACGTTCAATCAGTACATCGAATAATACAATATACTGAAAATTCAGACAATCACACCAATAACCATTTTACTTATAAAAAGTGTGGGGTCCTTTCGTCAATATCCATTTTAGCATCCATAACAAGTGAATTCGTTTATGTTTGGTTGCCTATGCAATAATCATGCATTCATAGAGAAATCGACAATTAATGACAAGTCGTTGATTAATAGGGGTCATTAATGGACGATTTGTCGAAATCGTGCAAAAATAGCAAATCGTTCATTAATGGTCCCTATTAATGAACGATTTCGTTTGAATTGAAGAACATCAAACAGACATGTTAATACAAGGTAGGCGGAAAAATACCTTTTCTTGTGATGTTTCTTGAATAAATTATTCAATTACACCTGTCTCTGATGTTCAAGTCTACCTTTAGGAAGAGTAATTTTCCTACACATCAAAATTCATGTTCTTCTTCCTTCTTTTGAATGCATCTGCAAATAAACTGACAATTCTCAAGTCATAGAGCTTACTATATTAAATTTGGAAAAATAATTTCAGTTTTCATTGGTAACTTATACTAGCAGATTTTGTTTCTCCCCTGTGATCCTCTGGTTTGGATACAGTTCCCCATAATGAATTTCTTTATTTAATGATTTTGTCAGTTAGGTAATAGTTATTTTCCTAACAAGTGCGGAAAATGATACTTTCCCGCACGCGACTGCCGTTGACCCGAACGACGCGAAGCGGATTTTGGGCAAGCAGTCAAGGGCGGGAAAGACACTTTACGCATGAATTAGGAACATTATTTTTTCTACGACCGTATAAAGATTCAAAAAGCTCATTGAAAATATATATTTTATTTCAACATACAAAACATTCCATGAAAATCCACTAATTATTATTAATATTAATGTTGAAAACACAATTTGTTGCATTCTGCAAATGCGTCAGAATAGCCGGTAGTAGCCGGGAGTAGTTAGTTGGTGGTAACTGACTGTTGAAAGAGTAACACTGTAGATTGCAAAGTGCATGAAGATGACGGAGACGGCATCGGTTGCAAGTTGCCAGTACATGAAAGAATTTTGTTCGAGATGGTTTTCTTCTGTTCTACGGAGTCCTCCAAATAACTCTCACCAACAATGAAACGTACATTTAATAATGTGACATATTTTACTTTCCCGCACTAGTGCGGGAAAGCGAGTTTTCCCTCACTAGTGCGGGAAAGTGACACTTTCTAAACTAAAATGAGTGCGGGAAAGTGGGTAAAAACGCACGGTCGTAGAAAAAGGTTTTGTTCTTTGTTGTGATCGGGTTTATGATTTTCATTTCCCTTTGTTATTTCTTGTCCGATGAAAGAATCACAAATGCACATTTAGATAGAGAGATAAATATTATTTATTGTCTGAATGAAAACATTTGTCGACAAAGTCATAAACACATTCTTTACATGTTGAGAAACTCTCCCATAAAGATAAAACTAACTAAATTTTTAAAATTGCAAAAAGGACATAAACAAAATAAGATGTAATAGTTATTCATGAACCAAGGGTATAAATAGATGTTTGTGCCCTTGAGGGCGACGTTTTACGAACCCGAGGGCCTCTGGACTGAGAGTTTGTAAGTCGCCCGAGGGTATACACATCTTTTTATGCCCGCGGTACATACATAACTTTGTGTCATACTAGTTCGTTATTGCAATCCAATCTCAATACAAATCAGTATTTTAAAAAATCCGGTTTGAATTAATAACATTTCCATTTTATCATAGTAGACACTATCGTTGCTAGGTTAATGTTGACAAACGTAATTGTCATAAAATCACAATAATTTTTATATGTGTCAAAGTTGGAAGTCAAAATGAACGAAGATTTTGGAATTCCCGACGAAATTATTTCTCTTTATGCCCGCGCGGGCCTAAGTGAACTTTATGCCCGCACAATAGATAGTTGGTAACTAAGCAATAAAAACACAATTGTATTACTGAAATCTGACTATGCATTGTCACGTGTGACGTCATGAGTTGTATAGTAAATTGGTTGAGATGGCAACACATGCGTAATGGATAGTAGATGAAGGGTAATAGGTAATAACTGACGAATTAGAGCTAATAGGTGATAGATGATAATTCATATGTGACAGTTGGCGGATGATATGTGCAGGGGTGACAGGTGAGTGAATACAGGTGATGAACGTCAGCTGACAACTGGACGATGACTGTTTATGAATGATAGGCAGGATGTGACAGTTGTCTGTCGATATGTGATAGAACTGAAGAAAGCTAACTGTGGACAAGTGACATGTGACAAGAGATAAGTGACGGATGACATGGGTAGAGAATCATCAGGGCTATGTTCCAAAACTTACCCTGGAGTAAGATTAAAAGTAATGTCAAGGTATTAGTTTGACAAAGACCAAGCTGGGTTTTGGAAAAGTGTTTTTTCTTATGAAGTATGACAGCGACTAAACCTTCAATTGTTTCTCGTAGTTTTCTCATAGACGGTTTTCTCAAAATCTTTATGAAAATCACGTTATTGTCTCCCACACTTAGGTTTTTTGTGGCTTTCCACCATAGCAAAATCTGAAGCAAACATTTCTAAATAATCATTGGATATCGGGAGTTAAATCTATGATTAATCTAAAATGTACTTTGAGAATTTTGTACCTACGTCAATACAAACATTTCATTTCACTCACACCTGAATCCTTCAACATAATTCTATCACCACCTAGTAAAATGTATAGAAATCTATTTTATTGGACAAAAGCAGCCAGAACAATCAATTCCAAATTTGTTCAAAGGTACTTTTGTTTTATTTTAACGTCAGAGTACTCTTCTACCCTCCTGCTTGGTAGGATACGGTTGAGTACGCTCTGTGGTAAACCCCACTGTTTTTGGAACGTTTGACAAGCGTAAAATCTTCAGAGTAAGTTTCGGAACAGTGAGAGTAGACTCCGGGTAAGAGAGTAAGGTTTTGGAACACAACCCAGTTGAGGGAACATAGGTGACAGCTGACGGATGACAGGGAAGGAAAGGTAGGTGACAATTGTCCTCTAGTATGACATAAAATATATTATAGTATCACAGTATATAATGTCAAATATAGAATATTAAATATAGAACGACTAGAATGCATATGCAAGATACTCCTCTAAATTGTAGAAGCAGAAGTGCTTTAACTGATTTTCGGCAATACTTCATGTCGTTAATGTCTCTGACTTGATTAGGTAAATGATGGTAAATTGATTGCTTCTATAAATCAAAGATTGCTTCGTGAGAGTTGAAGTGAGAAGAGGAAGGGTAAGTTTTTTTTTGCTGACGTGTAAATCGCTTCGTGTTAAAGTTAATGAATTTCCCCCTGTATTTAAGCATCAAGCAAGCTGTCTCTAAAATGAAAATTTCATAAAGCGTGTAAGTTGCAGATATAAGCCAGGTAGTTCAAGATTAGTATATTCTGTAACAAGGTTAGAATGAAAATTCGATGCGAGTGGAAAGTTTCGAGCGCGAGCCGAAGGCGAGCGTGAGGAAACACGAGCATCACGAATTTTCATTCTAACCGAGTAGCAGACTCCACGATCAAAGATAGGAAACGTGACAGCAATAATTTTGACACTCACTCAAATTTTGCCACTACGATGACAATCAACTGCGTCAAGGCAAATGTTATTATTGCTAACCAGTGTGAGAATATTATTCTATCACAAGAGAGATAATTTAAATACATTTAAATTGCATGGGGGCAGACGTGTTGCAGAATATTTCTTCAATCTCAAGAGAGAGAATTCCAGCATTCTGTAATCAAATTTGATTTCAGAATTGGCAAATTCTGTGATGATCGTGGAGAAAATTTGTTTCCATATTTTAATTATGGTAATTGAATCTACATATAATCGAATGAGCGAGGTATGCCATTTTGATCTGTTTCAATATTATAATTATGCTAATTGAATTTTCATGAATATGATACTTTTAATGCTATACAGTGCGGGTTTTCAAACCCTCCCCCTCAACTTTTGAATGGTTTGACTTACAGACATGGTACAAAAACCGTTTTGAATGGTATCTCCGTACAACTTTCAAGAATGAAAGACTTTGTGATTGCTTGATAGAGGGGAGGGGAGGCACATTAATTATAGATTTCAAATGGCAAGAGGGGTCAAGTGACACATCGCTGAAAAGAGAAATTGAATTCTCATTTAAACCATGTAAGTTTTTTTGGATATCGTTGTAATTTTTTCCACCTTATGAACTCGAAATATCAAGTATAATGCGGATCTGAATGGTACCCTTATCTCGTTAAATTTGATCGGTTTGATGTGGAGCAATAGGACAAACATGTGTTGAATGGTATCACGGATACTACTTCTTGGCAGAAGATACATTGCGATTACTCGACAGATGGCGCTGGGGGCACATCAACTTGAAAGGCAAAGAGATCGAAATTGTAAAAATTCGTAATAACAAAACTAAAAAAAAAATATATGGTTGAAAAGACAATTGAATTGTCTTTTCAACAATGTATAATTCGTCCCCACATGCCGTTTGAAATTTTTAAATTGATATTCCCCTGCGACCCCTATAGGGCAATCGAAATCTATTTCATTTCAAAAAGTAGTATTGGTGATACAATTCAAAATGGTTTCCGATCCATGTATTTACGTCAACCCGTTCAAAAGTTAACCGAGGGGGCGGACTAAAAAAATCGGCAATGTAGGTATATTAGGAACTAATTGTTAGTTAAATTCCAGTTACTTGAAAATGGTGTGAAAAACGAAACCGAGCTCAACAAGTAAATCAAGACTCAATGGCAATTAGACAAAAGAAGTAAAATAAATTTCTAAAATTTCTATACTAGAAAAAAAAACAGTTCTAATTATGACCATATTCGGAAAGAATTCAACATAATCAATGATAGTTTTTCGGGTTTCTAGGCCGACGTTTATTTTGAGATAATCTCGACGTTTCGCCAACACGAGTGGTTGGCATTTTCCTGCCGTATGTTCCTAGGGTCACAGATCGGATTGGCCGTATACTACGAAAGTATGATATCAAAACCATCTATAAACCTTCAAAGAAACTGAGGGATCACTTGAGACCGGCGAAGGATAAACGTGATGCACTAAGCTCATCTGGGGTGTACCGCATTCCATGCACCTGTGGCAACGTTTATATCGGAACCATGAAGCGTTCCACAAATACCAGAATAAAGGAACACAAGGCCAATTGCCGGTTAGGACACCCAGAAAAATCCGCTGTCGCAGAACATGCGCTTAACAATAACAATCACAGAGTGAAATTCGAAGAAACCCAAGTAATTGCCACAACACCTGCATATTATCAAGACTCTTCCGAGAAGCGATCGAACCAAAAAACATCCCAACAACTTCAACAGAACTGAAGAAGGGTTACAATTGAACAAAGCATGGCTACCTGTTTAATAACACCATACCGGGTAATTAATGAATCCGAGGTGGTACCCGACGCAGGGACGATGGCACCGGACGCAGGTACGAGTACGTCGACCCATAAATACTGGCTGAGACAACGCATACCAAACAAGTAGTGTTCAGTTATCGAAGCTGTAAACATTTCTCTTGAAAATGCCAACCACTCGTGTTGGCGAAACGTCGAGATTTTCTCAAAATAAACGTCGGCCTAACAACCTGAAAAACTATCATTCATTCAACGATGGCCGCGAAAGCCTTTCACAATTTGTATAATTAAGCTAGATTAGGAAGGCGTGTTAGTCGCTTAATATTGCTTCTCAGACCAATACATAGTTTTATTCACAGTAGTTAGTTACTCAAACCCGGTTTTTTCTTTATTTTTCCGGGCGTTGAAAGAAAACTCAATGATGGAAGTTACATTCCTGATAGCCTGATGCCTTACATATAAGCACGTAAGAACCCCTACATAACTTGAAGGAGGTAGAGAGAGTCAAACACACGTAGACTTGAACTTGCAGCATCTAAGGCCTACACAACATCGTAGGGTCCGCTCTAGGGCGGATGTGTTGCCCGCCCTCTGGCTTCCCAGAAGGGCAGGACGAAAAAACCGCATGAAATGCAATATCATTCCCTCCTAACTCCTCTGTGGCTTAGTGATAGTTTTATTGTTATTTTATATATTTGGATGTTGTATGTTTCATACTATTTCATTGTAAATTTAATGAATAAATATTTTTGAATTTTTTTGGATTTTGGATCAACTTTTATATTGGTATGAGTGGAATGAAACCTACGCAACAGACATTTCACACAAAAGGCCACATTCCAGTTGAAACTCTTGCCACTTCTATGATAACGTAGAGTCGATGTATGGGAATTGTCAACTCGTAACACACCACATTGGGTTCAAATTGATAGATCGTTCTTTCTTCTCTTGTTTTCTCTTCATTGTTATGGCATCATTAAAATTATGGAGTCTTGGTGAGGTGAATCCCCACAGTTCCAATGTCAATAACAGAGGTATGATGTAACAAATTAACAATGTATGATTGTAATCTACACATTAGTTCATTTCATAGGAACTTGTAACTTAGGCTAGTCCTGTTTGTTTCTTAATGAATAAATAAAATACTGCTTGTTTTAATCTTGAAGATTTAGCACAACTTTTGGTTCATTTGACAAGGATTATAATGCAGGTATGATAAATTGGTAAATCATGATAGTTGTGTAAAAGTTAGGCTTTAATACATGCGCAACGATGTCAAGGCACGACGCGAAACAAAGTGCCACCAACGTTGCGAGTGTTTTGAAGACATTTGGAAACGTGGATCATAAAGACTATTTTTCATTAAGTCTGCATCGTGACTTCAAAAGTGATGCTGGAAAATTATTTGAGATCACAATGAGGTAAACTGAGAACTTGGCGTTGTTGGCTGGTTAGTGAAAGCAAACCGATCGAATAAACTTGAGTGCTAGCAAAATGCCGGTATTAAATTCATATATACTTCGAGAAAGTTTATTCACTTCAATCAGTACAGGCATCACCTGCATGTATTACTTAATAAACAGCGTCGACCTTTGCGTATTTTATTATTACGGTACATAGTTTTGAAAACACGAGAATCTGCATGCCCGTATTGCTACCTTCGATCTCTTTGCTGTGAAATTCGGCATATTAGAATAAAAGCAAATTCTTCCTTGAGACCCACCTGAACAAGCCCTAAATTTTCTTAACAATAGTATAATGAAAGATTTTCACAACTTTGGAACCGTTTTCCTCGACATATCACCAAAAACCGCCATTTATCATTTTCAGAACCATCCGAACACATAGCTGTCAATTCGATGCAGTTGCAATAATCTTCTAATTGTAAAGAGTAACATTCTCATTTCAATTGAATTCAGATGTATCACTCACAGAAAATCGCTCATTTTATTGATGCGTGAATTGCATCTCTTTCGCTAGGCCTCCAATACATTTTGGTCGACAAAAATCTATTTCACTTTTCTAAGATCATCAGGGAGGTCGGAAGAATTGGAAATCATACTCTTCAGAAGCAATTTCACACTGTAATGATGGAATTGTTGTACTATTTCTTGTGAGGTGACACTTTGAAAATATTTTTCTGACATAAAACTTGTCATGGCTATGGCATGTTGATTTTATTGAAAATATGAACAGGATGTTGATAAACTCAGTTGTGGAATCATCTGCGACTGAAAGATAAACTTTAGTTGCTATTTTCCATCGTACAAGATAACCTCTCTTGGAAAGGATTCATGTTGTAAAGGGAAACATTCTCAATTGGAAATTGTACGAATACATTACTCCTCTGGAAATGGAAAAACCTTCACAACATGAATCCCTTCCAAGAGAGGTTATCTTGTACGATGGAAAATAGCAACTAAAGTTTATATTTCAGTCGCAGATGATTCCACAACTGACTTTATGAACATCCTGTTCATACTGTCAATAAAATTAACATCAATCGATACATTTTATCAGTGACTATTTCTGTTATTCTGGTCCAAGTTATCCAAGCGTAAGGGAAGACAAAACCTCTACATACTTATATATTATTTTTATGCTATTTATAGGTATCTACTGTTTAATATTTCAGTAATATTAGTGCAGTGGGTTGTCCCATTCCATCAGGGTGGTTTTTCGGACTTTCCACTGGTGATAAATCCGTGGCGCTCCTGAAAATTAAACCTCATATTTCAATCTTAGCGAAATCAATTTTTATTGTCGAATCCACGTCCCACTGAGCAACTGGGTATGTTAGTTGCGTAAAACATCATTGCACATTCACTGCTCTCCTTTCTTAAATTTCGCTCCTTACAGTATTTAAACTTTGTGATGGTGGGCAGGAACAAAGCACCCATAGCGATATGCTCACCTATTGCATACAACTATGAAGTCATACAAAACTAATTTTTGAGCAATACGAATATTAATATCAATTATAATTATAGATTCATAAATGTGGAGATTATTAATTTATTGATGTGTTGACCTCAAGGTAAATATTCATTTCTGGTGATTACATAAGCAACTACATTCGAGAGGTTGTTGAGACATTGGCAATGGGTATGTTTTGATTGGGTTTTAACTCATGCATAATTTATCAAATAATCCTATCAGTCATTTGTCAAGTCAAGGGCAACATGATTAAATTCCAGTTCATGATTTTCGAATTGTTGCTATCGGTAAAAGAGATGGCATATCAATCGAATAGTTGGAGATTTTGTGAGTTATCTCTGCCAGTTCCGACACTTTGGGAGTTATAGACTAATATCACGTTCCACCTAGGATTGAAGTTTTTTTTGATAATTGCATAATGAATTGTGGATCTAATTTGCCAATAGGCACCAATTCTCGAAAAAATATTTGAAGCCTATTATGTTCACTCACTATATTCGTTTTATTTCTATCACTGAAACTAATATAGTGAGTTTCACTTTATGTCAAAAAGGGCCCATCAGGATATATTCATCTGCTTGCAGTAGCAACTTCCTCACAAGTACCGTCAGGTACTACTGGTGCACTTTGGAACTCCAATCACATCATCATCTTCACTACTTTTTTCACACCATAGAGCAGCCCAATATATCTTATATAACATTAATTCAGCTGACTGCATGGGACAGTCTTCCCATGTTTTACTCTGAGTTTCCTTGGGAAGAAGTATGTTTATCTTCAGAAAAGAAAATACCAAGTATACGCCAAAAAAGATTGAAATAAAAGAACAGAGGATTACGAAAAAAGCTCATACATGTCAACTAAATTCTTAAGGGGACATTGGTCACGATAAAAATCACCCGAAATGCATTTCATCCCTCGGTGACCGCCAGCCCTATAAATTTAAACAGTATCATATATGGCAACTGTATTTGTCTCCTGAATATCAGACAACAAATAAAATTGGATTCTGCAGAGTCGTATTCGAAATATTTAATGTTTAAGTGAAAAATCACTTAACTCAGTATAATTATTATTGCTAGTGGATCGAATTTTCAAACGGTCTACCATCAGTTTCCAAAAAATGATACAAGTTCTGTTCAAAATAAGACCTCACGTTTTGAAGCATTTCTGTCATTATCCGACGGCATTCTTCAATAAATGTATGTCGCAGATCTTTCAGAGATTCAGGTTCCGTTGCACCGACCTTGTTTTTAAGTAAACCTACAAAAAAAAATATAGTGGGAATAAATCTGGAGATCTGGATATCGACTCTTTTGGACCTCTTCATCCAATCCATTTCCCCGGAAACATCCTGTACAAAAACACTTTATCAAGCAGTGCATAACGTCGAGGTGCCCTATCTTGTTGAAAAATCAAGTGGTCTCCTTGGTAACTATCGTCACTCTCCACGATGGCTTCCAATTGTGGATAAACCAACTCATCTAGTAATTCACTCATGTCAGAAAAATTGGTTCAATAAAACGGTCTCCAATAATACCGTCCCAGACATTTACTTCTTGGGGGGTTTGAGTGTGGACTTCGTGGAAGACATGTGGATTGGCATCTGACCAATATCGACAATAATGACGATTCACAGTTGAATTCGAAAATAATGTACACTCATCAGAAAAGCAGAAGTTGAAAAGGAAATTCCTATCAGCACCTATTCCTGCAGTCATAATTTCACGAAACTTTTGTCGCCTATCAAAATTCAATTGGTCTATCAAATGTATTTTATAAATTTTTGATGTTCCAGGATTTGAAGGAAATTTGTTCTACTGATGTTGGTTACACTAGCTAATTTCTTCTTGTTTGAAGTTGCCTGCATGAACTTGTCCTAAAAGTGCAACTTCTAGGTTCCATTTCTTTTTGGCTATTGATCCCAGTTTGAAGAAATTTTTGCACCAATTCTAGAACGTATTTTCTAGCAACAAGTTTATCTGGTACGGTTATCGCATTCATAATTTAAAAAAAAAACCGTTATTATTTCAACTCTTTCCGCGTCCTGCGATCCTATTCACCAATATTGAGGAAAAATATTCAGCAGCTCTAGTCAAGTAGTTTATTCTAATGTCATTCAACTGTGGATAAATTTGACACTGACAGACGTTATGAGTCATTACTTACATTTTCATCAGCAACTGATTCCTTTGTTCCCATTTTCAAATTGCTCAAATTCTCAACTTTGGAGGTACCTACGCTTGAGGAGCTTTTATACTCATTTTGAATTCTTATCCAATTTTTATTTTCCTTTTTAATGGATAAGCTGTCAGATCTTCTGCATTCTACTAATATCTGCGAATCTAAAGAAAAATTAAAAATAATGTATGGTTACGTATCAAAATAAACTATTGGAAAGCAAATTCACTTACTTTTTCACAATAAGGAATAGTTTTCTGTCAACTTTTCACTATTATTCATCTCAGACGAACGATATAATGGAATAAAACAATACAAAATAACACAGCTTTCGAATCTTTTGAATGTAAATACAAATCAACCTAACCTATAAAAGCAGAAATTACCATATACAAGGCATAAAACGAGAGTGATAGCGTTGTTGCCACATCTTTTCCGACATTAGTAAATCAGATTGTTAATAACGTGGAGCATGTTTTATACATTGGAGAATGTTTTATGCAACGCGTCTGATATTTAACGTGACATTAAATTTAACGTGACTTTAGATAATCATTAAATTAATGTTTCTTCGTGCAACTGGCCCTTAAACACCTTTTGTTAAATTTTCAGTCGTCTCCTATGGTACGTACTTATACACCAACTACTTCCTACTTTCACTATGCCTCACGATATTCTCTGAGCATTACCGGATTTTTCTTTTCGTAAGAAACAGAAGGTGGAAAAAAATGCTATGGATTTCTTTAAAAAACATGGCATGCTAAATCGATATCATGATTGAAATTAATACGGTCGAGTGACTGATATGCCGTAACTTAGTTTTTGTATTAGTATATTAATTTAATCACATATTGTGATTAATGGTGTGATTAGGTCAATTAACTCTTCTTTCAGCTATTAAAATTATAAAAATGACGAAAAAAGTAAAGGGTACCATGTTGATGGAATAATAATTATAACCATCTTTTCATTTACTTATGAACGCAATATATTTCAAGGTAGGACGCGCCTCAATATGAATAACTATATCATGATGTGTTAATAATTGCATGATCATTGCAAAATAGCCATAATCGTTTCACAAATGCACTGCAAATTATTCTGTGAACTTGATTGCTTTTGGCGTTGGAAGTATATTGAATATTCAACTCAACTAGTTTTTTATAACTTCATTATGCTTAGAGCAAAAAAAATAACTTAAAGCAAATCTCATATCGAGATGGGTGGTGTGTAACCAGGCCGTAAAAGAGGTCTAGCTTTTCTTACGGCTGAGACAACAATTGAAGTTTTATGTTTTTAGCATCAAGTTTTACGATTTTATATTTCCTTTTAACACGAAACAGCCATTGTCGTTATTCTGATCACGCGTCGCATACAGTTTTATTGGTAAAATTCAAGATTAATTTTTATTTCTGTTTTGCTTCCTGTTTTATTCCTAATCATGTCCTAAATCGGAAATCGAAAAGCTTGTTACGTATAAATCTTCTATTATGTTTCAGCCTTCACTTCCGGTTGCTCCCCACAGTTAAAACTGCTGTTTGTAGCGTGGAAGGCAATCTGTTTTGTCAATTTCGCCTTTAGTAGATTCGCCAGTGTGTACGACAGAAGATGACAGAGATCCAGAAGTAGAACTTGTTGACCTTGTTTCTGACGCTGCTTTTATTTTCCTACAATCTCGAGTGGGAAGACTGGCAAGTGACTCTGAAAGTTGTGAAGTAATTGGTTTCAGTCAGTTTTGTGGCGCTTCAGCTAGAAGTACCCTCAACCTGAGATACAGGGTGTTGAATTTGAAATTTTATTTTCGGCTATTTAAAGTTATTTTCACTAAAGATAAATTTTTCGCACAAAGTTTGGTAACCGGAGGTTTTTCAGCCCTATGCTGCATCACTTCCGTTATGTTTAGCAGTCAGACGTTATCCCAACTTAATGCCAATTTGCCATTAAGTTGAGATAACGTCTGATCGCTAAACATAACGGATGTGATACGGCATAGGGCTGATTGGTGGGAAACCATAATTTCAATCATATAACGGATCATTATTATATGCTGTTTGTGTTCCTACAACTGATTCATTGTCGTTTTCGATTTTTGTATTCTTTTCAACTAAGTTTTGCAAGTGAATTTTTATCCTTTCCCTTAGCTTACTCCCAGATTTTACTTCATAGTTTCATTTTTATTAGATTTTTCTACAAAATTAATCCAGATAAGGTATTTTCCCTTACACTTCTAAGAAGGTATCCTTCAGAAATTAAAAGCAGAGTCGCGCTGCTTATTAGACAGCCAATTCCTAATATCTGTTCTGAGAGGAATTTGCAGGACTGAATGTTGTCCGACAGGTACTATCTACATTAAAATTTGCAGGAATCAAAAACGAATTGAAAATATCAACTCGTCTTATTTATACTTAGGGAAAATCAAGTTGCTATGAACTTTTTTATTGCAACTGCGATACCCAATTATTTATTTATTCTTATGAAGAATAAATCATTACATTTTGGATAATCTTCTACTATGTATAAAAATTTTTCGAGATTTTTTTTTCTACACAGTTGCAGACCCTCTGAATTATACCGGGTGTCAACGAATCTATTAGACAAGTCATAACTTCTAGACCATTAGGTGTATCAAAATGAGATTTGGTATAGGTGGATGGTATGTGAAGAGGAGAGTTTTCACATATTTTCCACTTTCCGGTCACTTCCGGTTTCACCGGAAATGGCTCAGGTTCTAAATTTTTAAATGGAACATCTTGTATATTGTAACATTTTTGGATTTCTGAGACAATTCTAGATCAGAATGTGACATTTTCGAAAGTTTTTATGCCCACTTAATTTTTTCGGAGTCACTTTTGAAATTACATCTAGGTGGCCATGATCGGAAGTAAACTAATCTAAGGACCTCAGGTGATATCAGAATATTACAATCGCGAAGTTTTAGTGACTAGTATGATAGATATGAATAAGACAAGTTGGCAAAATTACATTTTCGTGTCTAACTATTATTTTTCAAATGGCGACCATTTTTTGACAAACACTTTCCAAAAAAAAGATATTTTGACGAATCTAACGATACTAATTTATTTGCGATAGGATCAACAAATTTAACAATAATTTCAGCGATGCACTTACATTTTTTTCAATATCCCAATTTCTTAAAATTTTCTCTATAGTAAATTTTGAGTTGAAGACACATTTCAGCTCGTTCAATTGTTTCTCTCAACACGATTCGTAACATTTGTGGCGTTATACTTCTAAATGCCTGTAGAATTCTTTCATCTAAGATTTCGAGAGTGTCTGGGGCTGTTGCATAGTAGACCCTTTCTTTTACATATCCCCAAATGAAGAAATCTAGCACAGTTAGATCCGGTGAGCGGGCAGGCCACCGTACTGGACCATTGGTTGCAATAACTTGATTATTGAAATGCTCTATTAAGTAATCTGGTATTATGAGGGGTATTATGGTATTATGAGGGGGTGCTCTATCTTTTTGGAAGTAAATTTGCCGTAAAACTGCTAAAGGTAGATTATTAACATGATCCTCGATTTCATTTTGGAGAAAACCTAAGTACCTAGCCCCTGTTAACTGACCTTGAAATAATATTGGTCCAATTATTCTGTTTCCAACGATACCAGCCCAGACATTGACGCCAAACTTTTCTTGAAAATTGCCGTCTCTCGTTGCATGTTGATTTTGTTGGGCCCAGTACCGAGAATTTTGCTTATTAAACAAGCCATTATTTATAAATCGTGATTCGTCGGAAAATAGAATAAAGTTGATGAAATTTGGGTTAACTCTATGATTTTGACACGAAACGGCCATTGTCGTTGTTATTCTGATCACGCGTCACATACAGTTTTATTGGTAAAATCGTCAGCATACAAATGTTGTTGTAACTGATATTTAAATACTCGATATCCGTGCTTTTTCAATATTTTTCTTGCTGATTCGTGACTTATCTGCATTTCTCGACTAATTTCTCTTAAAGAAACCGTTTTGTCAACCTCAACCATAGTAAGAACGTTAACTCAGTCTCCTCATTTATGATAAACCTCTGTTCTGCCTCTTGATTTCCCTCTTGCCTAAAACGATTCTCAACATACGGAAAATACTGATGGGATGGATGTTGCCGATTGGGATATCTCTGAGCATACAACTCAGCAGCATTCCTTGAATTTCTGTGACATTCTCCAAACAATAACAACATATCCACTTTTTCACTTTGAGTATACATTATTTTGACGGACAATTGAACTTAAATTTAACGAAAATCAACTGTCACTGTCTTAACCTAAGTGAGTGTTTTGTTCTCCAAAGAAGACTTGATCGAAATAACTGCAAACTATTATGCATCATGCCTATCCTCGGCACACTTGACAAAAGTAAATAAATTATTATGAAGTATTTTCCTGAGTAATATTTAATTTATGTTCTTATTTGTAATCCAATCGCAAATAAATTAGTATCGTTAGATTCGTCAAAATATCCATTTTTCGGAAAGTGCTTGTCAAAAAATGGTCGCCATTTGAAAAATAATAGTTAGACACGAAAATGTAATTTTGCCAACTTGTCTTATTCATATCTATCATACTAGTCACTAAAACTTCGCGATTGTAATATTCTGATATCACCTGAGGTCCTTAGATTAGTTTACTTCCGATTATGGCCACCTAGATGTAATTTCAAAAGTGACTACGAAAAAATTAAGTAGGCATAAAAACTTTAGAAAATGTCACATTCTGATCTAGAATTGTCTCAGAAATCCAAAAATGTTAGAATATGTTCCATTTTAAAATTTAGAACCGGAGCCATTTCCGGTGAAACCAGAAGTGACCGGAAAGTGAAAAATATGTGAAAACTCTCCTCTTCCTATCCCAAATCTCAGTTTGATACACTTAATGGTCCAGAAGTTATGACTTGTCTAATAGATTCGTTGACACCCGGTATAGCTTTCATGCATACAACAAATAATTTACCGCACATTAGTTAACAAAGTATGGGCCAGTATCGGAAATCTACTGATCACCAAAAGTTCATCCCAGAAAATCATTACGAATACTTACTGAGAGAATTATGTGAAGAGGGACCATCATGCTGATACCACATACTTCTGTTGTCGGTCAGAGAAAATTGGTCCTCAAACGGTACAATGAAAGTTTCAAGGATATCTACGTATTTTTGTCGTGACATGAGCATCTGAAGCAGCTCAAACAGTATAATAATTATCATCGTAAAACTCAAGAGTGACCAATGCATCATTTCGCATAGCACGGTTAACACAGTGTCTCATTTGAAAATAAGAAAGTTCATAGCAACTTCCGGTATAACCGTACTTGAAGATTCAACGAAAATAGTTTAGAGGAATTCAGAAAAATGATATGGACCACAGAAAATAGTAAGTACACATCAAAGGTAACAAATAGCATTGTAATCACAGTCAGTGTAATATAATATTAAATAAATGAAAATGATAGAACATGAAAATTTCGTAAATATTACAAAAAATATACCATGTGAAATCATATCACATAAAAAGAAAAATTCTGTAATGTTTAGAAAGTTAGATCTGAAATAATTGAAAAATAAATAATAGTTATTCACGCATGATAAACAAATAAAAGATTGAAAACCATTTTAGCGAAAAAATACTGAACCCATTGTTAGCATTCAAATAGGGGAGCTGGCGAGAAAGTTTAGTATATTAGCCCAGTTTGTTATGAGGACCATTTAGAATACGACAATGGTGTGTTTCTTTTCAGTTATTCATAAGTTGATAAGTGTAGGAATAGAATAGTTCATAAATAATGGGTTTGTACATCGAAATGTAGAATAGTCACCATCTCCCAGTCTATTACGTGTTATACAGGATTGAATAAAAGTGCGGATTTTTATAGAACCACACCCTGTTAACTTTTGAACGGTTTCAACGATACTATTTTTTGAAATAAAAGACATGATGATTGCTCAAAATATGTCGGGGAGATGTACATCAACTTGAAATTTTCAAATATCATGGTAGTCAATTGTCACATCTTTTCAACCATCAATATTTTTTCGAATATCCTTAATACGCTTTTTCACAATGACTTTCGGATTTTTTAAGTTTATGTGCCCACAGCGCCATTTGTTGAGTAACTGCAATGTATATTCTTTCAATTGATCCACACCAAACCGTTCAAATTTATCGAGACATGGCTACCATTCAGATCCGAACTTGATGAGCTCCCCTACCTGAGCCATCTAGCGAGCAATCACATTGTTTTTTATTTAAAAAATTCAAAATCCTACAAATAGTCCAGGATAATATTGAGATTTATTTTATCAAATTCAATATAATAACTTTATTCACTAGTAAGAATGTTTAGGAAACATTCAACGCAAAACCCAAAAATCATCTATAAATATATACTAAAGGAAGGAAGATAAACTTGTAAGCTCACTATGCTGATCGGCAAAGCCGCTTTGGTTTAGTCAACCAACGATACCGACACGCATAATTTTTTGTTCAATAGAGAATTTGACATGGAGTGATCAATATTAAAATAATAAATGTACCGCGACCTCCTAGTTATATGAGATGCAGGTTAGAAGATTATGCTTTCGCGATATTTATTTCTGTTTTGTCAAAACCAAAACCATTTCTTCAATTCACTACGCTTTACAAAATCAATAATAAAAATTGCAGCAGCAACGCTACTAAAAGTTGGTCTTCCTCATCATCCACTTTCAGGCAAAGTTAAGATGGAATCACGCGTGAACAATCTCCGGCAACCCTCAAGAGTCAATTTGATTTATGTAGGTCTTGATTTCTGATTTTGTGAATCGTTTAGTATCAAAGTTGGGCCTCGGACATTATGAGTAAGTATTTTGCAGATAGGAAATCGACAATGTTTGAATCACATTAACTTCAGCCACGCCCATTACATTCAGTATTACTTTTAAGCACTCTGTATAATTAAAAACAAAATTTAATGGCAATACTAGTTACTTGATAATGGTTTCGAAGTCGGAACTGGTCGTAACAATTAAACCAAGACTTAGTGGAGAACATAAGTTTATGCATTTATCTGACTACGAACCATTAAAAAAAGAATTTGTTATCAAAAAATGTTTCGGTTTTCCACTAATATAAGCTGTTCCGTATTGATGAATGCACCTACATTTCCCTATTCGCTGAGGAGAACAATAAAATTTTACAGGGTGGTAACTGATTAGAGAATCGTAATTCTCCAAGCACCCTGCAAGACATTTTCATTGTACACCTCTTTTGTTCATAACTTTTATAATATCGGATATATAGCCGGTAGCTATGCTTGATGACTCACCCTTTGCATTTCAAACACTGGCCATATCAGTGTTTTACATTATAGTAATATACTCAAACTGAAAGAAATGACACAAAGTTGGAAATACGCGGAAATTATGAAAAAGGTTTTTTCGTCACAATTTTTATTATTACTTGGCGTTCTGTATATCAATTTCGAAAAGGAGTATTTTGAAAGGTTAGTAGACGAGTATTCATAAACCTCAAAATACAAAAAATGTCACCCAAAATGAATGTAACTTTTTGACTCACCCAGCACAAAATTGTTATGTCCAGTGGATGTCCAACATGGATCTCAAGGACGTGTACTGGGCGTCCAGCTACCTCCATAAATGTCCTTCATAAGTCCACTAAATGTCCAGATACACTGGATATAACATCTTATGTACGTACGCCGAGGATGTCCAATGGACGTACATAAAGAACGTCCACTGGATATCCAGTGGATGTACAGCATGCATCTCATGGACGTCCACTGTACGTCCCGTTACGTCCATAAATGTCCGGTATAAGTCCATCAAATGTCCAGATACACTGGATATAACATCGTATGTACGTACGCTGAGGATGTCCAATGGACGTACAGAAAGTCCATGGGATATACGGAAATAGGACCCAGTTGACGTCCATTGGAAGTACAATAAGGATCTTGAAATTTTACTGGTAAAAGTTGTTCAATAAAATAAGAATCTGGTAAAAACTCACTTATTTTATTACTTATAGCAGTTTTCAATAGATATGACTATATTTCCATTAAAAAAAAGAATAATATTCTAAAATAAAAATCGACTCGTGTTTTCAACAAAAAATTGAATATAAAATATAAATGAAATATCAAACCATCAGTCAGAACAAAAGCTAAGAACTTCCGAACTCTCATTTCACACATTCAACAACAAAAAAAAACTAAAATACGTATCAAAATGCATATTTACAAATTAATGCACATTTCCAAATATAAAGTATCATGAACAAAAAGAGCTAGACTAGTATTATTGCCCTTTCCTCTCATTTACCCTTCTGAGCCATTTGAGGATGGATTCTTCTGTCTTCTCTTGTTGTCACTACTCTTGATTGTTCTGCAACTCTCTGTAAAATTCAGTTTGAATCAAAAATTTTCATTGAATCAGAAGTATTCATTCCAAATAACTGAATTGAACTATCCTGCATACCTGTCTGAACAATTTGTTTATGTGCTGGACAGCAGCAGCAAACATCAGGACCTGTATCGGAAGTTCCAGCCACATTTTCAGAAAAAAACATCTTTTCCAGACTTACACGTTAGGTTACGTTTAAAAGTACATGTACCGGTCCATTCACAGCGGCTCATGGTCCATTGTGGCCATTATTACTGGTTTTTCTAACAATAATATAATATCTATTTCACCATTTATTGGTATATTCATTGAACCTAACCTAACCTCTGTTCTTTTTACACACTTTATGGCGGGAAGTTCAAAATGACAGAGAGCCGCATGCAACGTACACATGTATGGTCCGGTATTCTACATTCGGTGTACATTCGTAAACGTCCAGTAATGTAAATATCCAAATAAACCAATTTTGTTCATACAAAGGATTCTGTTTTCCGTGTACATCTGAAAACGTAGAATATAGTGAACGTACATATGAGATCCAGAATTCTACATTCCGTGTATATCCGAAAACGTACAATTAAAGACATGTCAAGTTGACCAGGTGCTGTCCGTCCAATGTACGTACAATAATGGACGTACTTATGTTGTCCAGTATTTTACATTCGGTGTACATCCGCAAACGTACAATTATGGAACATTCCATTTGATCCAGTTCAGTTCATCCAATGGACGTACAAAAACGTAAAATATTGAACGTACAGATCAAGTACAATATTGAACATTTGAGATATACATCCAAATACGTACAGTTTATGGACGTATCAGGTTGATTCAGTAATGTTCGTCCAATGGACGTACATATCCGTATAATAAGTAAAATTTGGATTATTGGTCCATTACTGTACATTCATTGTACATCCAAAATTGTTCTCAAGTTGATGTTTCATGTTGGTCCAATCTTTAACGTCTATTGAACATCCATGAGACGTACAATACGCAATGTACAAAGCACATCCAGAATAGATCGAGTCCCTGGATGTTTGGATCAATCTTGGACCCAAAATAGACGTCCACTGGACGTCGTGCGCTATATGAGATAAATCGATCATGCTCTCTGAAATTCTTTTTACGTTATCTAGAATACAAATGACACATTCCGAAATACATATGATTTTTGCTGAAATACAATTGACTATTCCGAAATACATATGATGGTTTCGGAAACCAAATTGATTATTCTGAAATACAATAAAGGCTTTCTGAAATCAAATTGACTCTGAAATTCAACTGATGCTATCTGAAATCCAACTTACTATTCTGAAATACAATTGACGCTTTCTGAAAATCAACTCACTTATCTGAAGTACAATTGGTTCTTTCCGAATTATAGATGACTATTCTGAAATTCAATTGACGTTTTCTGAAATACAACTAAAAAAGGTGTAGTGTTCAGGAGGTCAAACCGTAAGGCCGGGTTTCACCAAAACTTTATTCTCGTTTTAGGAGATATCCCACAATTTTAATCGGGCTTATTGCTCAACTGGTCATCATTGGTCAGATGAGTAAGCCGTAAAACGTAGATAACGCGAACTAAGATATCTAACTGACCAAAAATAACCAATTGAGCAATAAGCCCGATTTAAATTGTCGGTTATCTCCTGAATTGGCATTAAAGTATTGGTGAAACCAGGCCTGAAACATACCAAAAATTCAGAGAAGTTAACCAGTGACAGTTTTTCTACAAGGCGGCTACCCAGCCATTTGGGGAAACGAAGTGAATAAATCAATTATTTTCGATAATTCGGCGGCGATAATTCCTTTTAAAGATTTGTCAGGTATATCCAATTTTCACCGATAATGATTTCGTGCAATCTTGTTTAGATATAAATTTTGAATATTTCATCAGACCACCTTGATTACTACAGAAACACGCCATGTTGTTGTGATGAAAATGTTGATTTCACAAGACATTCGGTGCATTGTCTTATCAGATATAGAATTTCATGATACACTCTTGTTTCGACGGAGAATTTGCAGGTTTCACAAAACCATTTGCTGCCTTGAATACTACCAAAATTGCACGGATGAGAGGAATGATCATTAAAATGTTTCAATGGACGATCACTCATTTGAATCATATTAAAATCCATTGAAACCTGCACGTCCTTCTATTCGATACAGATTTGTTAATTGCTATGGTTGTGAACTTTTTAATATGTGGAACAGGATTTCAGGTTGACATAATCCAACCAAACAAAGACTTCTAACGGAAGCCCTTATTGTTCGAATATTTCAAATGAATAATTCAATCGGGATCGATTCTGAGATGTAGGTATACACTTGCTCATCAACAAATTTGTCTAGGGCGATCCATTGATTTCGTGACCTAAGAAATTGTCTTTCTGTAGCTGACCAACCATCATACCATCATATGGAAGACAGTCCATAGTTATATTCTGTTATGTTTTCGACTCGCAACTGTCATTTATTAATTTGTTATAAACATTTAAGTAACAATAAACGTATTTTCTTAAATTGTTTTACTTATAAAATGAAAACTAATGAAGCAATTTGGTAAATGGAAAGAACTGTAGATAATTGGATTACGAACAAAATGAGATGTTTTACGGCCCTGTCGGATCATTAGTAACGGAGAAAAACCGAAAAAACCGGAAAATTTTAAGATTTTTAAAAAAATTCATTACTCCGACATCTTTCAAGAAATAGGGTTGGACCTTCTCATGAAAGTATTGAATCATGTGTACTTTGTGTGTGCATTAAACAGGCTCTGAAAAATCATTAGTTTTGGCACAATTGCAATTTGATTTTTTTTTGCAGCGTGCCTGGATGCTCTAGTGATAGTCTGATTTCAATTTCTTAAACAGATTTTGAAAGTAGAAGTACAGTACTACAAAACGTATATTCTCATTTTGCGCTAAAATGCTGCGAAATGGGTGAAAAATGCTTGCAAACATCACTAAAAACAGCCGAGCTGGTGAAAGCGGTCAAGTGGTAGGAGTGAGCGGGAGATGAGGGGAAGCGTATTATCACGTAACCCTTTCACTAGAAGAATACCCCACATCTCCCGGACTCTCCTACTACTCGGCAGCTTCAGTAATGTTTTCAGTAATGTTTGCAAGCATTTTTATCCATTTCGCACCATTGTAGCGCAAAATGTGAATAAACATTTTGTAGTTCTATACTTCTACTTTCACAATCTGTAGAGCAGCCAGGCACGCTGGAAAATAGTGCAAAAAAACATTTAATTGCAATTGTGCCAAAACTAACGGTCCGACAGCGCCTGTTTTGTGCACACATAAAGTACACATGATTCAATACTTTCATGAGCAAGGCCAATACCAAATGGCGGAGAAAATGAATTTTTCAAAAAATCGCAAAATTTTCAAGTTTTTCCAGTTTTTCTCCGTTACTAATAATTCGACAGGGTTGTGAAACATCCCATTTTATTCGTATTTCAAATATCTTCAATTATTGGAGCAACCAGATTGCTCTATTAGTTTTTATTTTATGAGCAAAACAATAAAAAAAACACGTTTTTTGTAATTGAAATGTTTATAACAAATCAATAAATGACAGTTGCGATTCCAAAAGATAACAGAATATAACTACGGACTGTCTTTTATGTGATGGTATAGTCGGTTTCCTACAAGTATTTTTTTTAAAATCACTCATTTTATGCTCTATTGCTTGGTGTATTTGAAGTTGGCTTGAAATCGCCATATCATATTGAGTTTGAGTAAATTATTGTTTGGAATATTCATAGTTGAAATTTATTCACATTCGATGGGGGATTTTCTCCCAAATTACCAACCCAGATTTTTTACGAAAAACCTCTGCACCTCTGCCTCTTCAACTGTTGCGGTTCCAGTGGCATCGTGAATAAAAATTTTGAATTGTTGTTGTATGACTCAGTTTTGGTCATAAGGTCCTAAATACATATTTTTCAGGACAGAAACAATTTTTCGGGGAATTTTGTGTGTCATGTTTGATTCCTAGAGATTTTTCGAAAGTTGAGAATCAGTCAGGTCCCTCACATTATTATGTAGCCACGTTGCTAGAAGTCATGATGGGCCCTTCCTTTTTTGTTTACTGTGTAGGTTGTATTAATTTTCAACCATACCACAATTATTTTTCAAACACATATTAAAACTAGTTTTGAGTCAATATTTATATTGTCAACAAAAATTTATTTTGAATAATGACAAATAAATGTTTAAAAGAGAAACATTCTCAATTGAAAACTGAATCAATACATAACTCCTCTGGAAATGGAAAAACCCTACGATAAAATTGAAGTTACTTTTTTGTAATATATCTAACAGAAAACAACTACTTTCCCGGCAAAAGCCACACTGAACATTGAACTACATCTGATAGATATTGAAAACGACCCTATATAACTTGAGAGAAAAAATCTGAAAGTGAAAATTTGCATTTTTAATCAGATTGTTGATTATTTATTGAATGTCCAGTTTCTATTGGAGATTCTTATCTATGACTGAGATAAGGGAGAATGTTATTCAGAAGTATCACCCACAGAAAATCGCTCATTTCATTGATGCGTGGATTGCATCTCTTTCGCTAGGCCTTCAAAACATTTTGGTCGACAAAAATCTATTTCACTCTTCTAAGATCATCAGGGAGGTCGGAAGAATTGGCAAACATACTCTTCAGAAGCAATTTCACACTATAATGAGGAATTGTTGGACTATTTCTTGTGCGGTGAAACTTTGAAAATGTTTTTCTGACATAAAACCTGTCATGGGTATGGCATGTTGATTTCATTGAAAATATTAACAGAAAGATATTACAAAAAAGTAACTTCAATTTTATTGTAGGGTTTTTTCCATTTCCAGAGGAGTTATGTATTGATTCAATTTTCAATTGAGAATGTTTCCCTTTAAAACATGAATCCCTTCCAAGAGAGGTTATCTTGTATAATGGAAAATAGCGACTAAATTCCAACTTTCAGTCGCAGATGATTCCACAACTGACTTTATGAACATCCTGTTCATATTTTCAATGAAATCAACATGCCATACCCATGACAGGTTTTATGTCAGAAAAATATTTTCAAAGTTTCACCGCACAAGAAGTAGTCCAACAATTCCTCATTACAGTGTGAAATTGCTTCTGAAGAGAATGTTTTCCAATTCTTCTGACCTCCCTGATGATCTTAGAAGAGTGAAATAGATCTTTGTCGACCAAAATGTATTGGAGGCCTAGCGAAAGAGATGCAATCCACGCATCAATGAAATGAGCTATTTTCTGTGAGTGATACTTCTGAATAACATTCTCCCTTATCTCATTCATATACAGGGTGTCAATTTGAAAACTTCCCACCCTTAATATCTTCCTTCCAGTAAACAATATGGGTAATCGAAAAAACAGGTCAATTTTATTGTCAAGAGGGACACTTTCACGGACTATTTGTAGCCCTCGTGGTTCAACCCCCTAGGAGGGGTAGATGTTACCCTTAGAATTTTAAATGGGAAGGGGGGTCAAGTGGCACATCATTTTGATGGGTGTTCAATTCTTGTTCCAATGGTACCCTGACTTATTATTTTGTGATGAGCATTTTCCGAAAAATTGCGTTCTAAACTAACAGAAGTAATTATTAGAACGCCTATACCGAGATGCATTATTGTATTGACTCCCTTTAATAAAAATGGTTAGAAGAGTAGGTGGCACCGCTCCAACCCTTGAATGACAGGAATAAATTTATTACGCATGGGATTTTTTATTTGGTGGTTATTTTCCTTCTACACAATAAAATTTAATTTGCGAGAAAGACATTTCCAACATAAAATCTACTTACGCTTATCTTATTAGCTGTTCGAAATGTTGTCCATTTTGCTCTAAACAGTAATACAGTCTGTTTTCGAACTCCCCTCTAACATTACGGAAAACTTCACTAGGAATTGACCGGCATGCTGCTGTAATTCGTCTTTTAAGTTCGTCAATATCAGAAGGTTGTGTTTTATAAACAACGGATTTAAGATGACCCCAAAGAAAGAAATCTAAGGGTGTTAAATCCGGTGATCTCGGAGGCCATTCAACTGCTCCCCTTCTGCCAATCCATCTACCCGGAAATCTCTCGTTTAACCACTGTCGGACGGGAAGAAAATAATGAGGTGGAGCACCGTCCTGCTGGAAATGTAACAGATCCTCCTGCAAAAGTTCATTACCTCCTGCATCAATTTGAGTTTCTAGCTCGTGAGTTATAAGAGGATCGATAGTCTCTTCAAGCATATCAAGGTACAGATTGCCAGTCAAGTTTTCTTCCAGAAATAATGGACCAAGAATGGCATTTCCAAGAATACCAGCCCAAACATTAACTTTTTGTGGGTGTTGTGTATACCCTTCCCGAAAAATATGTGGGTTTTCGTCACTCCAATAGCGACAATTTTGTCTATTAACATTGCCATTCAGAAAAAATGAACACTCATCGCTGAAACAGATGTTTAACAGAAGATTAGGGATGGTATTGACTCGATGAGACATGATTTCACAAAACTGTATTCTTCTATCATAATCATCCTCGTGGAGCTCTTGAAGAATCTGCATTTTATATGGATGAAATTTATGCATTTTCAATGCTTTTCTTATAGTCTCGCGTGACATTCCCGTCTGTTCTGATACTGATCGTAAGGAGCTCGTGGGCTCTGCAGCAAATGTTCCCAAAACTTCAATTTGAGCTGCTTCATTTAGTACTCTGGGGTTATTTCTTTTTTTATTTGTCACTGAACCAGTTTCGTAAAACTTATTCACCAAATCAAGCACATACCGGTGACTTACATTACAATTTGGATGTCTTTCGTTAAAAAGACATGCCGCCCTTTGTGCGCACTTTCCAACTTCGCCATAAATTACAATCATTTCAATTCTGTCTTGAAGAATGTAAACCATTTTTACACTTTTATACACTTATTAAAGTAATTCCTAAACAGCCCAACATGTACAACGGTATTCACAATACTACCACATAGTTCAAATTTGCTAACCAATTTTTTGCCGGAAAACAGAAACTTTTTACAGCAGAAGTAGCAAGAAAGGAAGGCTATCTGTACAATTTCTGCGATGACACTTAAAAATTCAGCATTTGATAAACACAACTTTACTACCATCTACGTTTTACTATTAGACTACTTTTTTATGTAAAGTGTTTGGAGCTAATGGCTAATGTTACCCCTAATAAAGAGTTGGAATGGTACCACCTAATATTCTAACCAGTTCTGGCCAAACCATGCATCTCAGTATAGGCGTTCTAATAATTACTTCTGTTAGTTTAGAACGCAATTTTTCGGAAAATGCTCATCAAAAAATAATAAGTCAGGGTACCATTGGAACAAGAATTGAACGCCCATCAAAATGATGTGCCACTTGACCCCCCTTCCCATTTAAAATTCTAAGGGTAACATTTACCCCTCCTAGGGGGTTGAACCACGAGGGCTACAAATAGTCCTTGAAAGTGTCCCCCTTGACAATAAAATTGACCTGTTTTTTCGATTACTCATATTGTTTACTGGAAGGAAGATATTAAGGGTGGGAAGTTTTCAAATTGACACCCTGTATAAGAATCTCCAATGGAAACTGAACATTTAATAATTAATCAACTATCTGAATGAAAATGCAAATTTTCACTTCCAGATTTTTTTCTCTCAAGTTATATAGGGTCTTTCTCAATATCTATCAGATGTAGTTCAATGTCCAGCGTGGCTTTTGCCGGGGAAGTAGTTGTTTTCTGTTAGATATTTCAAAAAAGTAACTTCAATTTTATCGTAGGGTTTTTTCCATTTCCAGAGGAGTCATGTATTGAATCAATTTTCAATTGAGAATGTTTCTCTTTAAAATATGAATCCCTTCCAAGAGAGGTTATCTTGTACGATGGAAAACAGCGACTAAATTTCAACTTTCAGTCGCAGATGATTCCACAACTGACTTTATGAACATCCTGTTCATATTTTCAATGAAATCGACAAATAAATGATTTAAACGAATTCATTGATTTAAATAATCACACCGATAAAATAATAATTACCATAGTTAGTTAATTACATCATAGGACTAGTAGTGGATAGTATAGTATAGTAATGACTAATGTATTTGTTATTATATTATACCTGTTCTGATATAATCTGAAAACATCCTTTGTTTCTTATCATTATGAAACAGCACTACATTGAAATACCTTTAGGTAAAAAATTAGGCGAACAAATATGAATATGGTAATGAATCAACAATTTTAGAGAAGAGAAATCAAATTAGTATTCGACAAATAGATCCTACTACTAAAATCAACAAAGTCAAAGCCTTACAAAACAACCGGAAACACTCTACTCAGTACCAAGCACCTTTGAGGGTTTTTGATTCAACTACTATATTGGTATTATCCCCGTAAAGCTAGCAGAATCACTTTGGAATTTTCAAATTTGTTTCAGGCCATAATTTCAGGCTGATTTATTACCGTATACACGATTTTTTTTCTTCAGTTGAGGGAGATATTTTGGGTTCTGCTAGCTTAAAGTCGAGCTGGCATAACCTACGTTCTAACTTACGTTTATGAAAAATCTAATCACATCATAATTTTGAGCTTATTTTAGGCTCACGTTTGAACCAATCGCCGATTATCTTGGAATAAAAAAAGCCCGGGTTCCGCAAGCTTTACCGTTAAGCTTGCAGAACCCAACCATACAAAATCAACTCAGAATAAATCCAGTTGTACAATGATTTTAGGCCCTATCCAGGCTAATTTATTACCCAATTATAGATTCTATTGCTATTCTGTTGTGGGAGAAATCATTGGTGGTATCAGCTCAACACTGAGCTGGCTGTACCAAAAGGCTAACCGAATCGTTTTAAAAAATCTGATCAGACCACACATATAGTCTCATTTTAGAGGCACGTTTGAACCCATCGTCGAGTTATTGTTCAACTAGATGTTGTTCTGAGTTGTTTTTTACGGTTGGGTTCTGCTAGCTTAACCTAGGATTTAAGAAAAACACATTCCAAAAAATCAGCGACGGGTAAAATTATTAGTGAAATGTGAAACAAAAAATAACGCGCTGCCTGATAATCTGAATGATGTTAATACTATTAATAATCATTTTATAAACTCAATACCCAATCTATTACCAGATGTAGAAATGATAAACTTTTATAAAAACAATGTGAAAGATTCTGTCTCGTCACTTCTCCAATTTGAACCGATTAGTGGAACGGAAATTTTACATATCGGAAATATAAAAAGCACGGCAACCGGTTACGATGGTATTAATATTCTTACTTTGAAAATGTGTGTCCCTCTTTTATTACCCTACATCACCCATATTATAAACTTCTGTCTCACCAATTCTGTATTTCCTAAGTCATGGAAAAAAGCTCATGTCATACCATTACCAAAAATTAATAATCCTTCAAGTCTAAATCAAGTCAGACCTATTAGCATATTACCAACTCTATCCAAAATACTTGAGAAAGGGATTGAAGTACAACTACGAAATCATCTCACAAAAAACAATGTTATTCAAAATAACCAGTCAGGTTTCAGGCCAGGTTTCAGTTGTTCTTCTGTACTTCTGAAAATAACTGATGACATTTTCGAAGCAATTGATAAAAATAAAGTTACTATTTTAATTTTGTTAGACTATTCTAAGGCATTTGACACCCTTATGGCCGATTTCACCAACTAATTCCTAAAGTTAGGAAATAACTAAATCGAATTTGGGAATGCCCAATTACAATTTGCGTTTTACCAAGCATGAAGTAATGCTTGAAAGTGATAGGAAATACCTAACGTAGTTAATTCCTATTAGTTTTAAGCATTACTTAACGTGTGGTGAAACGCCAATTGCACTTGGGTATTCCTGAATTCGATTTAGGTATTTTCTAACTTTATGACAGCTATTTTCAATTATATTGGGCTTAGTGTGAGCGCCAATAACCTTTTACATTGTTACCTATCGGGTAGGTGCCAAGCAGTCAGATATGGTGCAAATACTTCAGCCTACTTGGACATAAATAAAGGAGTTCCCCAAGGGTCAATCCTGGGACCTATACTATTTAGTATATACATTTGCAATTTTCCGTCTAATTTTCTCTCTTGCTCACAGCATTATTATGCTGATGACACCGAATTATACTTATCATTCAAATCAGATGAAAGCAGCCAGGCCCGTAGTTTTTACACGATCGCGTTATAAACAATTTGAGGGCAAATCTTTCTAAATGCGCCGATTTAGGGGAAATCATCTTATTCAAATTCTGTAAACGGCATATGGAAGTAGAGATCAATATCTACAATTTGTTTATTTCGGATTTTCACCTGCAAGGTGAGAAATGTGTTGAAAATGTCACTGAAATTTACTCTAAATGCATCAAAGTGCACCCGAAGTCGCCCGAACTTAACTCTTATTAACTTCAGTTCGACTTCGGGTGACTTCGGGTGACTTCGGACGCACTTTGAAGCGTTTTGATCAACTTTCTGTGATATTTTCAACACATTTCCCATCTCTCAGGTGAAAATCCAAAATATACAAATTGTAGATATTGATCTCTACTCCCAGATGCCGTTTACAGAATTTGAATACGACGATTTCCCTTAAATCGGCGCATCTTGCAAGATGTGCCCTTAAATTGTTTATAACGCGATTGTGCAAAAACTACACATCGGACAGAAAACATCTTGCGCACAGTTGAACCACATGTTATCATCTATCAGTTTCTGCAATATCGTTTTTCCAGCTTCAGATTTATAAAAATTATGAATTTTTTAAAAACAGTCTCTTTTTCGAGGTTTTCCCCGATTTTCTCAGTGAAAAAAGGCACCGATCCGGTCGTATAAAAAAATATTTTGTAGTTTTATAATTCTCTACAAAAGTGCTATTGACTGTAAAACGATTCGTCCAATACTTTTTGAGATAGCCGCAAAAACACAAAAAAGTTGTAATTTTTTTCACTATTTCTTGTTTAAAAAGTTCCACAAAGCGATTTTGCTGGCGTGAAAACCGGAGTTTTCATTAACGAACTATCCTATAAAAAGTAGTATAGACCGTTTGCGTCTTTTATTTTGTGTGAAAAGAGCCTCTTATTTTTATCTACAGCTTGGCCTATAAATCCCAAAATGGATCGAAAGAGACTGAACAGTGACCAGAATAATTACATTTCAATGTAGATTTAAACTGGCCAACGAAGTTGTCTACCAATTTGGAATTGTCTGTCCTTAAGTACCTTGACCATGATTCTTGAGCCTTCTCACTGTCACTCAATTTCTCATCTCTCTCTCTCTCTATCTCTCTCATAATGCGTATCGGCTTTTCCGTTACTCTATTGACGTCTTCATGTAGACCCTCTAACAGTAATCGTAAGAATTCTTGAGCATCTTCCTGGGCAAACCCGATGAAACGAGGAGCGATTCTTTGGATTTGACATTTCAAGGCGACTGTATTTACAACTCTACCAGACGAATCATCTGACCAAAGTTCCTTGATCACCTGGGCAAATGCTCTGATTAAAGCTCCCTCCATAGATATGTTAGTGTTTACATCCCTCGGGTGGGCGTCTCTTTTCAAATACTCCAATAACCATCTTATGTTCGATAAACACTGGATAATAAGTTATAACATGTATGTGTATTTGAAAACCGTACTTTTCTTTTCTTTTTTTTCCTGAACGTCCTCTGCAGACTTTTGGGGTTAGGTGGAAGAACAGGCAGTTGTCTGCACACATCTGTGTGAGGGTAACTGACCTGCTTGTGCTCTAATAAGATATTATCAAACGGCACCTAATCAGAAAACAATCCGCCATGGGCGTGACCTTCACCAAAACTTCAATTCCTCAATAAAAAATGATAGCTGATTGCGCGACAGAAATGCGTTTTCCCGCCACTACACCTTTTTCAATTGTAATTCAGAAAGTATAAGATGCATTTCAGAAAGTATAATTTGTAATTCAGAATAATAAATTGTAATTCAGAAACCGTAACGTGTAATTCAGATTAGAAAAGTGTATTTCAGAAACAGTAACATGTTATTCAGATTAGTTAATTGTATTTCAGAAGGTGTAAAATGTAATTCAGAAAGCGTTAGTTGTTATTCAGAAAGTATCAACTGTAATTCAGAAACCAAGAACAACTCGTATGTAAATATTTTCTGGATGGAACTGATGCAAGTCTTCTTCGTTTGAGTCCACACCCCCCCAATGTTGAACCCAGTCGAAATAATATGGTCGAAAATAAACTCCTATGTAAAAGAGAATCTTCGAGTTCCCCAAGTTCAAGGTCCGGGTGTTGGAGAACAGCGGCTTGTGTATCTTGAGCAAATCATTGACCAGGCAAATTATACCATAGTTGAAGGCGATTGTACAAAACACCTCCATTTACCATGCTACAGCTTTAGCATTTCAAGACATGCCCGTTGGGCATAATAATGTTCACTAACTAAGTGATGGTTTCTGAATTACAATTGACGCTTTCTGAAATACAATTAACTAATCTGAAATACATGTTACCGTCTCTGAAATACAATTTATTGATCTGAATTACATGTTACGGTTTCTGAATTACAGTTAACAATTCTGAATAACAAGTTACAGTTTCTGATTTACATGTTACTAATCTGAATTTAAAGTTACACTTTCTGAATTACAATTGAAAAAGGTGTAGTTGGTAGAAATACTGAGGTTTTGTGTATCAGTAAGGAATATTTTTGCAAAATATTTTATACTCGGGAATACCATACCAGCACAACGATTTACAAGAAAAGGACAAATAAAAAGTAGATGACGTAAGTAGACTGACTAATTGTCAACCATCAAAAAATAGCTAGAAATTAAACATGACTCGCAAAATTCCGTAGAAAACTGTGTCAGTCCATAAAATATGTATTTTGGACCAAAACTAAGACATACAACTGATGTGATTTCAATATTAATACACGTTACCACAGGAATTTCTACAATTGAAGAAGCAGAGGTTTTTCGTGCAAAATGTCATATCGATCAATTGAAAGCCTGTATTTTGTATTGTCACCAAAGTAACTAAAAACAATTCCTGAAATTTTTCTCCTAAGATGCATGAAAATACAGTGGAAATTTTTGACAATTATAATTATATACTATCAACCAATTTTATTTTCTGACCCAGAAAACATTCAAAGTAGAAAGTAATTTTGAATTTGTCAAACTGTTGAAAGAATAGATAATTGGAAATGGAGATTGGGTACCAATAGCTTGAAGACACTACAACCTAATAATGATGTTTGAAATTTCACGATAAGAGCATTGAGATGTAATCTCCACAAATTGCTTCACGGTTTAAATTTAAATAAGTGTATGGAACTTCGCGTTATAGAATAATGGGTGCAGTCATATTTTTCAAAACTATTGTAAATGGGAGTGTTATTTTCAAGGCGTGCATTTTAAACTTTCGATATGTCAGTCTGTTTTGATAATGAAAGCGTAACAAATATTTACATTTCAGAAATCGTATTGATTCACAGAATGATAAATATTGAGTAAGAAGAGAGAATAGAATATATTTTTGTAATGCAGATTACTATCAGAAAACGAACAGGAAGTAATTGGTGCCAGTATATACCATTTTTTGTAAAATTTCATTATTAATAACATGCTATACTCGTATCTTTAGTCTTCAATATCTAGTAGGTATCGACATATCACTATACTATTGAATGTAAATGATGTAAATTGATGATGAATTGAACCAATATAATTCATTAATTAATTTTAGTTAGACAGAGATAAACATGACAACAGCCTAAAAAGAGTCTATAGTGGAGTTTCTCAAATGATTAGAAATGTGATTAAATTGATAAATTCTCATTTTCGGACGAGCTCTCGTTTGAAAGTAATAGTTGAACGAAAGTGCGTAAACTAAGCTTTTACGCACTGCTGACAGTGCATAAAGTAATACTTTTTCGCACAAGTGCGTAAAAAAATCACCTGTGCGTAAAATCATCAAGTGTGCGTAAAGTAATTTTCTACACACTGTGCATACATCTATGCATTTTGCGTCAAATATAACTCAGAAGTCTTTATTTAAAAATACAACGACAATTCGTATCTTTGAATATTCAAATCAAAGATATAATTGCTACAATTTGGCAATATAATAACTGTCGAAGAAAAAACTTTTTCGGCAACCATCCGGGGATGAGTTCACTTCCCGGACACTTTTTCTTTGGGAAAGTAGCACAAGTGTTCGAATTTTAATATTAAGAAGAATTAGAATATTTCTGTTGGTAACTATCTTGTTTTCGAATTTCAATACCACAAATAAGAACTAAAATGTTCGAAATATTCAAATTTGGAATCACAGCCAGGGTGATTGTTGATCAAAACACTATTTTTTGTTCCCTCCTGTACACCGTTTGGAAATTGAGAGTTTTGATAACTCGAATACAAGTATTCTATAATGCACCAATTTTTATGAAGAATAAAATTTTCTGACAAATCGATAATAAAAAAGTTTCCATATGATGCACATTTTTGGAACTCACTGTGTATAGTCATGACCACCTTTTGATAGGCAACCCATTTTAGGCGTATTCGTCTATTTATGTAACTTTATACAAAGTATGTTTCATCCGGTTAACTGATGGGTGAAGGTCGACCTCTCTTCGTCTCTTAGACTAAATGCGTCTCATTGATTTGTTATTCTACATGATTGCCGAAAAAATAGTGTACGCAACACGTCCGAAAACAGTTTTTTGGACTCGCAGACTTCCAGGACTCGCTAACGCTCGTCCTAGAATTTGGTCTACTCGTCCAAAAAAACAGTATCTTCTGGACTGGTTACGTAAATTACTATTGTATGAAACACTTTCGTAAAGGGTTTTTTGTACTCGCGTGTTTGTTGACCTCTGCTACGCCTCATTCAACAAACTTCACGCTCATACAAAGAAGTCCTACTTTACGAACTGGTATCATAATAGCTATTTATGCCTTTACGAACTCTCGTTGTGAAGGCTGCAGACAATCCCAAATAATGTAATTGATGATTGTAAAAACTCAGATATTGATGAAATCAGTTGTAAGAATTGCGAAAACAGTATGTCGGTCAAATCAGAAGGATCACAAAAATACGGATCAAAGAGCATATTTTACTTATATAGTTATTAACGTTATGAAGCCGATATGCAGCAAATAACGGATGAGGTTGAATATTATAATCCGAGGAGCAGTTGAAGATTTTAACAACCGAATCCGTTTTTGCGTATCGGCCGTGTGTCGTTAAAGACTTTTCGTAATCCCGCTGAAATATTACATTTTGATTCCGAGGAAAGAACAAACCACGTACCTCGAAATTCTACAGAAAAATCCTAACATCGTGTTGTCATGGAACAGCTTAACAATATCACAACCATATTATAAACTGCATCAGTTTTTTGTGCTCGCGAGTTCGCTTTAACAACGACCAGGGATTAAATTGAAGAAATTGAGGAACAAAATCAAATTTCTTTAGAAATATTGGGAGAATCATGTGCAGCGAGTGTTGGATTTACTGCCGAAAAAAACTCAAGGGCGATATTAAAAAGAATATGAAAATATTGAAGAGTGGCGTAAAAGCAGGAATGTAAAGGTGGTTACTGAAGATGTATTATAAGCCCAGCTAAAGGGAAATCAGAGGTTGATTCTCCTAACCCGCTGTGGACCAAGATTTCAATGTTGAAACTTGCTTTGAAAGTTTATGGTAAAATTCCGTTAACCGGGCGCTACAAGCTACAAGATCACAAACATTCATTTTTGGTATATGCGCATGCGCAAACAGATAGAAAAGACGCAACCAAGATACATAGAAACCCTGGTGTGATCTCTTATAGCTGTGAAACCGACATACAAAAGTGTTAAGGTACGGCCTACTTGATTCGTGATATTTTTACTGCGTTGATACCGTTTCACCTCTTTAGCACACAGATGGCGGCAAAATTACATATTCATGATGACGCTTGGACAAGTGTCATGTTATGTAATTTTCAACATTGAATTTTATTTGTTGTGATATTCAATAACCATAATTTGTAAACATTCAAATTTTAATCAAATAATTATGACTCAGTACTTCGGAATGTTGGAAACTCGGTTATTTTCGACTTATACGCCATCCATCGACGAATGAAGCCAACGGTATCAGTGCAATTACAGTCTCAATAACTTTGTTGAAACAAAAGCGAATCAGTGATAACACCATGGTTTCTATACATCTTGGACGCAACCTATCCGTATCGTATGGTCGGGTAAGTGTAATGGTTTTTTCTGTGGGTAATGATGACTAAGCTAAGATTAAGCTAAGACCTCATCATCCACGTCAAGCACCAAACTTATGGGTTAGAGCAAGGGGGTGAATTCGGCGATCGGCTTTTGGTTTTGCTGATCTAAAGCTGAATGTGGGCACCACCTAATTTTGAATTTTCAATATAGAACAAAACAGGAAACAAACTACTCAACGATAAGGCAAATTTATTCAAATAATAAGTATAAATGAACAGTAGAGAACTGTTCTATGCAAAATGGTATTTACAAGGTGATCCAGCTGAAGGCTGGGAAAAAAACTTTATACAATATAAACATAAGCTGAAGTGCATAACTGATATAGATGGAAATATATATTATGCAATGGTTTAAGTAACCCTAACAACAATAATGTTGCTTTGCAAAGGGTAGAGGTTACCAGCTGATTTTTGGAGTGCCGAGTTCGTCGATCAACCGGGGTTGAAGTTCCAGGTCCCACCTCTGACAAGTTCTACCTTCTGAATAGTATGTCGAAGCTCTCTACGGCAGGTTCTTCATTTGGAGATACGGAGATCGTTCAGTAGGATCTCTAGAAGGGCCCTCCAGGCGGCATTGAGCTGATTCCTGAAGGTGATTAAGCTTGTGATCTGAGTAGGTGTGCTGAACAACTACCAACTTCAATTTTGATCTTCCCGGGTAGGCAAGACTCCATTACATGCAAAACAATCGAATGTATATGCCACGGGTATTGAATACATTAAATGGTTAAAAAAAGGTACCTTTTGTGAACCTCAAAGGTTACTTAAACTCAACAATAAATTAAATATCAATGACCACACAAACGGGGGTCCAGTATTGCTACTGTTTTACCGATTATTAATTATTACTAAAAGAAAACCACCTGTGATATGATAAATTAATTTAGCAACAGATAAAGATCGTTTAAACTTTTAATTTTAATAATTATTACTAAAAGAAAAACCCCTGTGCTATAATAAATTAATGTAGCAATAGATAAAGATCGTTTCAACTTTTAATTTCAATAATTATTACTAAACGAAAAACCCCTGTGCTATGATAAATTAATTCAGCTACAGATAAAGATCGTTTATATTTTTAATTTTAATATTTCGATACCACATACTGAGAGGTGAAAATTATCAGTAAAAATAAAAAAAGGTATAATTTTAATTTTCAATCACAAAATCTGGTGATACCGGTAAGTGATTAGGACAGTAGAGAAATATTAGTAGAAAAAAATAATATAGGAGACAAAGCAGAACGAAGAAAAAAGAAAGAAATGGTATGCAGAACCGAGAAGAAAAAAAATGGTTAAGCTGTCTCGACGACCCCAAAACGAAAAAAATGACTATCTGAGAAATCTGGAAAAGAGTGAGTTCCATACAATCTGTTGGGCTGTAAGTAAATAAATTTGATAAAACTGAAATTTAGCATAAATTACGTTTTACGAAAATATAATTCCGTTACACTGGAAATCAGACAAGCAAGTATACTCGTGTGACGGTAACTAGTGAATCAAATTACGAGCAAACTTCCAAAAGTTACTGATCACCGGCAAGATTTAAAAAAAACACACTGACCCATCTGGAATCCAGCATTCTTGGAGATATTTTCAACGTCTACTTCTTTCAAATAGCGTAAATTATTTAGGCACTGATTATACAATTAACCTAAAGAATAGCCACCACAGATAATATCGGAACGGACTCACCACATTTCCAACGTCTCAGCAATCAAAAAATTCAAAACTTCCTTCGTCCTGAGTTATCGAGACACCGTACCACGAGAAAAAGAAAGACCAAAATCCACGTCGCCCTCTCGAACGCCAATTCGTGTTTTTTGTCAAAATTGCTATTCTGTCGCGCAAGGTTAGTTTGTTCAGGCGACTGATCAACACTACGTACATATACGAGGGTATCTCCAAACGTGGCTTTTGCGCTAATCCCTTGAATTTATAACGAAGTACAAAGTACTCGTTACATAAGCTCGGTTAGGTTTGCATAAGATCGGGTCTGTCGGGTTGATTTATAGTCATTGAACTAGGTTATTTTATGTGAAAAGTGTTCTTCATTTTTTGTGCTCATGTATATTCATATTTGTTTGCGCACATTTCCGTGATCTGTCTCGTTCTTTTGAATTTTGCTGGTCATTTAGAAACATTATGAGTACCATTGTTTCCAATGTGAAGTCAGAGTGTTGATGGGAAAATGTTGTGGTAATATCAACTCATTTTTCATACTCATTCACTAAAATATTCTATGTGATACGTGAATTGAATATTTCTGGAATCACATTGGCAATGTCGCAAAATTAGAATCGCCTTTCCGCCAATTTCATTGTTACCAACCTGACAACAGAAATGACAGATATTCAGTAAACAAAACAGCATGAATTTTTTGATTTTGTATTTGCTTGAAAAATATTCAATTTGTTGATAAAAAACTGTTTTCAATGAAAAAAAAAAGTGTAAAACTGGTGAATTAGGGTGTATATATTGTGCTGGTGAAAATAAGGAGTCATTTGAGTGTGTTTTTCGAAGAAGAAACGTGTACCAGAAAATGCCAATTTTCATTCAAAAAAAGGCCCGTATCTCCGAAATTACTTGAGTCCGCCAAAAATTTCATTTGGATTTTTTGTTCAGGAGGTCAAACTATGTAAGTTCCAAAAATTTTTTTTTGTAAATTGTAGCGCCCGGTTAACGGAATTTTACCAAAAAGGGTGTCTGAAGAAAAAGTAAGTAAGTGTTTGTTGAAGTCAGATGATCATACATGGTTGCTTGAAAACGTAAAATCAAAATGACAGTATGGGATTACGAAAAATGATAAATTTTTGATGACTGAAAAATCGTGCAATCCCAGCATTTTTTCGACTAAACGACTTTGTATTTCTCCAGTTGCAGCGTAACTGCGATAAAAAATCAACCAAAACTTTACTGTGGTTTATTATATTATTTAAGTGAAAATTGTCCAGCTGAGTGCACGTTCCGATGTAATTGAATGAAGAAAAGTTGTATTTCGTGCAGAAATTTATTTATAAAATCATAGCAAAGCGCTTTCGACTATAAAGTCATCATCCAGTGCGTACCTGTAAGTGACATTGAAATGAATTTAAGAAATTTTGATAATGAGAATATGGAAAATTGAAAAATTACTTACTCGTCAGGTGTACAAGAGCCAGACCATAAAAATATCATGTGTCCAGAGGACCATGTAAAATTAAAAAACGGGACATCATATGAATAACATTTAAAAAAAGTCCTTATTCCAGGATTAATCCAGGTGATGTCCCGTTTTTAAATTTTACATGGTCCTCTGGACACATGATATTTTTATGGTCTGGCTCTTGTACACCTGACGAGTAAGTAATTTTTCAATTTTCAAAATTCTCATTATCAAAATTTCTTAAATTCAATTCAATGTCACTTACAGGTACGCACTGATGATGACTTTATAGTTGAAAGCGCTTGCTATGATTTTATAAATAAAATTTCTGCACGAAATGCAACTTTTCTTCATTCAATTATTATATTATTAACAATCTATAATACGTCACACTTTAACATTGTACTGAACCCTTTACTTATCTGTTGCAGTTGAAAATCAGAATGGGTTTATGAACCCGTAATATCACCCCCTCAATTTCGAATGATATTTTGAAATTTGTTCAATAATAATATATCCAATTATAATGAAGTGATTTCCAAAATTCCTGTATTATTTAGTATTCTCAAATTAATGCCAACTTTACTTTTTCAAGAAAATACAATTACACAATTCAATCTAGTTTTCATAATCCTTATAGTTTCACTTCCCAGTTCTCATAAATATGTTCTACTTTGCTGACGAACAAACATAAAAAAATGCTTGTGCTACTAATGATCGTTATGAAGTTCAAACATCAAGTTCATTAATGGAAAGTGAATTGAACTTTCTTCGATTCATTACGTAATTACTTTTCCAAGAATGGAAGTAATGATTCGATGACATTAGATTTATTTTTATTGCCAGTGACATTGCTATTGTGTGATTTTTTATAATAAAAATAATTGCAGCATATGAAATTTGAAGAAACGAAATATTCGAAAATACAAAACAAAATGATATAGTGAAAGATATTTTTTTCAATTATTCTCAACATTAATTACACATCTGAATGAAGTTAATCATGAAATAAATTTGCACTGGATTTTTTTTTTCACACACTTAAGAAGGCGGATTCACGTAACGTTCATAATAACTACATTTTCATCACATTATAATCAACACACTGCATTACATTTTCACTAACGAATGTTACCGTTCATGTAAAGACTTAATTCATAAATTTGCACATGCGTAGCATGTGACAAACATTTGGTCGTTGCTTTCCCTAGCACTTTCCCTTGGAAGTTTTTTGTAATTGTCCATACTTTTGATCATATAGATATTAGGGAGAATGGGGTAATGGCGGTCACTTAAGGGCGAATGTTATCAAATCCAAAATAAGAGACGTATTAAAATCAACGTAAAACAAAGTTGAAATAATACTCTACAAACAACTATCAACAATTTAAAGGCTTTGGTAGAATACTGAGGAAGTAGTTGCAATTGAAAAAAAGTTGTTTTGACCGGCATTGTCCACATGTCCGGGTAATAGCGGTAGGCTTGCGGGCAATGGTGGTCTAAGAACCTGGCTGTATGCAGTCACGTCTTGTCATCCGAGATGCAGTAATGAAATTGTGATTGAGATATGAGTAATTCTGCAAATAGAATTTGACTAGCATTACGGGCCGTGGTGATCTGCTGGTAGCCTCTCAAGCGTAAGGTAATGGGTTCGATTCCCAGCTTGGTCACCTGTCTCGTGCATGGCATCACTCGTTGAAAGGTAAGGGCTGCGTCTTCCCTAGCTAGTGCAAGTCTCTCGAAGACTTCTGAGGGTTGCGCGTAGGGGTGCAAAGGGTTGACGGAAATGACAATTTCAACAAAAACAACAATTACAACAATAAAAAGTATTTTACATGGATATTATTTGTCCTGCAGGTTTCTTTTCTACGTTGGTGGAGAATGTATAGTCTCCCAAGTTTTGGGTCAGTGTATTTTTCTTTATTCAATCTAGTTTTCACAGTTGAATATGGAATTTGCATGGTTTTTGCATTTTTTTCTCATAGATTCATCTTCACCAATACGCTGTATAGCCCATTTCGAAGTTTCTGACTTCCATTTGCCCTTCTCGATAGTCCTACTTATTATTTTTTGTTTTCTGTAAAGCAAAAATGAAACAATAAATGGAAATATTTAAAGGGACTCAAACGATACAACGTAAAGCTACCACCATTAGCCGCATTTAATTCAACGATTAAAAAATAATGTCAGTAAAAAGGATGCAAATCTATCTTTTTAAATTTCAAATAAATATCACTGTGAAGTCCAAACAAAACTTCAAAATATCAAGGTATTGAAAAACTAGTACATTTAGTAATTACCTTTAAAGTTGTGCACTCGTAAATTTACATCAGGAGTGGAAAAAAAAACAATTGACAACCACCTCTCTTGGACGTGTTGCGTCAACTGAACGGGCTTTCGTAGGCAAGCATTAGGATACCGCCGGAGGAGTAACCATCTACTCTGATTCTACTGACGCGTTTAATTGTGAAGTTATGATAGTGACTGTCATTGCCCTCTGACCGCCATTACCTCCTACTGCCATATGTATTGTTATACCAAATCTGTCAGTACCGTGATACATTTAAATATAAAATCAACGAAATTCATCAAAAAATAAAATAGGAAAATTTATCAAGAACAGTTATCCAGCTGGGTTTATATGAATGTGACAACTGCCACGAAGCATCCATTATTTTTAAGACAAGCTTTATCAAACGTAAAATGTATTTGAATAGTAGTGATAAGGGGTGGATAGATGAAACTATGAAGAAATGAAGTTCTGCACTGAGATAAATTTTTTTCAGAAATCGTTCAAGAATGCCCACTTTCTCGGAGCAACTTCAGGCCTCAAAATATGCTAATCTAGTATTTTAGTCCGTTGCTAAGCAACGAACTTTCCCGGACCGTTTTCGGACCTAAACGGTACGGGAATAGTAATTTACGTAACAAGTCCGGAAAATACAGTTTTTTTGGACGAGTAGATCAAATTCTAGGACGAGCGTTAGCGAGTCCTGGAAGTCTACGAGTCCAAAAAAACTGTTTTCGGACGTGTTGCGTACACTATTTTTTTGGCAATCATGTAGAATAACAATTCAATGAGACGCATTAAGTCTAAGAGACGAAGAGAGGTCGACTTTCACCCATCTGTTAACCGGATGAAACGATTCCAAATTTGAATATTTCGAACATTTCAGTTCTTATCTGTGTTATATATTGAAATTCGAACAGAAGATAGGTACCAACAGAAACATTCTAATTCTTATTTATACTAATATGTTTATTAAAATTCCAGCACTTCCCGGCCTAGTCCGAGAAGTACGTACTTCCCGGACTAGGCCGGGAAGTGCTACTTTCCCAAAGAAAAAGTGTCCGGGAAGTGAACACTTCCCGGATGGTTGCCGAAAAAGTACTTTCCCGTATCGAAAACGATACGGGAATATTTTTGGCGGCTTGTTTACATTTTAGACAGTTATTGAATTCACGCAAACAATATGTTAGTTTTTGATAATGCTGATTGCGATTCCAGAAAAATAGTATGTGTACCTCGTAGTAAAAGCACATTCCCAGACTTCAATGCTTGTTGGCCTCGGCTTAACGCCTCGGCCAACAATTTACATTGTCGTCCGGGAATGTATTGCTTTTACTACTAGATACACAATATACTATTAACTTGAAGAGAAATAACCCTTCATATAAACAAAAGTACAAATTTGGAAAGAAAAAACACATGCAGTTAATTAATCATGTGAAAGAGAAATATTATCAAGAAAAAATTATTTTTTCTGAGAATAATCCTCGAGTTCTATGGAAAGTTGTATGTGATCTTACAAACAAAAATTAAAATGACAGCCAATAATATGTTCATCAAAACTCCGCAGGAAATTATTGAGGACCCTACGGAGATTGCAACAGTACCTACTCAACAAGTATTTCATAGCAGCTCCCCAAACACTAATTGATAATATTCCTAAAAACCATGACACAAATAACTATAGCGGTGTTCCTATAGACTTAAATCCTTTCAGTGTGTTTTTACAGCCGTTCAGTGAAATGGAATTACTCAATTTGATGAATTTGAAGATGAAAAACAAGAGATAAGCTGGTATGGATGAGATGTCTGTTTTATACTAAAATAAGTGGTACTTTTCCTACAGGTTTGAAATGGGGAAAGGTAACTCCAATTCGAAAAAATAATAAATTAAATACTTTGGACAACTTCAGGCCAGTGACTGTTCCTCAGAGTTTTTCGAAGATTTTGGAATATGCATTTTTAGAACGCTTGATGAATTTTGTTAACACATGTAATATTTTGATTGCCATGCAACACGGTTTCCGTTCTGGAAAATCCACTCAAGCAGCTTTACTAACCTTCTTCAAGTATTTAATAGATTTCATGGATAAAGGCGAATACTCTGCTGGAATTCTATGTGATTTGAGCAGAGCCTTCGATTGCGTGAATCATTTGAAGTTGTTGCATATTCTGGAATCTTACGGTGTCAGAGGAACACCTCTCACCTAGATCTCGACTTTCCTGAAGAACAGAAATCAGTATGTGTCTCTGAAATTCGAACACAATGGTGTTACATCGACCTCTACTTCAGAAACGAGTCAGGTTCGGTACCCCAGGGTTCTATTCTGGGGCCAGTCTTGTTTCTTCTGTATATCAACAATATAGATAAAGAAATCTCCCACTCTTTATTTACTGCATATGCAGATGACATATCACTACTGATTTCCCATGAAAATACAGAAGCTCTGAAATACCAATGTGAAGATCTCTTGAATGCTTCCACGTATTTCAAAGAGCATGACTCATTTTTCAATACGACAAAAACTCAACTGATACGTTTTCATAATTATCAAACCAAAATTGAAGGCCTCGATTTCACCAGGAATTCACACTGTGAAATAATAATTTTCAAATTGAGCTCAGTTAAATATATGTTCAAAAATCTACGATTAGTTTTAGATAAGAATCAACTGAAAATCATTTAATATGGTGAGGTTGAATCTAGGTTGCATTATGGTGTTTGCTAGTGCTCAACCATGAGCAAAAAAGTTTTTATTGTACAAAAATTTATTTTACGGTGTATATTCAATGCTCCAAAGCGATGTTCATGCAGAACTATTTTTACGACTTAGAGTTTGCAGTGGAAGTTGATGTTGTTATTGAACAGCTCTCTAGAGACTATAATGTTAAAAAGATTATTCGCAATGATATTCATAACTTTCTATACAAAATTAAACGTAGTAAACAACACTTTAAGATTCATCCTCATAAACATTTTCATTTTATTCTAAAGAAAATCAAAATTAAAATCAAAAACCATAACCTCATATTCTCAAAAGCAGACAAAGGTAATTGTTTAGTCATTTTAAACAAGTTAGATTACATTGATAAAGTAGAAAATTTCCTTTCTGAATATAATTTCAAACTTTTATCATCAAATCCTTTCAATATTTTTATTAGAAAATTGAAAACTCAGTTAAATATTCATAAAGATTTTTTCATTGAACATTCAGCCCCTTATTCTCTCATTAGCAGCAACCCAGTCATTCCTCGCTTGTATGGACTTCCAAAGATCCACAAGATCGACATACCAATAAGACCAGTAGTTAGCTTCACTAACACTCCGGTCTCAATTTTAGCTTCATTTATTTACAGGCTTATAAAAGACTTGACACACTTCACTCCAAAATATGCAGTAAGTAACTCTTTAGATTTAATTAACAAATTGAATAATTTAAATTTACCTCAAGATAGCTTAATGATTTCCTTTGATGTAAGTAATCTTTTCACTTCAGTTCCGAAATTAGAAACCTTACCACTTGTAAGTGAGGCCTTAAGCCTTGCTCAAGTTGATGCCAATTCTATAGCCTACATTTTGACCTTGTTAAACTTTTGCCTTTCACAGGACTTTTTTGTTTTTAATGATAAATGCTACAAACAACCAGATGGACTTGCCATGGGTAGTTGTTTATCTCCTTTTTTAGCAGATATTTTCATGAATAATTTAGAAAACAAATTCATTATCACTGCAAATAACCCAGAAATTTTACATTGGTTTAGATATGTTGATGACTGTTTGGTATTTGTGAATGGCGACATTGACATTGTCAACAATCTTCTGACAAAAATAAACCAAGTACACCCAAGTATCAAATTCACACTTGAATTAGAATCAAATAATAAATTAAATTTCTTAGACTTCACAATACATAAAATAGACAATCTTTTAAATTTCAGCATATTCAGAAAACCCACACAAACCGATCACGTTATACCTAGCTTCTCCAACCACCCCTATCAACATAAAATGGCAGCTTTCAATTGTTACATTCATAGACTTTTGAATATGCCCCTTTCTACAGTAAGTTATCAAAATGAATTGAATATCATTAAACAAATAGCTTCAAATAACAATTATAACCCGAATATTATTAATAGTTTGATCCAAAAAATCAAAAACAAAAAAGAACTTAATGATGCCTACCCCAAAGTAGAATCAATATCACAATTTGTTTCACTTCCTTTCTTAAATGACAATATTTCTAATAAAATATCTGGTTGCATCAAAAGCAACATAGACAACATCAAAATTTCTTTCAAAACTAACCATAGCCTCAACAGATACCTGGTCAACACAAAAGATAAAATTGATAAACTTTCAAAAAGTGGCATATACAAGTTAAACTGTGATGATTGTGATGCAGCCTACATTGGAAGAACTTGCAGACCTTTGAAAGCCCGTATAACTGAACATTTAAATCCCAACAAAATTTCAGCCTTTGGTCAACATTTGAGGTTTAACAACCACAACTTTAGTCCAAATAGGAATTCAAAAATTTTACAGGAGGTGAGTTCCAAAAATTACAATAGATTAGATTTTCTTGAAGATTTACATATTAACAAGGAATTACTGAATAATGACCTTTGTCTCAACACTCAAGTTAATTTAAACAGAGCTTACATTCCTCTTCATAGACGTTTAAAGTAAGAAACTTTTCATAAATTTAAACTTTACCTATTTAATTGCTCTTGAACTCTTTCTCAATGATGATATGGCTTGAACCTGTTTTGCAGTTTGCCTAGTTCCCTCCCTCTCAACTTTCCTTTCAATTCTCAGAACATAATCTATTGCTTTCATTTGAAACTTATAATTTCAACTTCAGGTTCTATTTTTCTATAACTTGGGTTTTTGCATGTGCCGTTTCAAGTTCTCATTAGACTTTCTCTTGGCTCAGTAATTTCCTTGTTTTTGATTAATAGAATTACTGAATTGATTAAATATGAAATAATTTGAAAATTTCTTGAATCTTTTCTGTTTGTAGTACCTCTTGGTTTTGGGCAACCTTTTTTGGCGCCTTGTGATTGGGTAGGTTCTCATTAGACCTGTCCCATGATCTTGAGCATAGAATTTGGTTTCCCAAATTCCCAAGAGACTGTGTCTTAAGCCTGGTTTGTGCACATCGGGTCGTAGTTCTCATTAGACTTTTCTCCCGGTTTGTCATATTTCCTTGGTTTGGATCAACAGAACTATAAATAGATTCACAGATCAATTTTTGGAAAATTTCTTAAAAATTTTCTGGTATGGGCTCATCATTTTGGTCATCCTCCTTGTTACTATTGAGATTGGGAAAGTTCTCATTAGACTTATCTCATGATCTTATGTTTCAATCTGGTTGCCCAGGATGTTGAACTAATAATAATAATTTATCAATTTCAAAACACAAATCAATGTTTTTATTATAGTTCATTTTTTACACATTTTTTATATCATAACTTCATTGTCATTGTCAACTTTCGACACAATGTCATTTTTCATTCAGTTAGACAGTAGACTAAGCTTCAGCAGACATGTGTTACTCTGCCTGTTGAAACTTTCTTAAATCTTTTATGATTATGTTAATGGTGCCTCTTGTTTTTGGGTTACCTTTTTGACGCTTTGGGAAGTGTGAAGGTTCCCATTAGACCTGTCCCATGATCCTGAGCTAAGAATTGGTTTCACAAATTCCCGAGGGACTGTTTCTTGAATCTGGTTCTGTACACATCGGGTTGAGGTTCTCATTAGACTTTTCTTCCGGTTTGTCACAATTCCTTAGGTTTAGATTAACATAACTATAAATAGATTTACAGATCAATTTGGTCATTATTCGATTTTCAAAACACAGATCAGGGTTTCTAGAAGTTAATGTTCTAAGCCAAACGTCATTGTCATTGTCAACTTTTGACACAATGTAAATTTCATTCATTCAGTTTAACAGTAGACTAAGCTCCAACAGACATGTGTTACTCTGCCTGTTGAAACTTTTATCCAGGTGAATCCTGGAATAAGGACTTTTTTAAAATGTTATTAATATGATGTCCCGTTTTTAAATTTTACATGGTCCTCTGGACACATGATATTTTTATGGTCTGGCTCTTGTACACCTGACGAGTAAGTAACTTTTCAATTTTCAAAATTCTTTTTATCAAAATTTCTTAAATTCAATTCGATGTCACTTACTTACAGGTACGCACTGATGATGACTTTATAGTCGAAAGCGCTCTGCTATGATTTTATAAATAAATTTCTGCACGAAATACAACTTTTCTTCATTCAATTATAATATTTTAACCCTTGTCAGCCTATACATATATGAGTCAGCTATCTATATTTTCCTCAATAAAAGCGATTTCAAACTCAAAAAAATTATTCACAATATTGATACCAGGAAGAAGGCATTTATACATAATTCTGCTGCCAAATACAAAACAACTCAAAATTCTCCAGATTTCATGGGCCCTAGAGTAGTCATTAATTTGCCAAGTTATATAAAAACTGTCAATAAACTGACGGACTTCATGAAGACCTTGAAATTGTTTTTATTGAATAAATGTTTTTATACACTAAATGAATATTTCAGCCTGAACTGAGTAGTGATTTTAAAGTGAATTTCATTGTACTTTTTTTGTGTTTTTAGTCTTTACATTGTTTCGTCCTTTGATTTTATTTTTATGACTATTCCTATTCAAAACCTGTTTTTGTCTTTTTGGGGAAAATAAAGAATTTTAATTTTGAATTTGAATTAAATTGAATTTGAAATAAAAGAAACCTCATAAACCACGACAACGTGCGAGTTACTGATTTCTTTTTGAAGGTTTATTGCAGCAGTGCTTCTTTTTCTTGTTCAATCATCGGCTATAAATCTGTCAAAATCCACCAATAGTAAGTATAGAATGTGAAGAGTGCGTGAAACTCTCAAAAAGAATTCTTTGAATAAAAATACGTCTTCGTGCATGCGCTTTGGTTGCTTTCATCATGATGCAGAGTTATGATTCTCAATTGGGAGTAGGGTAACTTCCTAATGAAACAGTGTGAATGTAATGCAATAATGTTGTGTGTTGCCCACTAAAGAAAAGTATAATTGAAGAAAATTAAGGAAATAAACAAGAATTAATACCGACACCGACAAAACTGATGATAGAGTAAACTGTGATCAGGGACTTCTGGATTAAACATTTTTTTTATTCTATTTTTATAAGAGGTATAAGTGTCAGTCGCTCAGTAAAAGAAAATATAATGGGCCTGTCATTTCAGATCTATTCCTGAAAGAATCACCTTTTCTACCTAAAGAACTGAGGGTATTAGAGATGCGATTGTCCCTCTTCAATATAAGATTGAGGTATCCCACTTATTTTGTTAAAATTGATAAATACTCAGGATTTTGTTTTCGGTAAATTTGGGCACCACTGTAAGGACAGATTCCTGAAATATTTCTCTATACTACATTACTAATTTCTTCATATACCTTTTATGCCACACAAGATATTATTTCAACTGCAGAATGAATTAAATAACAATACAATCAAGTTCTTCATCTTCCGCGGCATGAACAATGCACTTAGTTTTTGATTTGTCTTCTAGACACGTATTACATTACTGTGAGCAGTTTTCTTTGCGTGTGTAGAAAGCTTAACGACATCTGACATGACATCACTACATAATTTCATTTTCACAGATCGTTATTCTGTTTTTTGTTGCATGTTCATTGCAATAGTACTTATTTGAATTTGAATAATTTTCGTCAAAAACTGCTTTCCCAGGATTATAACTACACGGGTTCTACTTGAGACAACTTGAGGTGTTTTTACGTCTTAAGTATCTCCTGAGTTGAAATTTTGCACCGCAACTTCAAGGTGAAGATAGGTCGCACTTAAGATAAGCCCTAAATTTTTATGGCTTAGGTTCTACTTAAGAAATTTCAACGTAAGTTTTTGCACTCTGCATGTTTGACATCTAATATTCAAAATGATGGAAATTTGAATTCTCAATTCAGGAAATATTTGGGATGATGATGATATGGATGATTTGAATTTGAACTTGATATTCTACGGCATACCCCGAATAATTTATCATCGGTTCGAGTTACAAACGATAGAGCTATTCAAACATTGAATTTGAATGAGGCTGAGATCGAATATCTACATAATGTGAGGATGAAATAGTTTCAGGTATTATAGTTCATAGGTATTGAAGTAACAGGCAAAGACCAGGTGGAAACAAATTTAAACACGAAAATTGGTGAAATGGTGATGCAGTTTATGGGTTGAAAACAGTTTTTTTGCGATTTGTGACGAAACTTGACCTGACAAAAAATGTTCCAGAAAAAAGTTGTAGATATTAAAAAAATCGAAAACTTTTGTATCAACACTTTTGACATAACCTCATGTCAAAATGACGAAAAACCGATTTTCCAGTATTTAATTTTTTTCTCGCGCATAAATGATTTAATTTACGTGAAAATTTGTAAAAATATGTATTTTTTGTTGTCCAATAAGCATGCTTTATTCGCAATTCAGAAGACTACTAGTTTTCGAGTTGAGTACATTTTTCGAAAAAAATACCCTTATCTTCCACGGAAAATTGTTTTGATTTTTTTGTATTTCGATGGTTTATAAGTGATCATTTTAATTGTTGAAATGTCTACTTTAAAATGGTCTATGTAACTTCTTTGAAATGTTCTATGTAACTTGGTGGTTCATTGATCGTTAAACCGTCTAAAATAGAGAAAAAACGGCTCTCTCTGAATTATGATTTTCTCGATATTTTCAATAATTTTCGACTTTCTTCATTATTTTTACAAAAGTAGTTCATATTGAACTATTTATGATAAAGTATTCGAATAAGTGAATAATTACACTACAAACTTCATTTATTAATATCTATTTTATTCTTTTTTACTTTTTCGACTTTAATCTCGGAGGTCCGAGATTAAAGTCGGGGGTCCGAGATTAAAGTCGGGGGTCCGAGATCAAAGTCGGACCCCGAAGATTAAAGGCGGGGATCCGAGATTGAAGTCGGGAGTTCGAGATTAAAGTCGGGAGTCCGATATAAAATTGGGGGGTCCGAGATTAAAGTCTAGGGTCTGAGATTAAATTCGGACCCCCGAGATTGAAGTCGGGGGTCCAAGATTAAAGTCGGACCCTCGATATTAAAGTCGGGGGTCCGAGATTAAAGTCAGGGGTCCGAGATTGAAGTCGGGGGTCCGAGATTGAAGTTGGGCCCCCGAGATTAAAGTGTAGGGTCCGAGATTGGGTCCGAGATTGAAGTCAGACCCCCGAGATTAATGTCGGGGGTCCGAGATTAAAGTTGCGATTCCAAAAAAAAGTTGCTCGTTGCCCTTCTACGCCTTCGTAGCTTCTGATTATTTTTTATAAACATTATTTTTTAGACTTTTCTCCAATTTGTTGTGTTGAAATGAAACATTTCACATATTTCACAGGACATTTTTATCAATCTGAAACACTATGCTTTTATAGACGAATTTGTTATGGATAAACATATATTTGTTTATACAGATTACAATAGGAAGGAAAGGCCAAGAAAAAATATTCAAAATTTGAGCAACGTTAATAAATCGGCTTTAACATTGGTGAGAATCAGAAGGAGACGAATCATCCTTCTTTTGAAAATTGAGTAGAAATTACATTTCTCTGGTAACATACTTATACCGGAATGAAAGTATGAGAGAATTTTTGTCGTAAAGGTGTAAAGGTTTGTTTGTCTGTGAAATTCATCAATCTCAGAATGTTTTCTAGATCTATTAATTGTTTACCAACTAAATTTAATTGTATATTTTGAAATAAGCGCCATTATTATACAACAAACCCTAGAAGATCTCAAGTTCCTACTGTTCTGAATTTTACAGAATATTTCCACAGTTATGCACTATTTTTCATCATAGTACGGTGTTTCTGAGGCTGCCCGGAACCTGGTAGTAAAGAAAAGGTGTCGAAAAATGTGTCAGTAGTTTTAAAGCCAAAAGTTTAGTGGTTTAGTGGTTTAGTGTTGCCAGGTTGAAATCTGAACAACCTCCATGGCCAATTATGAAAAATCCCCACTTTCAAAGAAATATCCCCATATTTTCCCAAATAGCCATCAAGTCGTCAGTCAGCGATATTAACGGATAGAAAAATCAAAGAATGCATTAGTCAAAACAAATTTAATAAAAACTCATCTGTATAAATGAAGATAAGGAAATGAAACTCTGTTGATAAGTAAATATCAATCCTAAATAACAAAAAACAAATTTAAAATTAATTGTTAAGAAAAAAAATAACTTGCCGCCTTTACAGTCAACATCATATACATTACAATAAAAATCCATTTTTTCCTTTTTGCTGGGTTGTATTATTTTTTTCAAAAGAGCATCAGTTTCTAGCATGTATTTATGCGGCTCTATATATGTATGGATTTACTCAATTCAGCCTCGTAATGACCACTATCAGCGCCTGAATCACTCATTTTCAAATACTAATCAACTTAACAACAAGTCATTGCTTCTGCTTTTCAAAAATTCAAATGAAATTACTTACTCAAATTTTGAATGTCAGTTCTTCTTTCTGTTTTCACATCATCTTTTTCTTCCGTTTTTATTATCGTTTTGAGTTGAGATAGACAAATAACTTTTGACAGATAAGAAATCTAGGAATAGTCAAAAATACCAACAAAATTCCTCACTTTTGAAAATTCTCTTTGAGTTGGTAATCTAACTTTTACAGATAAAAAAATGCACTTGACTTCTTCATCTTTGGCGACAAGAAGAAAAAGCGAATTTCTTCATTTGTCCACGGGACACGTAATACATTGCCGCTAGCAGTTTTGATTGCGTGCGTGGACTATTAATTACATCCGAACGAACGTTGGAGTTGCGCATATGCGGAAAACAAATGTCGAAATTTTTTAACATAACTGAGAATTTATGTCCGAGCCCAGAACACCCAGACCTAGATACTCATATTATGCGTGAGTGAGTCTCTTATGAAAGTAAGTGTTTGCATTAGAAATGAGAATACATGTTTAAGTATACCGTCGATTTATGTAACATAAACTGTGCTATTTAGCATAAACATAAAATAAATCAGTGGAGTCAATAATGCGATGATCTCGCATAATGAATCAACAAAAGTGTTGCTTTATGATTTTTACGTTCTTGAAAAGTTTATCAGAATAATCTCACGTTCCTGTTTGTTATCAAAAGAGGAATGAAAATATGTTTTCGCTTTTCCGGAAACGCAGTTTCTAGGAACTGCAGTCAATAAATCTCGAGGGATTGAAATACCAAACGAACGATTTCGACAACGTGAAATAACTATTGGAATTGTTCAACATTACAAGTGGTTGGTAAATGTTTACAGATTCAGGGGCCGATTTGGTTGGGAAAATTCTGTGTTATTTTTTTTTTTACTTGGCAACACGAGTATGAATTTCATTTTTCCTTCGAGTACATAATCATATTCTGCAAATTTCTGTTACTGAAAATATAAAGTGCCAGTTCACAGATATATTAACATTATAAATTGGCAATGGTTTAAATTCCATAAGTGGTAAAGATTGGTACACATGAAAACGTTTTAGAAGCACTTTAAATCACTACTGTTAGTGCAAAAGGTCGTATGTCGAAAAAGTCGTATGTTAGTGTTAATTTTTTATTTATGAATTTAATGCCTTAAAAGTTAGGTTATATATTAGTTACTATGGAAACAGCAGAGAAAAAAAATTGAATAGTCAATTAATCAAACAAAAGTAAGTAATAAGTTTTTATGCACTCCTGTAAAGTGCATTCTTTTTACATACGATCTTTTGCACTAGCAGTAGCGAATGCAAAGTAAAATTTATTTGGTTTGATAAGAACATTTTTGTACATGGTTGAGTTACTCCACAAGCCGATGTCATATCTCAATCCCGATTCAACCTCTGCATAATATATGATATAGAGTTGTGTTCTGTCTGTTTTTGAGTACCTGAACATACTGGGTGATAACGAAATCATTGGCCACAGCAATATTCAGTTTGTTTTTGAGTTAGACTTTTAACTATTGGATATAGTTCCTTAAGCCCATATTTTTTATGAAGAAACAATTAAATATCACTTCCGGGTTAACCAGAAATAGACCTGGGTCGTCTTGAATTTGAACTGGAGACCTGTAGATGTTTTTACGACATTTGATAGAGCATAACATTTCATATTCAATGATATATCACAACTGGAAATTTGTTTATTAAATGGTAGCAGGACTCGTAGGAGACATTTTTTATAAAATCAATATGGCGACACTGTAACGTCATCGATCGAATTTTCGTCAAGCAACCTAATAAAATGTCTAAAAACGAGCCACTATGATGAAACATGCAGAAATTTTGATTCATCGCCAATCAGAATTCCTTTAAGTAATTCTTTCAAATGACATTCTTTCTTTCAGTATCAACAGATAAATGCTTCTTGTTGTTATTTTCATTTGAAAAACCATTGAAGATTGTCTTTTTCATTACACTTACACCACGTCTGCATATTTTTTTATTTTTTTAAACCTAACCCAGAAACATTCGCGGGTGTGTCCACAATAACTTAACAAAGTTCTATCACATTCCGAAAAACTTAAAAAAAATATACCTAGAATATACCTAGGTTAGGCAACCAGTGCAATACCTCTCGTGAAAATGCTAGGAATATTTTGAAGAATCACGATGTTAAGTCTTTTCAATAGCAAATTCACAATCACTTATACGAAAATGACTTTGAAAGGTGCTTATTATTCTAATTGCTTTTGGGAAAATCATAATGTTAATTGAGTATTCCTTCATCAAATACTATTCTCAGATGAATCTAGATTCCCCAATCTCGGTATGTTCAACAGACAAAAAATTTGCTATTGGGCTAAAGAAAATCAACGATTGGAAAGGAGAGCTCCTTTTCAAGAACGTTATGAATTGAATGATTGGTTGGGTGTAACAAGCCTTAACGTCCTTGGTCAATTTTGTTTACAGACCATTAAATGGTGAAATGTATTTGGAATTTCTTCAAAAACAAATTAAACATTCTTGGGAAACTTGCATTTAGCTGCAAATGGTGGAATTATTTTCCAACAAGATAGTACTCCCTCCCATAATGCAATAGCTGCAACGAACTACCTTACTTCACGATTTGGAGAGAATTGGTTGGGTACCAATGGTCCAATCCGGTGGCTAGCCAAATCCCCCGACTTGACTCCAATGGACATTTCCATGTGGGATTTTTTCAAAGAGATAGTGTATGCAACTCGTTCACTAACTTTTAGATATTCTAGAAAATCGGATAAGACAAGCTATTAACATGATTTCGGAACTCAGCATTGAAGAAAATTACTTATTGAAAATATCAGAAGAATTTAATTGTGTCAGCAAGAAGGCTGTCAGTAGATAGAACATTTGATTAAATGAGTTTTTTTACCCCAGTTTGTTTTATGTAATTGTTTGAAATAGGAAAATTATCTACAATTAAATTAATCAAACCTCAGATTCAAGCAGACGTAATTATTCATTCCGGGAAAATGACAAACTTCAATAATTTTCAATTGAATATAAAAACAAGAGTTTGCCAAGAATTTGTCTGTAGATACTGACTTATACTTTGATGTTTTTCAAAAAAGGGCCATTTTCTATTTAAAACCTTTGAGAATGTCGGGGCGTGGCCTGGTTGACGATAAATCAAAATTTTTACATGTTGCATCAAAAACTAATCATATTGCTTCGTTCATTTGTTGTTTTATTAGGTTGTTTTACGAAAATTTGATCGATGACCTCAATATGTTAATGAATTTAGAAAAAATGTCTCCTGCGCCGCCATTTGAAGAAAAGGCCACTTGTGATGTGCCATTGAAAAGGGAATTTTTCGCACTAGGAAATGGCATGGAAATATTTAAATGGTTCCATTTAAAATTCTCGGCCTAGGTCTATTCCCGGTAAGAGCGGAAGTGATATTCAATTGTTTTTTCATAGAAATATGGGTTTTGAAGAACTATATCTTTGGTCCAAATATTGAAGATCTAACTTCAAAAATAACTGAATAACGCTTTAGCAAGTGATTTCGTTATCACCCAGTATGCTTAATACAATTCAATTTATAGAGATCACACAAATTTTACAAGAGTACAACCAGTCCCCAAAAAAGATAAAAACACCGTACCTAGCAACTACAGGAATATCGCACTGCTATTTGTCATTTGGAAGGTTATGGAAAAAGCCAACAACATCGAGGTAATGAAATATCTTGAACGACCAGGAATACTGAGAAAATAAAATAATACAAATATGTGATGAAGTTCTGTCACCAAAATGTTGAGAATGTTGAGATTTCTTGTCTGAAATTGGAATAATTCATCTCAATCCATTATTAGAATTATACAATAACTATATGTGAAATAATCGCGATTTTTCATACACCACCCTGGATTTTTCGCAAAATTCAAAATCTACGATTTTATTACTATATTCCGAATCAAAATGTGAGAAGCCTCCACCTCTGCGTAGACTTTAATTCAAATATCAGCTGGGTAAATAACGAGAAGTTATTTCGTTTAGAAATGCAAACCTGTACAAACACAAAATATTACAAAATATAATGAACTCTTACCCACTTTATATGATTTCAGTTTGCTAACTACATTCACAGACAAGCTATTTGCATTTGGTAATGTTTGAGTTTTACTAATCATTTCAATAATCATTTATTATTTCATTCGCATAACTTAAACATCTCCTTGTGATATTTATGTTAATGAGAGAGATTATGAACTGTCATTAATTTTATTCCATTTCCCATCTTTGCTTTTTTGAATTCATTATCCTGGAAAAAGCTAGTGAACTTACAAGTATTTTTGATAACAGCAGGGACGTATTAGGGTACGTTGTTCTAGGGCACTCCTATGTCTATGTCTAAATCCTTACTGTTGCTCCACAATAATACGGATTCAGACAAGGGTTGTCAACTGAACTTGCAATTCATAATGCGATAACAGAAATTATGAACAATATTGATGAAAATAAAAGGTTAGCAAGGTTGTATTTTGATCTATCAAAGGCCTTTGACATGGTCAGTCATACTATTTTATTAGATAAACTAGAAGAATATGGAAATAGAGGCAATGCACACAATCTCAAAAAATCATATTGGTCTGGAAGATACCATCGTAGACATTTCTCAAAACTACCAACTCACCTATTCGGATAGAAATCTCATAACTCAAAGAGTTCGACAGGGGTGTCTATCCTGGGACCAATATTTTTTCTGGCATATGTTAATGACCTTCCACAGTCACTTGGTGCATCAGGTCTAGTCTGACAATTCGCAGATGATACGTCGGTAACAGTGTCCGGGTCTGATTCAGGGGTTCTCTCCGGAGGGCTATCTGAGGTAGCGGAAAAAATGTTCAACTGGTGTGTTTAGAACGAAATAAAATTGAACACAAACAGAACAGAACTCATCTCTCTCAGATCATCTCAAAGTACACAAGAATGGACCATAAATCTATTCCAGAAATAAACGGTTTCAAATTTTTGGGGGCCACAGTCGACAGCAGTATCAGATGGGACACACGGGTGTATAAACTGAACTCAAGACTTTGTTCTGCAGCAGGAGTAATTCGAGCAACAAGATACCAAGTCCCGTTGAATAGCTAAAAGTATAAAACTATGCCCATATTCAATCTATTATTTTGGGGTTCATCTACTATGGCAAATAATATATTCAATATATTCTATGTTAAAATCACCTTATGGGTCAACTTGCAGACCATACTTTAAAAAAATGGCTATATTAACTGTACCTTCCTTATACTTCCTTCAATTAGTAACTTTTGCGAAAAATCACCACCACATTTTTACCATAAACTGCGATCATTATTCCAACGAAATGGCAATACATACAGGAGGAAGAACCGATCTAAGTATACCAAAACACACAACCTCATTCTATGAAAAAGGACCCCACTATGAAGCCATTAAGGCATACTAGTCACTCTCAAATGAAATAAGAAATACCCAATACTTGAAAAAAATTCAGACTCCTGATAACAGAATACCTGAATGGAAGAAATAATTACAGTTTTGATAGTTGGTGATGAGTCTTGATGTGGTTGTTTCAAAAACTTTCGAATTACAATAACTTTTTATTTGATGTCTTTATGCATACCTACTTGTATCATAATATAATGTAACCTTGTCTCTCAACTTGCTATGTATATTTTTTATTTATTCAATGAAATGTATTGTAACCTTTGTAACTCAGTTGATTTTATGGCAATAAAGAATATTATTATTATTAGTCGTGCCACCGAATAGATGTCCTTCCTAAATACAACATTTCTTGTAAGCGCAAAAAATGTGCATTAGTCCGTCACAATGTATCTATTGTGTCTACTGCGGATGTTGTTATTACATGATATTGTTGGCACTAGAAATTATTGCAAGCATGGATCAGAAACATTTTACTACCAGTATATACTGATGTTTCATGAGACAAGAATGACTGAAACTCGTATTGATCTTGTTTTGAAATCGAGAAAAAAACAAAACAAGAGTATCTATCAGAAAAAAACAAGACAAGATCTCCTTACCAGACTTCGAGATTTCTCGAAATTTCTTGTTGGTTACTTGTATTTTCAAAATGAGTTTTACACATGAATTGAAATGCATACGATTAGCCGTTTAGTACTTTGCATTATTATTGATTTACGAAAAATTAAGTAATATAATATATATATATAAATGGAAAAGTTATTGGGTATAACCCTCAAAATGTTGTGCAACCGTAGACACGTGTTTCGAGCTTAAGCTCTCGTCAGTACGGTAAAATCAAGTGCAATGATGTACAACACTTGGATGTAAAAATAGAAACAAAGGAAGTCAACAACAGGAAGCCAACCACACATTTGTGGCTTCGGTTAGAAGACCTTGTGCTTACAAGGCAACAACTAACGTCGCCACGGAGGCAGCTATAGCTATAGTTGTTGCCTTGTAAGCACAAGGTCTTCTAACCGAAGCCACAAATGTGTGGTTGGCTTCCTGTTGTTGACTTCCTTTGTTTCTATTTTTACATCCAAGTGTTGTACATCATTGCACTTGATTTTACCGTACTGACGAGAGCTTAAGCTCGAAACACGTGTCTACGGTTGCACAACATTTTGAGGGTTATACCCAATAACTTTTCCATTTATATTTTCATATATTGCCCCTCGCTAAATCCATCTTAATATATATATATATATATATATATATATATATATATATATATATATATATATATATATATATTTATATATATATATATATATATATATATATATATATATATATATATATATATATATATATATATATATATATATATATATATATATATATAACGTGGAACTCAACTCAAATCAAAATCATCCAATTCATCATCGCATCCATCATATGTAATTGTAAATTAATTTTTTCATTTCCGTTCAATTTATGCGAATCATCAGCAGGTTGTGATGAGGAATCGTAATATGAAGACTTATATAGTGCGGCTTCTTTTAGCCCCCCCCCCCCTTGTTAACTTTCGAACAGTTCGACGTAAAAACATTTAACAAAGACCAGTTTAAATGGTATCACCGCTTCTACTTTTTGAAATAAAAGACATGCGATTGCCCGATGGGGGAGCGAATGGGCACATGAATTTAAAAATTTCAAATGGCATGGGAGGTCAAGTGACAAATCGTTGAAAATAGAATTTAATTTTTTTTCCAACCATATAGTTTTTTAAATTTTCGTTGATATGTTTGATATGTCGAGTAATAATTGCAACATATCTTTTCTCAAGAACCTAGCATAGGTAAAACCATTCAGAATATTTTTGTCCCATTGCTCCACATCAAACCGTTCATATTTATCGAGATAAAGGTATCATTCAAATCCGCACTTATACTTGATATTTCGAGAGCAGATGGTAAAAAAAATATTAACGAAATCTAAAAAAAATGTTGATAGTTGGAAAGAGAATTGAATTCTCTTTTCAACGATGTGTCACTTGACTCCCCTTGTCATTTGAAATTTTTGAATTGGTGTGACCCCTACATCAAACCACCGCATTGTTCCTAATTCAAAAAGTAGTACCGGTGACACCGTTCAAAACAGTTTTCAAACCATGTCTGTAAGTCAAACCGTTCGAAAGTTAGTAGGGGCGGGGGACTAAAAAAAGCCGCAATGTATATTTCTTCAAATTTCTCAGGAGTTTTCTGTCTCTTCCCAAGATACACAGTATATCGGAGTGTTCTCCCTCTGCTTGCTAGGTGGAGCGGCCTAGGAACCGCTTCACCGCGTGAACCAGAGTTGACCAAACCAGCGGAGTGTGTAATGATTTGGACGGGGACCAGATGGCTTCAGTGCTGTCTGTGTTGACCTACCCTTGCACTGATGAGAGGCAACAACCTCGAAACTAGTCTGCAGGTGGTCACCCTGTCCAAATCAAAACATAATTCTGCTAGTTGGTCATAAAGGGCACTTGCAGCTGCGTCCTCTGATGCTTTGAGGAACGTTCACAAGTATCTTTTGGGTTTAATAAGATTTTTTTTTAACAATATTGGTTTTTCATCGGTGGCCTCTAAGTTCTTTCACGTCGAGATTTATGAGCATAATTATAATTTGTTACCACATAGAATATTGGTTAGAGTATTGAAAGGTCGCAAATATTTCAGAACATTCTTAATAAGGCACCAGGTATTTCCAGATAGCCGATATTTGTTTCAATATGTATTATTGTCACATATTTTCATAGAAGCCTTGAATTTTGGAGTCGAAATTAGTATTCGGAACATAGGGTTCCATCCAGTCTGTACATCAACAACTTGCATAAGAAAGTAAGCATTCTTTGTCTCGCAACACGTTTTAAATTTAAGAGTTATTGTTCCGAGTTTCTGAGTTTTTTCAGCTAGAGAACTAATTGTAACTATGGGAAAGTAGTTGGGGTTGCCTTCCGCTTCTTCATTTTCATCATCAATATCATCATCGCCAAATTCCTTTTGAAAGTAATTTCTGGGTAACCTGGATGGAAGTTTAGTACCGTCATAAAATCCTAAGCACCCAAATTGGGGATGTGAGACATGAAGAAAAAATTTGAAGATGTACTGTCGGTTGTCACTTCCTGAATTTTGTGTGCCAGAATCATAAAACCTTATGACTTTAAAAAAAAGTTTGTTCTATATCTCCACCCGAAAGCCAAGCTTTCGATGTTAAAACATCTAGTGCAATCTGGTAATTTGTAGTAGTCCAATATGAAATGTGCTCTAAATTATGTCATAAAATGAACAGTGTGATGACCATCTTTCAATTGTTAAATATATTTTTGACCCACTTTCAATAAGAACTTTTTCAACCTTATCTAGGATAATCGAGAATGCTTTCAAAATATAATGATTTAATAAGACTATCGAAAATCAATAAAAGATGTGAGTTACCAAAAAAATGTCAAGGCTAGAGGAACCTCATTCTTCTTTCGAAAATTGGAGAAAATGGAGACAAAATATGCAATTTCTTGATCTTGATGAAACACTGGCCGTTGTTTATGGATAATGTGATTCTATTTATTATTGAAATTTATTTTTAAGAAACCTAAATTCTTTTCGACAACTCAACTACCCATATCAAGAATTCAAAATATTAAACATTATCTCAATCTGTGCTCATCAATGCTTAGAACCTTTCAAGAACAACACAAATTCACTCAACAAGGGACACTCGATCATAGGAACAAACTCAGATATTAGTTGAATATTTATTAAAAAAAACAGTTAAGCAAAACTCATTTTTTTACTATAGGGCAAAAATCTTCATTACTATCCCAAAAAATATTGCAGAAATAATAAATTTTGAAATGATCAAAAAATCAACAAATACATATTGAGACACCCCGATACATTTTCTCCATAATTACAATTTTATATTTCCATATGAAGAGTTAATGATGCCTACAAACTTTCGTCCAATCTGTCCTTACCATTAATATTATTGAACACGTACCCAACTAATATTCGTAACAAAATACCTCATTCAAAGCCTGGGGTGTTATGTACATATAACAGAAATCACAAGACAGGCATTCAACCCTATTGTGATGTTGTTTTGTACGGCACTCTAGAACAGAACAATCGTAAAATATTATTGCGAATAGGACTGCATTACTGCAATATAAACATACCTATTAACTTACTGATATATACATGAATACATGTACACTAAATTGACAGAAAGATTAATGTACACTAAAATACTTCAAATTATACTTTTGGGCCTATTGAAAACTAAATAAAGATCTTCCTCATGAATACTTTTCTTTACTACCATTTGAAGTTCGATTTCATTAGGTAGTAATGTCTGTTATTAAATACATTAGTTATAATCTCTTAATTTTTGTATTCCTTTATAATAGCTTTACTTTTTTTTTACAGGGGTAGAAGAAACAATAGGTTTAGTTAAGGGAATAGGCGGAGAAGCCTATGGATACAAATGTGATATAGCAGATAAGGACGATGTCTACAGGGTAGCCAAAATAACCCGAGAAGAAGTCGGCGATGTAAGTACTTTTTCTCCCAGTAATGAGTGACACTGCCCAGATTCATCATGTTAGGAGTCTGTCTCTATAACACTGAAGTCGTTTATTTGATGCTCGGTATTACCATCAACAATATTCTTTTTTAGAAAAATCACGTAAGGTCCATTGTCTAAAGTGCCTCTCAATAAGTTGGGGTTTTCTGTTTTCTGCATAAGCTACGAGGATATATTGAAAAATTCTTAGCCTACTAAAGAACCAAACAAAATTTCAATGTCAAAATATTTTATTACTCAACATATTCTCCTCTTAATTGGATACATTTATTACAGCGAACTTGACTTGAACGTCTCTAGACCTTTCAAAAAAAATGTTTCCTCTTGCTCTGCAAACCAGACCTCCACAGCTTTCATTACCTCCTCGTTGGAAGAAAATTTACGACCTTTTAAACTTTTTTTCAGTTGAGAAAAGAGATGATAGTCGGACGGAGCCAAATCTTGTGAAAAAGGGGAGTGTTCTATTAATTCAAACCCTGAATCACGAATTTTTTGCATGGCAACATGATATTTGTGTGCAGGGGCATTGTCCAGCAAAAAAAAAAACACCTTTGGGTAGCTTTCCGCGTCTTTTCTCTTTAATTTTTACCCGTAGAGTGTTCAGTAATGTCGAATAGTAATCTCCAGTTACTGTTCTATCCTTATCCAAAAAATCAATCATGATTACTCCATGGCAATCCCAAAAAGCTGAAGCAAGAACTTTTCCAGCAGATTTTTGGATACGAAACTACTTAGGTCTTGGAGAACCGGAGTGTCCCCATTCCATCGATTGTTGCTTTGTTTCTCGATCGTAGAAATGTACCCAAGTCTCATCCATAGTAACAATTCGGTTTAAGAAGTCTACATCGTTTTCAAATTGAGCACAGATCGACCGCGATGCACCCTTGTACGATTTTGGTCAACATTCAAACATTTGGGGATCCATTTTGCAGCAATTTCCATGTCCAAATTTATGTGAACTATATGATGAACGCGTTCTTATGAAATATTCAGTGCTTCAGATATCCGTTTTAGCCCAATTCGACGGTCTGTTAAAATCATGTCATGAACTGCATCAATATTTTCTGGGACTGACACAGAAACTGGCCTTCCGATCAGTCATCATCTTCAATGGAAAATTTACCTCTTTTGAAGCTTGCAGTCCAATTTTTCACGGTCGCATACGAAGGACATTGATCACCAAGGGTATTAAGCATATCTTCGTAAATCTGATTACCTCTTAACCCTTTTAAATACAGGTACTTGATGATGGCTCGATACTTCAATTTTTCGATTTTCACAATTTCGGTTGACATATTTTTTCTCCTAATGTATTGCGTAACTATGGTTTACTTTTTTGACGTCAAACTTTACACTGACACTTCTAATAAGTTATTGTTTATTGCTATGGTAACGCAATATTTAGTTTATGCAGGGAACTGGTCTAGGCTAACTAGATATCATACATCCTCGTACTTCACATGCCGTTGGCAGTTTATGACTACTGCCCACATGTGCAGTTCAGATTTTGGAGTTACAATGAACCTTCACGATTACGAAAAATGTAATTTATTTCATCGTTGAAACCTAGCTCACAATTTCGCTTACATCAGTGTTGCACCGCAGAACAGTTGTCGATTTGCCTCTCTTCCATGATTTTTTTCATAAAAGATTTTATCAAATATCATCAATCTTTCCAATGCTCGCATCGAGATTGATCCGACAGGTTTAGTCTTCCCACGCATTTAACGTCATTTGACAGGTATTTCTCGAAGATTACGTACTCAAATAATTAAGAATAACAACTGTGTTCCTTTTTTACGAACAACTGATCATTAACGAATTTTGCATTCCATGCGAACCTGAAGATGAGATTAAAAAGAGCTGTTTATGATACAAGTGTGAAAAGTGTATGTATAATACACGGGCGTAAATATAAGCAGAACAAGTGAAATTGGTAATGAATAGCTTTCCACCAGAAAAATCCCTTGCACAGTATGAAGCTGATTACTTTGATCATCAATTACTATGTTCCATTCGATTAGTTTTCGCACTAGTGTGAAAAATAATTTTCTTTCACCAGAGCTGTTTCGAGTATTGAGCTTAAGGCTTGTCTGAACACTCTAAGCCCCTTTGTGCTCCTTAGCGCACTTTTTCATAAAGGAGCTTAGTGCTTAGTACTGGTTGAGAGTGGTCGCAAGCACGTTGATGTACTCGCAAGAGAAGGGCATTTCTTCTTTGTCAAAATTCTGCATTTCTTCGTGTAAATTAATATCTACTCTCCGATGAATTTTTTGCACTTTGTTCGATTTGAAACTCCTACACACTAATTTTGAATAGAATCGTTCATAAATGACAAAAGTTTCCGGCTATAATGGAGCCACTGTCTTATTTTATTGACCATTGTCACCAGACTGATGAAAACCTGCCGAATTTCATTTTATAGCAGTAGGAAAAATTGGTCGAAAATGTCTTCGAATTTGTTATCAGAACAACAACTCCACTAATAATGAACTTTGTTCCTGAAATAATTTCAGTTCCGGAAAATCCGAAGTTGTAGCACCCCCATAACTTACATTCCATAATTTTCGACGTAGGATTGTGAGATTTGCAAAATCTCAACAGATAAAATCATTCAAGTAAAAGAAACTACCCAATCACCAAAACTACGTCACAATCACAATCATCCCGCGTTTCGCCAACAAAGTTAGCATCTTCATGAGCTAAAAGCTTGAAGATGAAATCATTATTGAGGTCAATCAAAGAAATTGATTGTCTGAGATTTAGATGTACCGTATCAAACTAAATCCGAATCCTATATTGTACAAACCCCTTTAGAATTCACCACATTTATAAGAGAAACTCGTGTTCGCCAAAACAATTTTTTTCCACGAACATATGTTGCTCAGGGGCAGTATACTCATCTCACTATTCACTATTCAACTGAAGAAATAAAGCTAACTATTTGTTTTGTTTGTTTGTTTTTTACGAAACTCCAAGGTTTTCGGAGAAAACCCCTCAAAAGCAGAGCTTGTGCGAGCAAGGGAGATCCGGGACCTACAGTTTAAATAAAAGTGGAATCCGAACCACTTCAGCTCAGTGACACACGACCGGGGATCGAACCCGGACCGTCTGGGTGGAAGCCAAACGCTCTAACACCTCGACCACTTCGCTATATATATTGAATTGAAACATGTTCAAATTGGTTCAATATCAACCAAAACTATCAAAGAGGTGCTATTGAAGTAACCGTCTATTAGATTGAAAAATTAACGTCTAGTGTATCATGCTGTATACGAGGAAAAAATAAATGAAGGGTTATTTCTTTTTCAGATAACGATTTTGATCAACAATGCCGGTGTAGTTTCTGGCCAATTTCTACTGGATACACCTGATCACTTGATAAAAAGGACGTTCGATGTCAACATCATCGCACACTTTTGGGTGAGTTTTCTAGAAATACTTTTCTTCAAAGATAATAAACACGCATCAAACAGTGTACATTCCTGGAATTCAGTGAGAACAATCTTCAAATGTCTTGGAAATATCATCAAATTATTTGAGAACATGTACACCGCAGTCATTACCTACTCTCTGTTCTTACCAATTTTCAGTAGTTCAACCCAAATTTCAAATGTGTTGTGTTCAGTGCTGGCCTAAAGTAAATATCTTCGAAATGGGCCAACAAAATTTCTGTTTATTATGTTTATTATGTGAATATTGCCAAGTTACATTTTCTGAGATGTGACAGTCAACTTTTCGTTTTTATGTTCTTTTAATGATTTATTTATTTTTTTGAAATTCATGTTGAATCATTGGATAAATAAACTACAACTTCTGCCTTATTTCCATCGAGGTCTAATTTATTTGTTATATGGCTATGGACAAAATACGAAGATTAAAGAATAGAGCATACGCATAAATTCTTAATATTTTTAAATTCAACCCCATCAAAGACTTCTAAGAAGTAGAAATAAAGGTTGGTAATTCCCCTTATAACATAATGGTAATACTGAAAAAAATACTTCACTTATCTCTACGATTGTATGTATTTGAATTTCCTACATTAACTCGTATTTGGGGACAAAATTTTAAACTCAATTTTACTTCAGCTATTCAAGGATTTCCTAAAAAACACGAAAGCCCTATATTATTAAAATAAAATATATATACACGTATATATGTATACACTTCTCTAGGATATGGAGAATGGTCAAGGATCTTCCTTGCTTGCACAATCTTTGCTTTTGGGTGTTTTTCTAAGAAAATCTGGGATTTTCGTTAAAACAAAACATTTATAAACAAAATTCACAAAAAAAAACAAAACTTTACAAATGAGTAGAAATAATAATGATAGTGAAGGATCTGAAATAAAAAAAATTGATTCTGAAAATGGAACTGGAAAGGCAATAAATAACTATCTCCAAGTAAATTGCAATGAAGTGTTACTACTCGGAAATCTGAAAAATATACAAAAACAATTGTAGATAATTGCAACGTTGTGCCAATAATCGAGACCTACATTCCGAATACAATATTTTTTCTAGAGACCACTCAGTATTCAATAAAATAATTCATATCTAAATTGAATGACAAAAATCGCCTGCAGGCGATAAACCGTCAGCTGAAATCCTGAAATGGCTAACTGACAAAAGAGTGGAACGATAAGAATTTATAATAAACTGGGGCATCAGATTTGGTAATTTCCAACTACTTTCCAAACAGAAACAAGCGTAATTTATCGAACTATAGGCCAATATCGTCAATCTATGACGGGAAATATTTTATAATGATAATTGAAACGCGTATTCTCAAATATCTGAATAAACTTAAAATTATGGCGAATAATCATTTTGTGTTTCAAGAAAGTATGTCGACTGTCGCAATCAGTTATCTAATAAGAAAAATTGGTGAATACATCGTAGAAAAAACGACCAGTATTGACTTTGCAAAAGCATTCGATAACAATGATACCCATCTCTTGAAAATATTGGTGGCATAGGAATGAGAATTCGAATTGATGCAAGAATACTTGCCAGGAACAATCCACCAAAAGCAACTCAAAACCAGTGGAATGTGGTGTTCATCAAGGAACAGTTCTTGACCCACGTGTCTCTTCAAATTAGTGGTAATTAACGAGTTACTTGCTCCCTAATTCTGAGAAATGGTTATTAGAAACTTTTTTGTATGGTGATGGCCTGGAACAAGCAAATTTCTAGATTTTGTTTCGTGGAGATAATTTCCTTCATTACGAGCAAACTTACCTCTGTTCTGATGAACAAAAATTCACTGCTCATATATCTTGCTACAGTCGAAATGTTTAGGCATTTGTAAGTGTCTCTACATGAGACCCTCCATCCTAGATTTTCGACTATCCCAATTACCATTTTCAGTCAAACAAAAACTCTTTCCCATGATGCAAATATTACCTAGTTAACTATCCCATGTCTTAAATGCCTATTGATATTGGCATAATATTGACTTAACAATATAGATTTGCCAAAGTGATTTGACATAAATCTCAATGAATAAAATTTTGAACGTAGTTCTACACAAAGACTTTTCCTTTTCCCAGCTCCATTTATTATCAATATTGAAACCAAGTAACTCAGTTGTCTCTGACGAACAGTCGTTACCGACCGATGATGAACCCTTTACTCCCATAAACACCTAACTACGTAGGCTGTTAGATTTAATTCAATACCCGTCGTGGTCTTAGCCAGGGGAGTAGTTGTTTTCTGACAGGTTCTTGCCATAATAATCCTACGTAATTAGGTGTTTATGGGAGTAAAGGGTTCATCATCGGTCGGTAACGACTGTTCGTTAGCAAACGATCTCCCAAAGATTTCTGTCTTCTTCAGTTGTTTCTGTTGCATCTGCTCTTATTTCATCATTTTCAAAGATAGAGAGGGTTTTGGTTTGATAATTTGGGAAAAAATCCATCAATACTTTTTTTTGTACATTTAGTTAGGTGGTTTTTTGTCAACCACAAAATAACTTTTGCATAATACAACAATGTATGTATCGTCGGCATACGTCCTGGGTCGATGACAGATTCTATGAAAAGTGAATGACATGATTTGCATATACGAGATAGAATAGAAGGGGCCCCGGTATGCAATCTTGGGGTACACCCTGTTTAATAAGCAGGGAAGGGCTTTGTGTGTTTTGCTTACCAACACTTCGATGTCTATTTATTAAATACGAGCACATCAACTTCAATGCCTCTCCTCTTATTATATTTTTCCATTTTTGATAATAACAGCTAGTGGTTGACATAGTTAAAAGCTAGTGAAAAATCAATGAAAAGACCACAAATTTCAACCTTGCTATCAAGAGCAGTTACTATATGCTCCTGAAAAGCATTCAATGCAGTTTCTGTTTGTTTGTTAACGACGTAATGCATGGACCGAGTCAGAAATAAGGAAAATACATCCTTCGCATAAAAGCCTAAACATAAAACATAAGTAAGACATTTACATTCATGAGAGGATGGACACACAAAAAAAACATTAGTAAGACGTGTACATTCATGAGAGGACGGAAACAATATAATGAATGAAATAATATTAAAAACTGCTTGAAGATATTTTGGAAGAATATCGAACGATGAACTCAGGAGAATGAAAATGAATGGAGTATAGTTGGTTACAAGTTACATTCTTAAGAATTAAGAATCTCTTACCCTAAGAACTCTTCTAACGAATATAAATTGCAATTCTCGAAGAAATGCTTCAACTCCATTTCAAAAGGGATGAGATCGAGGTTTTCACATGGTAGCTTATTGTAAGTTCAGGGAATTGCGTTGAGAGATTTCAAGTTTATTTTTCTGAGGTCTGATTCCCTAGCTGAATAATTTTGTACCTTGAAAGAAAATGGGTCAATGTCCACATCATGCAGAATTGAGTTATTTGGCCCAATATACTTGAAATATTTTAATTTTCACGTAGAAAAATGGCCAAAGTCCTAGGTATCTAATATGAGCAAAAATAATTTAATACTGAAGGCTAATGTCCATTCTTGCGTAATAAAATGAGAGACATTGGCCATTATTGTTACATTGGCAGTGAAATGAAGTGGCCAATGTCCTCTTCAACGATGTATTCATCACAGCCAAAGTCCGATATCAGAGGCCAATGTCCTATTGAATGAAATATTCCTCACGGCCAATGTCCAATGTCTTTGCCTCAAATTAAGAAAACAGCTAATATATATATATATATATATATATATATATATATATATATATATATATATATTGAATTATTTGAAGAATAATACAAAATAGCGAGTTTTAGAAAGACTCAGACTCATGTAATGTTATACAGTTCTTCAAGACAAGCATTTTGCAATAGTTATTTATACAACAAGGATACAAAGCGAATATTTTGGCGCCTGCGAGAAGTGCAAACAAGAGGCTCTACATTCGAGTTGTATATATGATTTTTTCCACCACTGTTTTTTTAATTTGAAATGTCAAGATCAATAACACTTGTAACATTATACAAGAAAATCCATTTGATTCAGTATTATGTATATGATTGTAATATGTTTAATGAAAACGATTGAAATGACTTTGTTCAAAAATAGCATACTTTTGACATTTAAAAGTCATACAAATCACACATTTTTAACGAAGTATTGGAAAAACCAATTTGTCTCATCAGCAGGGGGATCCTACCAATTATTTTTAGTTGGTAACGTTAACAATCGGTACCCTTCTCTTCCCCTCTGTTATAGTATCTTGTCAATTGTTATTTGATAAAAATATTAGTATCCTGTTAAAAATATTGTCAATTCAAATTGATAAAAAGATTGATAAGTTATCACGAACCGTTTACGTATCGAGAACGATTAACAACCGAACATAACCTACGGGAAGAGGCGGAAAAAAATCCAACCATTATAACAATGAATTTTTCGATACCGAATGCCCAGGCCAAATACAACAAAAGTTGGGAACATCTTACAACTAGTCTAATTTGTTTGGGTTATTGGGAAAAATCCGCAGATAAATGGCGAAGGGTTAGATGGGTAATAACATGAAAATTATTTCTATATTTTCATGAATATAACTATCCACAGGTTTTAATTGATTGGGTTTCGTCAATAAAATCGAAATATATGGAGGAGGTCCATTTACTAATATACAACTCAATCCTCAAGAAGAAAGGTTGATATCCTTCGAGATATTCGAAGTTTCCTGTTTGCCTCCATTTGAAATTGTCTTATATTTACAGGTAACATTCTTGAAAAGAATAGCTGATTGAAAAAATTAAACGGTACAAAGTCCAGATCAAACCAAAGCAATCTCATTTAATGTCAAATTGAATTAGTAATTCCCGAGAATTGCCGAATGTATTATCAAACACTCAGCAGAGTCGCAAAATTTTATCGTATTGATACGATAAACATTTATCAAAAATTAACAAACGATAGTTCATTATTTAGTGGGATCCCGCTGCAGTATAGAATTTCTATATCAATCAGTGAATAAGTAAATTACGGTGTATATTTATTTGTACGTTAAGGCGGGGCAGTGCAAACTACCCGTCATATTATATTACCTGCTAATGTATAGTTCAAACGATTTTCAAATATGGATGAAATTTAAATTAATTATCAATTGTTCATGCAAATTTTTGTAAACTGACAAAAAATCTAACTTTCTGTGATAATTATCATTTGAAAGTCGCCATATTTGTTTCATTGATGTTGAATATATTAACACCAAATCGTAACGTTATTCTACTCGACTTCAGCCGAGCATTTGATACCATCAACTTTGATTTGCTCTTAGCAATTTTACATTATATTGGCCTTTCTGATACGACTGTTGCATTAATGGGTAAATATCTGAAAAACAGACATCAGAAAGTACGCATAGAAGATGAGTCGCAATATCTTGAATTGTTCTCAAGTGTACCTCAAGGATCCATTTTGGGACCATTACTCTTCACCATATATACCTCAGGTTTATTACAATCTCTTCATAACTGCTCTGCCCATCTATATGCCGATGACACACAAATTTATTACAAATTCCCATTAGAAATAATTGAAGATGCCTCGACTCTGATCAATGCAGATCTAAATGCTTTCGTGAAGCTCGCATCCGATCACTGTCTGCTAATTAATACTTTAAAATCTAATTTGATGATCTTTGGACCAAGAATGAATGCTGATATTAACGTTGATGTCAATATCTCAAATAATGATGAGCCTCTTGCGAAGGTAAATTTGGCTAGAAATCTAGGTGTTCTGATTGACACAGATTTGAGGTTCGAAAAACACGTGAACAAATTAATACAAAAGGCATACTCCGCAATAAAATTGATATATGGCAGTAGGCATCTCCTTTCACCAACTATCAAATCTACCCTGTGTGAAACGCTGGTGTTATCAGTTTTCAACTATGCTGATCCTCTATATGGTCCCAACTTAACCAATCAGTACAAAAAAAAGATTCAAAATGTTCAGAATTCTTATTTAGGACTAATATATGGTGTAAGAAGGCGTCAAAGAATCTCATATAAACTTCGTGAATCTGGTTGGTTGAATATGGAACATAGACGAATTCTTCACAGTGCTTGCCTTTACCACCAAATCATTATCAGGAAAACACCTCCTTACCTTCACAGAAGACTGAGATTTCGCTCTGACATCCACAATTTGAATATAAGATTCAAAGGTACTTTATCACCCCCTCATTTCAGAACAGAATTCTTAAAGCGGTCATTTTCTTACCAAATTTGTAAAGTTTACAACTCTATACCTCAATCAATAAAAAACAGTGGTCTGTACAAGTTTAAAAAAATCTACAAAAAATATTTATTTCAGCTTCAGTGTACCATATAGATACTAGAAAAATGTTGAATGTCTATATATATTACGTATTAACTATGTATTTCCCTCTTCTTTTAAATACCGTATTCAATTTTCCTGAGTCTTTTCAGTCCTAGGTAGCGGACGCATTCATGCAGACATCCAAATGTGAATTTATGCGGAAAGAGACTTACTAAGGTTAAGTGGAAGAACAATTTAGTGGTGATTCATCATCTCCACCTAAATTGAACTTCGCCTTTTACTCATTTCAATTGTATTTTCATACTGATGTAAGATGTATTATCTTGTGAGTAATAAAGACGTTAATTATTATTATTATTATTATTATTAAATCTTTTTGGTAGATTCTCTGAATTCAGCAACGTAGTACCTAATTTGCAATTAATCGCTATTACCTACTTACAAACACGATCTTTTCAGTAGAGTCGAAAATAATTTTCTCTGCATTTGATAATTTATACACGAACAGGAAACTGGAGATTTTCACGCAAACTTAATATTTGTTTCAATGTTGAATATATTTTTATAGAATCGCATAATCCTCAATTCAACATTGACAAACCTACCGTTAGTATCGTCATCAAGGTCATCGTGCCAGTTCACTACAAATTAGTAAGTTCAAGGTCAACCACTTTGTTTCATTCGGTAGAGGAAGCATATCTACCAAGAAATTGGAACTGGTTATCGTATTGACACATTTCAATTTAATTCAGTCTGTAGATATATGTAATGAAGATTAATGTATGTGTTAATGTTATTTATCTGGTTACTTATGCTTCGTACGTCCATGGTCTAAATGGATTGAGAGATTTTTACTTCTTTCACTTTTTCACAACGTTTCAAATTATTGTATTTGCAATTGTCTTCAGTTGGATACTGACAAGTTTAGGTGCTAAGAGGTGTTTAATAGTTCATTCGATTTGGTGTAATATGGTGTAGATTGTAGAGGGTATTCTACAGGTTATTCGGCAGGTTATTCGGCCTCACAAGCATTTCGACTTATGGGATCTTTTGTGCATATCCCTTAATCTATCCAAGTTCCAGGATTGCGAGACTTCTAATGAAGTTTATGTGTTTGCTGGGGGGTAATTTCCTGGCATCAGAGGGCGTTAACAAGGCCCCTTTAAGGAAAGCGCTGGGCATTTGCAAAGAAAATGTTCTAAAGTTTCAGCAAATTTCTCGCCGTAGCGAAAGCTAGCACTCTTTGATTTCCCAATTTTTTTGAGGGTGATACTTCAGAGGGCAGTGTTCAGAGAGTAGTTCAGTTACCAATTTCAAGTCTTTCTCATCCAATTCGATAAGCTATTCAGCTTTCTTTGGTTATAGGCTCACAAGCTTTTTAATAATATAGGTAGTAATAATCATAATATATTGGTTACCAAATCCAAAATAGTAAATTAATTACAAAATAGTAATAAAAAAAATATTTGGTAGAAAATGGAATGTGAGAGGTACCGTAGGACTTACTCTCACTTCTGTTCTTCCACCAGCGCCACTAATTTTCTTACTGTAAATTCAGAGATGTAGAAAAATGAAGGGAAAAGGAAAGAATAGAGTTGAAAAAGAACGAAGTTGACTGGGTTAGAAAAAAATTTTTTTTAAATAAGATCACTATAGAATGTTCAAGGCTAAGTATATATGTCTGTTTGAAGGAATTCGTCGATAGAGTGAGATGATAACTTCCTAGGGTATTCAGTTTGTTTATGATAATGGCTATAGTATAACTGGAAGATCTTTTGAATATTTATTTTTCATGCTTGGTTATTGTGAGTATTGTTTGGCGTCGTATATTGAGGTTATGAATATCAGTTCTGAAGGATAGTTAGTTAGTCAGCTTGTCTTTGTCCTGGCACTTTATTTGCAGTGAGTTTTCATTCCATCTGTTACCCAGCGTCGGAATCATTTTTCCAGTTGGGCTTTGGAGAGTCCGCAGAAGGGATCTGGGCAGGAAAATTATCCCTTTTTTACGAAGCAGACTGCTTTCTCCATGCCTCTAATTCTTCCGTGACCTGACAGTCCTGTCACCCACATCAAAGTGACCTGGTTGTTTTCTGCCAGTTGTCTTAGGAAGTGATTGCAGTCCCAAGTCAGCTTAGACTCACAAGTGTATGACTTCAGCGCTTTCAGCGATGCTTGGCTATCTGACAGTGAACATATTTTTTCCCTCCGAGTGTCCCTTCTGAGGCACAATATTTTGGGAATGGGAACAACGTTTTTAAAACGATCAAGTGACAACTTTAGTTATAAAGTTAAGTAAAACTCGAAGTCGTCTCCACAATATATATTTCACCCCAAGGGCAAGGGGGAACGTAGCTTTGGCAAGCAACTTGTCAAAGTGTCTAGGTTTTACAATCAGGAATAAATCTGTCAAATATATTTTTAATGTCCATATGAGACTTTGCCCAGAAATGTTATACTTGGTAAATAATATCCTGTAGCGGGGGGGATCAAATTAACATTTAGAATTTTTTAAGATTTGCGTTTATAAAGTTTAGGAACAAATGTATCGGGATAACCATTATTATATGCTATTTGTTTTATAATACCTAATTCCTTGTTAAAATTAACAATGGATAAAGGTATGGACAACAGCCTCGAGATTAAGGAATTAAAAGAAGCTGCTTTATGATTATGGGGGTGGTTAGAATGGAATGGAATAACCGTGTCAGTATGTGTTGGTTTTCTATAAATGGAAAAATCAAAAGTGTTGTTTGATTTAGAAACTAGCAAGTCCAAGAAAGGCAAGGAATCATTATTTTCAATTTCCATCGTGAAGCGTATGGAATGGTGTAGTGAATTTAGAAATTGTAATAGACTATTAAGTTTATCTAAAGAACCATCAAAGAGAACTATTCTGTCATCATCTATATATCTACAATAAAATATAATTTTATTAAAAAAGTTGAAAGAAGTGAGTTTTTTCTCTAAATCGAATAGAAAGAGTTCTGCTAAAAGAGGGGATAAATTGGAACCCATAGCCAACCCCGAAACTTGTTTATAAAATTCATTGTTGAATTGGAAAAAGTTTTGTTTTAAAACAGTATCTAAGAGTGAGCAAATATTTAAACAATTATGAATGGAGACCTTATTATCAAATAATAAATCTTTCACCACACGTATACAATCTTCAGGAGGGATAGAAGGGAACAAATTGACTACATCAAACGATGCTAATATAGAGTTGGCGGGAATAAGAGTATGTTGAATCTTCTGAGTGAGATCCAAAGAGTTTTTTAATGAAAAAGGATTATGGAATCCAGTTAAGTATCTGATTGTATGGTTCAACCATGAAGACAAAAGAACTATATAATCAGAGACTTAACTGGATTCCATAATCCTTTTTCATTAAAAAACTCTTTGGATCTCACTCAGAAGATTCAACATGCTCTTATTCCCGCCAACTCTATATTAGTATCGTTTGATGTAGTCAATTTGTTCCCTTCTATCCCTCCTGAAGATTGTATACGTGTGGTGAGAGATTTATCATTTGATAATAAGGTCTCCTTTCATAATTGTTTAAATATTTGCTCACTCTTAGATATTGTTTTGAAACAAAACTTTTTCCAATTCAACAATGAATTTTATAAACAAGTTTCGGGGTTGGCTATGGGTTCCAATTTATCCCCTCTTTTAGCAGAACTCTTTCTATTCGATTTAGAGAAAAAACTCACTTCTTTCAACTTTTTTAATAAAATTATATTTTATTATAGATATGTAGATGACACAATAGTTCTCTTTGATGGTTCTTTAGATGAACTTAATAGTCTATTACAATTTCTAAATTCACTACACCATTCCATACGCTTCACGATGGAAATTGAAAATAATGATTCCTTGTCGTTCTTGGACTTGCTAGTTTCTAAATCAAACAGCACTTTTGATTTTTCCATTTATAGAAAACCAACACATACTGACACGGTTATTCCATTCCATTTTAACCACCCCCGTAATCATAAAGCAGCTTCTTTTAATTCCTTAATCTCGAGGCTGTTGTCCATACCTTTATCCATTGTTAATTTTAACAAGGAATTAGGTATAATAAAACAAATCGCATATAATTTAATCTAATCCTTATTATCGACGGATTCATTCCATTTCCTTCAAATTCATTGTTTTACACAACGCCATAAGACTGGTATCTGAAATCAAATATTATTAAATAAAAATCTCTTTTATGTTTCGACTGGTGGTTCCTGTGTTGGAATGGTCCCCGACCATTCCCCCTTAATGCCAGTATTTTGGCACCAACGATGTTTGCGCCAACGATGTTTTGAATCATACATTAATTTTACGTTTTTACATTTCAAGTCTCCATGCCATGTGAGTATCCATTTTGGTTCCAAGTGTTTTGTAAGATCCATATTTTTCAAAATTGTAACTAGTGTTTTTATCACTAATTTCAGTTTAACCCCTGTATTACTTCAACTGAAGATGAGCCTTACTATGCTCGAAAACATGTTTTTGACTTTCTTGTAACGTACACTTTGACAAGTTGCTTGCCAAAGCTACGTTCCCTCTTGCCTTTGGGGTGAAATATATATTGTGGAGACGACTTCGAGTTTTACTTAACTTTATTACATTACAACTCCACTTTGAGTATGGACTACTTCCTTCATATGAACTTTAGTTATGTTTCTAGATATTTACTACAGAGGACGTGCCAGCGATATTTAGATAATAATAATTTAGTAAATTAATAAATTTTTTCACTATATTGACAAGGACATGCTACTTGCTAAATTGCTTGATAAAAAAGTAAATAGTAAAAGAAGAGGAATTGGAATGATCCTAACCTAACTTTTGAATCGGAAACTAAAAGAGCTTTCTATACACAGCCTCCTATTACAGGATTGAAAAAAAAAAGATTACGTGGTGAAAAAACTTCACAGACACAAGCCCTCACGATGGCAGACAGTTTGGAGGTCTGTAGTTTGAAGCTTAAGTTTGAATTTTTCGTTAGTTGTACTTGGTTCAGTTTTTGGTTGGATTAGCAACTTCAGTCGCGCTCCGGGTATGAAGTTAGTAGCCTAGCACACTAACGTTGAAAGTTAATATATTTTCAGTTATCTGAAATCCAAAGTCGCGTTGACAACTTTTATACTACTACGCCATGTTGAAACATGGCCGGTCATACACATTTTGGACGTAAACAAGGATAAACAAAGGATATTTTAGTTTTCAGGAAATAATTCATGTTTATTCCATTTATTTCGAGATTTAATCAATATCTGGATTGAATATTGTTCATCGAAATGTTTTTTTAGTCTTGAAATTCGAAAAGTTTGCAATAGACTAAAAGCCCGCGTGTTTTTTGGCATGAAACAATAGTATATTTGACAGTAAATTGAAATGCGTTGCCAATTTCTGTTTCGAAATCATTAGTTTTCAGGTATCTTGAGCATGAAAATATAACATTTTGATATTAACGGTAGGAGTAACCAGAAAGTTTTCTTTAAGTGTCCATTTTGGCCATCAGTAATTATTTGGTTGATAAATTAACTACGTTTTAAACGCCATGACAAGTAAACAGAAGTGTATAACAACGTCGTGCACATCACCATGCAACAAGAAACAAACAAAATTATGTCACACCTACCATGAACAAATACATTTGATATAGGAGTTACTTGTACTTATAGATAGCCGGAGAGCTGGCGACGACGTCCTTTTGGCAAATTGAAATTGCGAATCAATATAATTTTGTCAATTGGCGAATCCAGACTAGTCTAACATTGGCAAACAATTCAAAAAAATATATATATTTTCTGCAACTTGATTTTTTTTTTAAATCATTTTATTTAGTTTTCATATAATTCAAAAAAAATCCCAGACTTTTTTGTCGCTTATAAAGTATCACCTCCAGAAATATTAAATTAAAATTCCCCAAAAATATACTTACTTTTGGCAATTTGAAATTTTAATCACGTATTTATTGAGTAATTTGGATACTACCTGCAAATCCCCAGACAAATTTAGCGGCTTTAAACAACTTCCAGGCGTGAATAAAGTTTACAAATGACAACAAAAATGTCTTATGCGTAGCCTTAGGTGCCAAAGTTGCCAAATATATTTTTTTGCATTTTTTTTGATAATGTTATATGCTTCGCAAGATTAAAGTTGGATATTATACAATGAGTAGACTAAGAGGCGAGGCATGAATTGAATGACACTATATGATTCAAAACTGATTTTGTAATGATTTTTGTTACGTTACATCACTATATTTCTATGAGTTGAATTGTTCTATCATTTATCGAAGAATCCATAAACGGATGAATATCCACTAAATCGTTTTTCAAGTTTAATAGGTACAGAATTTCTTTTAAAAAATTTAGCCTTTTTTAATTGGTTCAACCGCGTGTAAACTATTGTTCAGATATTTTCTGTTGTTTAATGTGTGTTTATTGATGACTTTCCATTCAAAAAGAATCAGGTTGTTGAATAAAATTTATCTAGTTACCCCAACACGTTTAATCCCCGATAAATAAACTTTGTTTTCCACGGCCTTCATCGGTCAACTGACTGTTCGCAGTGTTCCTACTGAAAAACAGTTGCCACTTGATTTTATCTAACCTCAATAAAAACTAATAGAACTAAAACATAATTATATCACACATATCTATATATCAATTGAACAATGAATTCCAAAAAATGTTAACTTCTGTATAGCTTCTGTTTTCTTGGCATTTGTTATTATTATTGAACGATATTTCTATCAATAAATTATGAATATTTTTATTTCATTTTCAGACTGTTAAAGCATTCTTGCCTAAAATGATCGAGAAAGATCATGGACACATAATCACCATTGCATCAATGGCGGGCCTTCTAGGAGTCTCCAAATTGGTTGACTATTGTTCTTCAAAATACGCAGCGGTAGGATTCGACGAATCTCTCAAAGTTGAACTAGAAATGCAGGGAATCAAAGGTGTCAAGACGACCGTTATATGTCCGTTTTTCATTCAACAAACAGGAATGTTCGAGAACGTACATTCCCACTTCTTCCCATGTTTGAAGTCGAACGATGTAGCTGATCGGATTATTTTGGCACTACGACGAGAAGAAAACCTTGTTACAATACCCGGTGCTTTCAGATACCTAGGCTCGTTAAAGTCGTAAGTAACAACTTATTCAATCAATTCATAATACGGGGGAGTATTTGGCGATACATGGCGAAAGAAAATTTTATGTACAAATAAAGAAAATTTAATTCAAAGTCCAATCTGTCCCACCAGCCAAAAAAAAATTCATCGGCAAGTGTGTCCCAACAATAACCATCGGCCCTGGCAACAGAGCCTTCAGCCAGTTTCATATAATATATATTATATACTTACTCTAGAATCATAAATCCATAGCTCAAAAGTGTTAGACTAGTCAGCAATGCGCATGTGCGTCATTAGTGGAAAATATGTTCTGGGTTCATTTTTATCATACAAGGCGGTTGGAAATAAGGTCAGGAACATTCAATGTATTAGCCAATTTGAATACACCTTTTTACATATTTATAAAATACATAAGTATTCACCGAAATCCTTCTGAAATTAAATTGAGGCTATTATTATTATTTATCGCTCTGGAGCGACTCTCTGATTTTTTGGTATCGCATTAACTTTTCTGTAGGGAAACCCAACAAGAAAGTACGAAACCACTCCAGTAGTCAGTGAGAATTTCAAGCAAGCACAAGATTGGAAAATAAAATGAAAGTACAAAAAAGTATGAAAATTGATTATAATATTATGAACAATTTCGACTCAAATTTGTATTTATAAAATTGGTTGCCTTCATATTAGACTGGTGCCTATAATATTTGAGAAAAAAAAGTAACAGGCAAGGACCAGGTGGGAAATGTTGTTGAGGTTCCAAAATTGAGGAAAAAAAAATTTAAACACGAAACCACACGTTATTTTGAAATGGGGATGCAGTTTAGGGGTTGAAAACGGTTTTTTGCTATTTTGCGGCGAAACGTGGCCCCTTAGCGGAAAATAAATGTTCAATGGAAAAGTTGTAAATGATAAAAAACTCAAAAACATCAAAATGATCACACATAGACCTTCAAAATACAAAAAAACACCAGAACGGAAGAGCGGAAGATGAGGGTATTTTTTTCGAAATATTTACCTAACTCGAAAACTAGTCTTCTTCTGCATTGCGAAAAAATCATGTTTATTCGACACCATAAAAGACGTATGCTTAAAAATTTTCATCTGGATTAAATGATTTATACGCAAGAAACAATTTAAATACTGAAAATTTGGTTATTCGCCATTTTTACGGTTGATTTGAGGTTATGTCAAAAAGTGTCGAAAAAAAAAAGTTTTTTATTTTTTTTATTTTATCTATAACATATTCCGCTAAGAGGTCACGTTTCGCCGCAAATCGCAAAAAACCGTTTTCAACCCAAAACTGCAACCCTATTTCACCATTTTTTCCCTTGAAGTTGGAGCCTCAACAACATCCTCCACCTGGTCCTTGCCTGTTTATTTTTTTCTTATTTTTAAGTTCGTTTTGGCACCAGTCTGTATAGAAGCTCTAGGAATTTGTTTTCTAGAAAGATTCATAAGCAAATATGTAACTGCAAATAATTTAAATGATTTGAAGAGAATAACATACCGTTTCTACGAGTATTCTACGAGGAATCACAAATTAATTTCAAACTTGGCAACGATATACCCAAACTACACTGATGACGAGCAAGCTCTCGTGGTGTTTCTGAGCAACACAGTTTTGACAACAAGGTGAAAGTATTTTTCGAAAATTATGTATTTTGTCAGAATATTATTACTTATAATCTCAGCACTTCCGACCTCAGAGGTAGGAGTCATAACAGAATTCCGAAAAATTCCATCATTTCCAAAAATTTCATGTTTTGGTCGTGACAGACCTTTAGTCAAAATATCAGATACTATATTTTTTGTGATTGATTTCGGAATGTCTATCATCTATCACTTCTCGTATAAAATGATATCGAATGTCTATATGTTTACTTCTTTCATGATACGTGAGATTCTGAGCAAGCTTAGAAGACTCATTGTCTCTTTGGCTCTTCGGCTTTTTATGACATAATACCAGCTTCAGTTGCTGAAAGCAAATTATTTTTATAATTCAGTGGTCTTCGGGGCAGTAGTTGTTTTCTTATATCACTTGATGATAAAATTCTTACATACTCTTGAGGAAAGTTATATTTTGTATGCATTATTCATCATTTCAATCAATTTTGTTCTAGCCTGTAGAACTTAGGTCTGTCATCCTATTAGTTTGTCATGATTTCACTGATTTCAGGAGAGAAAAGGACGACTCTCGTTCTGGGAGTTTTTCTCTATTTTTCATTATGGCAACGCATATACCGTGTGTTACTGAATTCAACCATGAACTGATATTGTTGTATAAGAAACTTACTATCGTCGCCATGAAAGTATGTCCTAGACTGCAGTTTGGTCACAGATCGCTTATATTGTCGAAATTTCTCTTCTCTTATCTCTGACTCTGCTAACTAAATATTGTTTTTTGGTTGAGACTAGTATGATTTATTTATTTTTAAACAGGTGCGCACCCAGAATTTTTTTCTGATTGGGGATAATTCTTTAAATTTTTATTCAAGAAAACCAAAATACATCTGAATAAGATATTTGCAGTGATAATTCAAGTGGTATTTTAACCCCTGAACCGCTATTGGGTGCGCCTTTGTTTAAAAGTTTTAGATAATGTAAATATCTTCTTTCCTTCTACGACTTTCAACAAGTATTTTTCAAAAGATTCTCACATCTCTAGTAAAATACTGAGAAAATTCTTCCACAGGTAATAATTATTGTTTGTTTTCATTTTCAGTCTCATGCCATGGGAAGTTATTGCTTTATTTATTAAAACTACAGTACCCGACGCAAGCCCACATCACCAACCTACACCAAGAGTACAAATAAAGCAGTCAGAAGAGGATATATTGCAGAATAAAAACAACGGCAACTCGCTCAGCTCTACGGTGTCTCAAATGACGCATCGTTCCGTTACGACTGGAAAAGATCTTTGATTTCTGTTGAGCCTTATGGATATATTACCCAATAAAAACAGTAGAGGAGGAATTTGTTTTATTTTGAATATATATGTGGAGACGTAAATAAAAGAGCACGCATAAGCAGAAAATAAATGTCTAACAAAAAATTTAAAATTAACGGACAACTGCAAAAATGCCCATAAAATGCTTTTACAAACTAGTCACAAAGTTTGGAAAAACTCCATCTCATTTCACAAATTGAAAAGGTTCTGGGTTCCGTAAAAACATGTGTGACTCAAAATCACCATAGGACCAACAGCGTTGAACAATGTGGTGTGTTGAAAAAAACTCAAATAGAGAAAAAAGAATGGCTTCCATTACTCTTGATCCTACTCAACAATTTTTCTGTTCAAATAATTCGATCAAGAAAGCGATTAATATATTTTGATTTTCTTCAATATTTCGAATCATACACCTGCAAAATAACAAGTAGAAATTAATGATATCAGGTTTTCTATTATGATAACATTCAGGAAAAATCATCACTACTCGGTATACAGAAAATTATGGATGGAATAGTCAGTTAGTTTTGACCATATACTCAGTTATAAATTGCTAAGTGGTCAACTTTTGGATGGTGGATTGAGATACTTTTAACGACCATCATCAGTATAACTGTAGACTGTGCTTGGAATCGCACATTGAAATGTAAGTTTGTGGTAATGGTGCAGTCGGTAAACGAAATGGTGCGATAGCTGCCCAGAATAATATGTCAGTCGTCGAGAGTTTTTTTGTTTCGAATCGGTGAACTTTGAATATATTTAGCTTTCATTTATTACAACAGGTTCTGACAGCTGTATTTCAAATACTCGTGTTCATCTCTTCTGAGCTTTCCGTAGTCAAACCTGAAAATGTTATACTTGATATTGTTGTGTTTTCGGATTCTAATAAGTGATACGCTACTGTACGATTGCATTAATTATTTCAACTCAACAACACGGTATTACATTTGTTACTTCAAATGTGTTTTAATCATGTAATTATCATCAACTGTCAACTACTACTGGACTACTGTCAAATCTCACAATTTCAAGGCTTGAATAAAAAATATAGTTCTCGAACAATTGAGAAATCCATTTCTACGATGAGATGTATTCCACGTTATGATCTAGAACAAAAATTATTGTTTCTAGATGTTTCCATCAGATTCAGGCTTCTGAATGTTTCTAAAATAAACCACGCTAAGAATACCAGCTTTGCAAAACTGCCTCCTCTTCCAGGTTATTCTGTCCTGGATAACACAATCACCATTTTGGTTGCCCCTCTGGAACCATTTATTTGATCTTCCTGAAGAATCAGGGTCCTGCCCAATTTTTCTGTAGCTTCAGGCATATACCTTCCTTTCTCTGACGCTGGTAGAGCCAAACGGCTTCACCTGGCTCGATTATAATCCACGGAGTGTACCTGTCGAATCTCTTTTTCATTTTGTCACTAGCAATTTGAAGACGTCTGTGTAACTCATGAACTTCTTCTTTCTTGCAACTCTCCGACATATTTTGAGAGGGCTTTGTCCTTTGCATTTACTGATTGTTGGCATTCCAAGTAGCAGATCAGTCGACAGTTTCAATTCGTGCCCAGTGGTATACATTGATGGGGTATATCCGGGGTGGACTCATGCTGGATACTTTGATAAGATAGGATGAGTATTTCATCCCAGTCCTTTCGATTTTTGTAGATAAACATTGACGGGTAGTGACTCATGGTTCTATCATGTCGTTCAACCATCCTATCTGAATATGGATGTAGGGCAGTTGTACGCGTTTCTTTCATGCCTAGAATGCTCGTCATATACTGCCATAACTCATCTTCGAAATTTCATCCTTGAAAAAAATGTAATTCTAGCGTAACTCCATATCTGGCCATCACATTTTCTATGAATATCTTCGCGACTGTCTTCGCCTCCTTGTTTGATTATTTGGAATGGGCACAACTTCAGGCCACTTGAAGAAATAGTCCATGGCTGCTATCAAGTATTCATTTCCATTCTCGGTAACAGCAAATGGCTCCAGAGTGTCAACTGCTACTCTTTCGGATGGTTCACCAGAAAGATACTGCGCCATCTTTTCTCGACATTTGATGCTGGGTCCCTTCTTTGAAGGACATAGGGCACATCTTCTGTACCATTATTCAACATCTCGACGGCAATTCACCCAATAGGCTCTCTCTCGAATTCTTCCTATTGGTCTTGTGAAGTGTCCATCTGTACGACTATAATGAAGTCGTTCGAGCACATATCTTTAATATGTGATGACTTTGGCAGGACCTGTTGGTACACCACTGTTGCTCCAATAGGACTCTCCCATTTGCGATGCAATTGGCGAAAGAAAATAAGATCGCAGCGCCACCTATAGCAAGACTTTGAACTACGAATCACGGACAAAGGTTTTTGACTTTACACGTGTTTATATGGCATTTTGACGATCTGTACTCCTATTTTCAAACAATTTGTGAAAATTTGTGATTTCTATAACTAAAAAGTGATTGTGTTAATATTGAAAGACTCTAAAGAACGTTTCAGTAAGGTGATTCAAAGGTATTTCATCTCCGATTAGTTTTGAATGCTTCTGCAATTCAAGGTTGTATGGCGTTTTGATGATCTGTTCTACTATTTTCAAACAATTTGTGAAAATTTGTGATTTCTTCAACTGAAAAGTTATTGTGTTTCTATTAAAAGACTTGAACGATAGTTTCAGTGTAGTTTACAAATATTTCACTTGTTTTTGGAGGTCATGATTTGCGATCAATTATTGATCTGATTCATTCATCAGTCTGTTTGTCAAACAAGCATATACTTCGATATTATTTAGCTTGCCAATTTTCAGTTTTAAAATCCATGCTTTCCTTTGGTCAATTTCTTCAATCTGGTCGAACCAATTGGTGATTTTTCAACCTTGCTTTTATTTTTGGGGGAAATTTGTGATATCCCACATTTTCCTTCTTGCCTGTTTCGTACAACAGGTGAAATATCCTTTATTCGAACCAAAATAAGCTTACAAATTCGTGAATGACTTTACTTCAAAAATATATTGACAATTCTCCCTTCAAATCAATATTAAAAACAAAAATACATTTTCTCCTACAGGATGAGGCGCCACATTCTACCCCCGGTAAGGAAACTCAGTTTTCTTCACTATTTATGTTGAGGCGGCATAGTCTGTTCACTGGTCGGCGAAGAGTAGTAGACCCCGTTCGCACCTCAGCAACTCGGATGCGTCCATCAGGTCCAGGAAATAGTGCTTCAATTTTTCCCAACTTCCAGTTATTTCTTGAAGTATGATCGTCTACGATGATTACTACGTCTCCCTTCTTAACTGGTTGTCTGTCCATTTCAGTCGTTTCGTCAGCTTCGGTAGAAATTCCCTTGTCCATCGTTTCCAGAATATATCGGTGAGCATTTGGGATTTACGCCATTCCTTTCTAGTAACTTTCGCAGGATCGGAACATGGTGCTTCAACTTGATTCGCGTAGCCGAGAAGGAAATGGTTTGGTGTTAAAGGTTCTGGAGTTAACGGCCGAGAATTGACGATGTTTTCGGCTTCTGCAAAAAGAGTCAGCAAAGTTTCATTCCTCAAAGACTGCGAGTGCAAGGCCTTCCCTATTACTTTTTTGACTGAGCCAATAAGCCTTTCCCATGCTCACCCCATGTTAGGACTCAGTGGTGGGATGAATTTGAACTCCACTACTTCCATGGTAATAACATTATTGATGGCTGAAGAATTCATTTCGTGCAGGGCTTTCTTCAATTCTTCTACCGCTCCTCGTAGATTAGTCCCGTTATCACAAAATATCTTACTGGGCTTGCCTCTCCGATTAATCATCCTACGCATTGCCATAATGGCAGAGTCTGATGTTAAACTGTGTGCAACCTCCAAGTGGATAGCCCTTATCGCCAAACAAGTGAAAAGGACACCCCACCTTTTTTCTTTTCTTCGGCCAACAGTGACAAAAGTGGGCCAAAGTAGTCCATACCTACGTTCACAAAGGCTCGAACGTCTGGACTCAATCGTTCTATTGGAAGTTGCCCCATTTTGGGTATCTCAAGTGTTGCTCTTGATTTCCTACAAATCATACAGCGGCCAAAGGTAGATTTCACAGCTGCCCTTCCATCTATCACCTAGTATTTCTGGCGAACAGCGTTCAGAATTGTTTCGATCCCTTGGTGTCGATACTTATCATGATAGTGCTGCAAAAGCAGTTTCGTATATTCATGGTTTGGACTCAAAATGTATGGTTTCTTTGTTCTGAAACTCATACAATCGGCCAAATCAGTTCTTCCGTCCATAATCATCAGTTCGTCTTGGTCTAGTGTTGGATTTAGTGACTTCAATCGGCTTTTTCTATCCAGTGACCTTTTCTTCTTCAATTTTTCTATGTCTTCTCCGAAACTTTGAATCTGTACCTCTTTGATCCAATACCTCTCAGCTTGTTCAATTTCGTCAACTGTGATATATCTTTGTAAGTTGTCCGGTCTTTCTGATTTTCTGGAATAAAATTTTCCTAAATTTCAGAATCCAAGCGGTGGTTCTTACCAAGCGTGTCCATTTTGAAAATCTTCTAATATCGGACAAGAAATCTCGTTCAATGTGCGAAATTACCGCAGTAAATTCAGCTTTCATTTCTGACATGTCTTGATAGAGCTCATTTTCATTTTTCCCAATGGGCCAATGACTTTACGATTCCTTCAGAAAACTAGGTCCATTAAACCATCTCGTTGAAAAAACTTCCTGGGAACCTTTATTGATTCTTCGCGTTGCCTCATCTGCCACATTGTCAGACGTATTTATCCATCACCAATCCTTGAGATCCGTCAGCTCCTGTATTTCGCCGATACGGTGTGCAACAAACTGTTTATATTTTCGACCATCATTCCTAATCCAGTTGAGAACACAGTTTGAATCAGTCCAAAGAATTACGCGATCAATTTTCAATTCTAAATCGTCCAGTATTGAACTGCATAGTCGGCTGGCCATTACCGCTGCTTGTAACTCCATTCGAGGTATCGATAGAGGTTTCAAGGGAGCCACTCTTGTTTTTGATGAAATCTGTTGATACTGCTCGAAGATATGCTACTGCTGCAAATGCTTCTTCACTCGCATCCGAAAACATATGAAGCTCTATCGAAATTGCTGTGGGGATATTCACAGAATAACATCGTGGAATTCTCACTTCGGAAATTCTATATAGATCTTCTAACCATTGTCGCCAAGAACTTTATAGATTATCTGGGAGCATTTCATCCCAGCCAATCTTCGAGCGCCATACATCTTGCATTGAAACCTTGCCTCTTACTGTTAGGTATGCAATAAGGCCCAATGGATCAAACAAGGACATTATGAATCTCAGAATTTGCCTTTTGGTGAAGAGTTTGTGACTATCAAAGTCGGTATTGAATTTGATCAGCAGCTCATCAGATTTGGAATCCCACCATATGCCTAGAACCCTCTGTGTGGCACAATTTCCATCTTCCAATTTTTTCAGGTACACGGTATCCTCAGAAAGAATGCGTCTCACTAGCAATGAGTTAGATACCCAATTGATCACCTGGAATCCACCAAGTTCGTTCACTTCTTGAACCTTTTTAACAGCTTCCTCTTCGGTGTCCACAGAATCCAGGTAGTCGTCAACATAAAACTTGCTTATAATGGCTTCTGAGATATCTGAAGACGTCGCTTGTTCTCTTGCATTCAAATTCTTAACAAATTGTGCACACACAGGAGAACAAGTAGCTCCGAAAGTCATTACTTTCATCTGGTAAGTGTCAGGAGGTCTGAGAGTGTCAAGGTTTCTCCATAAGAATCTTTGAGCACATTGATCAGCTTCTCTGATTCTTACTTGGTGAAACATATCAGAAATGTCACCACAAAAGCCGTATTTTCGCTGTCTGAATTTCCAGAGAATGGAAATGAGAGACTGTAACAAATCTGGCCCTGAAAGAAGGTTATCATTCTGGCATATTCCATCAACTTTAGCAGCAGCGTCGAAAACTAACCTTAATTTGCCAGGTTTGTTGGGATTCTCGACTCCGAAATGCGGTAAATACCACGTCCTTGGATTCTCCATTTCCGCTTCTTCGGTGCTCAGCTTTTTAGCGTATCCTTTTTGTAGGTAACTGTCAATTTTGTTACAGTAGTCCTTGGCCAATGTTTCATTTTTCAATAAATTCCTTTCCACACATTTAAGTCTGTGAAATGCATTCGATTTACTATATGGAAGTTCAACTTCATCAGATTTCCAAAGAAGACCCGTTTCATACCTGTTCCCTATTCTTCTGGTAGTGGCCTCCATTATTTTCAGGCTTCTTCTATTCTCTTCATATTCCATCGGTTTTCGGACTGCAACACCAAACGCCTCGGTGGAAAATGATTGCTTGATGAGATCATGAATATGATCATCGTGCATTTGAGTGGCATCACAGATATGGAGAGTGTGAACTCCTTGACTGCCGCCTCTCCCTGGACAAGGTCCGTGCAAAGACCACCCTAACTTACATTTCGTAGCAATAGGTAGAGTTTCGGGTCCGTACCTAATTTGTCTTGGAATAATCAAATGGGTGTTGTCTTGACCAATGAGTAACATAGGTTTCTCATTGGACAGACTCTTTATGGAAAGATCTTTCAGATGAGAATATTTTCCCCACTGATCCATGTTAACAGTTTGTGCCGGAAGCGATAACTTTTCGACTGTCCTTACATTTTCCATCTTGAATATTTTGGAAACATTGCAAGCAGCATAAATATTCAAGGTAACCCTCTCAGATTTATCGAATCGAGACACAATTTCATTTGTCCACTGGAAACAGAGTGTTTCTTTCTCGCCATTCAGACCGAGCTGTTTTATGACACTCTCGTCTACCAGGCTAACTGTTGAAGCCTCGTCACAAATGGCTAGTGTTTCTACCATTCCATTCAGTCCGAATATCTTTACTGGGAGCATTCGGAGTAAAACTTTATTCTTCTCATGTCTCACAGCGTAAACCAGTTCATTGCCGTTTGCTGTCGTGACCTCAGAATCATCAGAAGGCCCAGTAGTTCGGACATGGTAGGTTTTGTGTAAAAGCGGATGATGAAAATACTTACATCCGTTTACTTTACATGCTTGCCTCCTTTTACATCTGAATCTGTGGTGACCTTTCTTCAGACAAAGAAAACATAACTTTTTGTCAGTTATTGTTTTCCATCTTGTCTCCACGTCATCAGATTTCATTGGGGGACAAGAATTTTCGTTATGTTCTCCAGAACAATAGGAACAAACATATTTTCTCTCAACTTCCTCAGTACTCAGCATCGTTTCAGCCTTTCTGAGGTTGTGAGACTTCTTCATATGATATTTATTATCAGAAACCAACGATTTTGATGAAGGCCCGCTAACGAAACTTGCAGCCATGGCGATATCACCTAGCCAAGTGGAAAAGTCTTCCAAAGATATATCAGTCTTTCTTAGCATGATTACTTCGCCCCATTTGAGCTTTAGAGTATCAGGTAATTTTGCTAAGAGTTCTTTTATAAGTTGCGGGTTCCTCAAATAATCATAGGAAAGAAGAGCTTTTGCTGTGGAAACAAGGTTCCTTATTTCGTTGGAGAGCATTATTAACTTCTCTATGTGGATTTCACGTAACGGTGGAATAGCCTCAATTTTCGTTATCATGACTTCAATCACATGATCAGCTCTTCCAAACCGCATGTGTAAAGTTTCCAATATAAGGTTAACATTTTCGGAAGTTAATAGCATCCCTGCCATAGCTGACTTAGCCTCTCCTCTCAAACACTTCTGCAACTTTATCAAGATTTCGTCAGGAGTGTATTCGCACATTCGACAGACTTGTTGATATCGCTGATAAAATATAGGCCAATCTTCAGGATTGCCGTCGAATATGGGAAAATCCTTATCAACTATATGCCTAGCTAAAAATTTGTCATGTCCAGATGGCGCAACATTTTTGATGACATTAGAAATTGTCTGACATAGCAAATTGACATCATCACGAGGTTGGGACATATTTGGTGTAATATGGGGAGGATTATCAATAATGGGTTCAACAACATTAACATTTTTTTATCCAATCAACAACTGAAGCATGTTTATCAATTTTGCTCACCTTTGAAGACGTCGATACGTTGGTGCCGTTGTTTTCTACTTCAGCAGCTGCTTCCAACTCAGCTTCCTTCACATCATGCTCCAACTGTAAAATCTTCAATCTATTCTCGATTTCTTTCTGCTTCTTTTCAAAATCTTCCTTCATCTTCTCTAGTTCATGCCTATCAATTTCTGTCTGCATGAGAAGGCGCTTCTTCTGTAGATCTAGGGACGCATGGGAACGTTTTGAAGAAATAATGGAACGAGCAACAGATTTTTCGTTTTTTCCCGGACTATAAGATCGTTCCGAAAAAACTGACTTTCGAGTGACATTCATGTCAACATTGGAAGTTTCAAAATCAGGCAATGAAAATTAATTTGCATTGATAGGGGGAACATTGATAGCCTTACCTTCTGCTAACATACTCACGTTTCCTCTATTTCCAGCACCAAATCCTTCCGGCCACACATAATCATTCGCCAATCCATTGTTGACACCAGCAACACTTCTTCTTGGTTTTTGGTCTGTATTTATTCCTTTTCTATCCATAGTTGAATTCAATTCGGGCTCGAGGTACCAAAATGTTTCGTACAACAGGTGAAATATCCTTTATTCGAACTAAAATAAGCTTACAAATTCGTGAATGACTTTACTTCAAAAATATATTGACAATTCTCCCTTCAAATCAACATTAAAAACAAAAATACATTTTCTCCTACAGGATGAGACGCCACATTGCCATATGTCCGGCATCCTGGGACTGAACAACTAGGATTGTATTTTCCCATATTTGGCAGTCTATCAACGGTATAAACCAAAAAAATACGAACAGAAACAGAAATCGAGTAAGTATGGAAATATCCTTAATCAACACGATGAATCAGATCAATAACTCACAAATCATGACTTCAAAAAATACGTAAAATATTTGTAAACTACACTGAAACTATCGTTCAAGTCTTTTAATAGAAACACAATAACATTTCAGTTAAAGAAATCACAAATTTTCACAAATTGTTTAAAAATAGGAGAACAGATCATCAAAACGCCATGCAACCTTGAATTGCAGAAGCATTCAAAACTAATCGTAGATGAAATACCTTTGAATCACCTGACTGAAACGTTCTTCAGAGTCTTTCAATAGAAACACAATCACTTTTTAGTTATAGAAATCACAAATTTTCACAAATTGTTTGAAAATAGGAGTACAGATCGTCAAAACGCCATATAAACACGTGTAAAGTCAAAAACCTTTGTCCGTGATTCGTAGTTCAAAGTCTTGCTATAGGTGGCGCTGTGATCTTATTTTCTTTCGCCAATAGGCCATCGAAGACAGATAATCCCACTGAGCCCAGTATTCCTTGGCAACTGCACCAAAGGACCCCGCACTTTTTATAGGTTAAATGGTTCTTAGTGAAATTGTCAGAATTTTCAGTATATTGTAGTATTCGATGTACTGATTGAACGTGCAGATTCGCAATGTTAGTTGATGGATAGACTTTGAAATACAGGGCGTTCAAATTAGAAATCTGTAATTTTTATTTAATAATTTTCTTGGGATTTGAAAGTGCCAACTGCATATTTTTTCGTTCTCATCATCAAAGTACCTTCATATTACTAAATACCATTCAGATGATGAAGATTATATCATTACGTACAGAGTGAAAAATAAAAACATTTTAGTAATGTCTGAAAAGTCGATGTAATAATGAAATATTCATAAAATTATTTTGGCATGCAATATACTATTCTTATTTCATCATTGATCATAATTCTTCCAGTTCCTACAGGGTGATTTGGGAAATTGGTGAAATATATGTCCGGTTCTTTTGTACATATCCTGTATATTCAAGTACATTACCATTCTCCGAAAACAGCTGATACCGTATAAACATGATTTCGTTGGGATATATACGGTGATCATGAAATTTTTCGATGATAAAAATTACAAAATATCAACGTTTTAGAAATCACCCTGTAATTCACGAATAACCAGGTGAAATTCCTTTATTATTATTTAGTATCTTCATCATTCTCTCCTCAATACTGCCCCGAAAATTCAATTTCCTACCATGACTGGTTTCATAGTTATTAATCGAGAAAATTACTACCATTTGCATGACGAGCTGAAGGAACTTGTTCACGCGTACATTCTACTAGTGGCCAAGATTTTTCACAAAGAGTGAAACGAGAGGAAGTGGAGATCAAAATGAATGTAACATTATATGAAGGACCAATGACGGTCTATCCAATTCCATCTACCATTAAGGAACTGACTGAATATACGACACATCAGTTACAACTTACAACTCAGGCATTAGCCAGATAAAATTCCTAATGCTTGGATAGTTTGACTCTCCCAATCGTGTATGAGGCCCCGGTACGGGAAATCACTTTTTACTGAAGGTGACAAGGAACCTTAACCACATCCCCCGTAGCAGCGCTACGGTCCTCATACAGCAAGAAAACCCTTTCGCCTATCGGGTACACATTGATAATGTCGTAGACGGAGAGTGAATGAAAAATCAATGAGTTGCATCAGTGATAATTATTATTACTTTAACGTATTGAACTACCTATATTGATGAAATATAATAGATGTCTTTATGTTTTTATTGATAGCCAGCAAATACAAAAATCATGGAAACTTCTATCCGAGTGGAACATGCATTGGAAAAAAACCGTCGCCGCCCAAATTCAAATTTTCCTGTTAGAAATAAAAGCGTTCTATCAATCATTTTCAGTTTTCTCAGATAGTTTGTTTCTCACGTTTCACTATTTTTGAAAAATCTTGGCCACCAATAAAATGTACGCTTGAACAAGTTCCTTCAACTCGTCATGCAAATGGTAATAAGTTTCTCAATTAATAACTATGAAACTAGTCATAGTAGGAAACTGAATTTTTGGGACAGTGTTGAGGAGAGAATGATGAATATACTGAATGATAATAAAGGCATTTCAACGAGTTAATCGTGAATTACAGAGTGATTTCAGCAAATATAAAAATCATGGAAACTTCTATCCGAGTGAAACACGCATTGGAAAAAACCGTCGCTGCCCAGATTCAAATTCTCCTATTAGAAATAAAAGCGTTCTATAAATCATTTTTACTTTTCCCAGATAGTTTGTTTCTCACGTTTCACTATTTGTGAAAAATCTTGGCCACTAGTAGAATGTACGCGTGAACAAGTTCCTTCAACTCGTCATGCAAATGGTAATAAGTTTCTCAATTAATAACTATGAAACTAGTCATGGTAGGAAACTGAATTTTTGGAACAGTGTTTAGGCGAGAATGATGAATATATCAATTAATAATAAAGGAATTTCACCGAGTTAATCGTGAATAACAGGGTGATTTCTGAAACGTAGATATTTTGTCATTTTTATCATCGAAAATTTTTATTATCACCCTATATATCCCAACGAGATCATTTTTATACGGTATCAGCTATCTTCGGAGGATGATAATTCAGTTGAATATACAGGATATGTACGAAATAACCGGCCATATATTTCACAAATTCTTCAAATCATCCTGTAGGAAATGTATGAATTGTCATTAATGATGGAATGAGAATAGTATATTGCATGCCAAAATAATTTTATCAATATTTCATTATTACTTCGAATTTTCAGACATTACTAAAATGTTTTTATTATTCACTCTGTACATAGTGATGAATGATATTTAGTAATATGAAGGTACGTTGATGATAAGGACGAAAAAAAATGCAGTTGGCACTTTCAAATCCTGAGAAAATAATTAAATAAAAATTACTGATTTTTAACTTGAACGCCCTGTATTTCAATATCTATCCATCAACGAACTTTGCGATTCTGCATGTTCAATCAGCACATCAAATACTACAATATACTAAAAATTCAGATAATTTCACCGAGAACCAGTTTACCTATAAAAAGTGCGGGGTCCTCTGTATACTTCCAGCCTCTCCAGGTCTAACTCAATTTTTAAGCTAACTGATGACTAACTTCAAATTGTTATCTTTCTTCCGATTCTTTCTCATTAAGATCAATCACAGTTTTTGGACTCGACTCTTACGGTGATAGCTTGAAGAATTTCCTTGCAATGTTCGTCATTGTAAAACTTGAAGTATTAGTTTCCAAGTTTTTGGCTATATCGACATTGCTACTCCAAGCATGGACGTATTGATAGGGTGACTGCAGTCAATGTGTTTCCTGATACTGCGATGAATAACTTCGAAGACATAATGTTGGAGTCTCTCTAACCATCTGGCAACCAAACCTCTGGCTTCTTGAAGTTCATTATCCAATGCAAAGCGCTGTGATAATTGTTCGACAAGTTTTTCATCAGAAAACTATTCGCACTCACTATGAGCTAATTTTCAGATACCTAAGTTGAGCAAACTCAAACCATTTCGACTAATATCATTCTTCATGATATACGTTTTTAGCAAAATTAGCAAAACCAATGTCAATCCAACATAGTCTTTCAGACTCAGATCATTTTTGTGTAGCAATATATTTCTGAAATATTTCAAATATGAATTTTCGGATATTTCAGAATGTGAGAATCCTGAATCAGCTTCAAAGCTCGAAGGAATATTTTCTACAGTTGAATTAATACACGTAGGTTTCACACGTTACCATTAATATGAATAATATTGAAATAATGCAAACTAAAAATTGATCCGCTTTTAAAAGTCAGAATCTGACACATCGCTTATAGTATTAACGTTATCTGTCAAAAAATTATTTTAATATTCCTTATATTGAGGAGCCAAATGACCTTTCAACGAAAAATATGACAATTCTAATGTTTATTCACTTGTCAAATGATTTGATCACCCACAAACAAAGCACTTGCTTGGCAGTTGTTTGGAAAAATCATGCTTCCTGCTGACTAACTGACTCATGTGTGTCTTGCTTATTTGCTTAGAACCGACTGGGTCTGCTCAGTCTTCATGAATTAGAGATTCCGCCGCGTCGGTCCTCTTCTTCAATGACGCTGTTTGTGAAAGTTCAGTGATTCCGTTTTAATGTTTATTCCTATCGCCGTTTTCCTGGAATTATGTCCTTACAATGTCGATTCCTTCGCTGAAGTTAATTTCATAACCTTTTCATTAACTGTATCCGCAGAGGCATCCTCTTCGAATAATCGGACCATAATATTTGTTTGATTCACTCCAATTACAAACATATATCGCATTACCAAATTTAATTCTGCTCCAAACTTGTATGTTGAGGCTAAACTTTTTATTCTTGCTTTCCATTCTCCTATATTGTCATGTAAATCACGTTTTGCCGTATAAAACGGAAGTCTTTCTGCAAAATACGACTTGAATGGCGAAAAAATTTCAATGAGTAGATCCACAAGCTCATAAGTTTTGTAACAGGAAGATCGGCTACACATAAAAATCGCACTATGCGTATGCTTCCTCATTAGATGTGTTCTAAAGTATGGATTTTTTTCGCTGTTTCTCTTCAATATTCTTTGCAACGAAGAATTGATTCATTCGTTATGAATACGGAAAATTCGGAACTCTTGGGATCGAAAATATTGAGCGAACCGAAAAGTCCTACAAATGTTTGCGGCATTATCGATAAATAAAAAAATAAATATCCTCGTTGCCAATGTTTTGTTTGCTATCAAATTGTCTAACTCAGAATGTATTGATGGTATAAAATAATGACCAAGTTGAGTGAACATTCATTAATGCTCTTTGGATTCAATTTACTATACTCAGAGTGCATCCAAACACAAAGAAATCTGGAGAGGGAAGCGATGAAGGGTTATCTAATAACATACAAAATATGTATGAAAGAATGTCACAAAGTAATTTCCTCAAAAGAGACAGAACGGAATAATGTAATGAGAAAATTTATTTACCTAGAGATAAAGTAGGCAAGGTAGAAAATGCAGAATACGAAACCGAAGAAAAAAGTTCACTAGAAGAGGTGAATGATGATGGAAAGATTCAATAAACATCAACGAAGAGGCTCAGAGAGATCAGCTCTCACACGTTTGGAAGATTTCTTTCTGTCAGCACTATAAAGTAATGATACTGCCGGAGGTATGAGCCTATGAACGGTGAGATAGCCTGAGAGAAAATTAAATTTGAAAGATGACTTCTTTACCAGAGGAAGTGAATGCATTACCACGCAAAACGGTTTTTTGAGTCTAAACTCAATTGAGATATTTTATTAAAAAATCAGATCTGAGGAATGTAATAGTAATTTTGTTATGATTATGATTTCCGTCAACAGGTTGCACGATGCGAAAAGTAATGGTAATATAGTCTCCAGCGGATTCAATAAGGGTCAGGGTAATGAGTTCTGCCAAACATCAACTCCGCTTGCAACATTGAGAGCTATTCGCTATTCGCTCTCCATCGAGAAGACGAAGATATGGAAGTAGATATTTCATTGGAAAATCAAATCGAGCAATTACTTAGGATAAATGATAATGTCATCTGCCGTGACTCAGAGGATGATATGATGATGACATAATTTCGAATAGCGCACACCACGGTTTTTATCGGCAAAGTGCATTGAAGCGAAACTTTCGCCATCTATAACAAGGTGTATAATATCACCTTGAATCTAGAGAGTATAGTTTTTAGTGCTTTTGGTGATCAAACCGTGTTGATACAATTTGTTTGGATTTGTTTCTCTGTCAACATTCCGGGTCGAATTCAGAAGGTACAAATATTTGTTATTACAAATAAGCGTTTTGTACCTGGTGATTTTCTTATTCCAGCACTGAACACATTAATAAATTCATCCAGCCTCCTTCAGTCTTTAATTTCCGAACCCAAAATACATATCCCTTGAGACGTTATGTTTCAGCGACATTCTGTTTGTAATGAAAATCCTCTGAACCTGTGAGATTTACGCACTCTATAAGTTGTGAATCAGTTATGATGTAGTTTCCTGACGGAATTGAGAAGCTGGTCAGGAAACACAGCAGTTCACGATGAAAATTTCCGCCGACACTGTTTCCTGGAGACAGAGTGAGAGCCAGCTTAAAGGTTATTGAAATTAGATTATTGAAATTAGATTATTGAAACGGAGAAAGAGATGAAGTTCGAGAGGGTGGATCTCCCACTGACTCATGGTGAGAGCAGAGTCTCCTACTCCTCACCATCCACTATGTTTCAGCATGTTTTGTTGTATATTGAGTAGGACGGGAAGCGGGAAGGTAATCATACACCGGTGGTACATGTGCTACTACTTTTAATAAAGAGCAGGTCAAGGTCATGTCATACAATATCACAGGTACCAACTGTTAAACATATAAATCCCAACACCCCCATTTTCCTAATAAGCTTTTTTTATATTTTATTTTTTTTACTTTGTTTTTTTTATAACTACAATCATTTCAGGCTTTTTTATAATTCTCCCTCTACTAGTACATGGTGGTTCATCAAAAGAACTCAAATTTGGATATGAATTATCATGGTTTACCAACATACTATCACTATTTTGAGAATCAGAATAAACATTTTCATCTAAACTATCTAGACCAGATTTTATTTCCTCTTTAATGGGTCGACTGTTCAGAATCTTTTAATTCCTCTGGTACAATCTGTATGAATTTTCTGTTCCTCAAAAATTCACTACCATTTTCAGATTCAACCTTATATGTCCTAGGTCTAATTCTACCAGTTACATTGCCTAACGACCATTTTAAAGTAGCACTTTTTTATTTTTTATTATAATAATTCTCCTGCTTTCTTTGTTTCAATTTTATATTTCTGTTATAATCTTGATGATTGATATGATGAGGTTTCAAGTATTCATTTGCTATAGGTAATAAATCACGAAGTTTTCTCGACATCAAATGTTCTGCTGTTGAATATTTGAGATTATCTATTGGAGTATTCCTGAAGTTCAATAAAACTAATTCCATGTCATGTTTGTTATTCCATGCTTTACTTATCAATTTTTTAAAAGTTTGTTTTGTCCTTTCACCCTGGCCGTTAGACTGTGGATTGCGAGGACTGGTAAAAGTATGTGTAAAGTTCCATTCAGAAGCAAATTTTTTTAATTGTATAGAATTAAATTGTGGGCCCCCATCACTTATCAGAATGGAAGGAATACCTAATCTGGTAAACAATGTTTTTAAATGTTGAATAACTGTTACAGAATGAGCATTAGAATTTAGTAATATTAACTCTACCCACTTAGAATAATAGTCTATGACTAGTAAGTACATAATTCTACCCATATACAGAATATCACACCCTATTTTTGACCATGGTTTATCTGGTATCTCATGACTAATTAAAGGTTCTCTCACATTATTATTATTATGTAACAAACATACTCTGCAATTGGATACAACATCCTCAATGTCTTGCCCGTCCAATAAAATGACTCGGTAGCTCTCTTTTCACACTTTCGATACCCAGATGGCAATAATGAATTTTTTGAATAATTTCATTTCGTTTTGTTTGGGGAACTATCAATTTATCACCCTTGTACAACAAACCATTAGATTCAACTATTTCATATCTATACTTACAATAGACTCTAATTTCAATTGGGACTCTCTTAATACTATTTGGCCAACCTTGTTTAATGAAGTAGTGTAATTTTTTCAAAACATCATCTCTGCTAGTAGCTTCTTGATACCCTTTCAACTTTTCCTGTGTGAAATCGATATACAAATCTATCAGACAAATTTGTGAATCCATGGGAGAACCGTTCACATCCAAAAACTACTGCTGCCAGCTCTTTTTCAATTTGTGCCCAATTCATTTGACTTGAAGTGAGTGCTTTCGATGCATATGCACAAGGCAGATTTTGTTGCAGGAACACGGCCCATCCTTTGAGAAATCAACTGAGATTGTTGTGTGCTTTTTGACGTCAAAATATTGTAAAATCGGTTTTTCTCCTAGCATTTGTTTGAGATTATTGAATGATCTCGTGTGATTTTCATCCCATACGAAAATTGCATCTTTCTTTACGAGATTTCTCAATGGTGAATTTAAATTTGATAGGTTTGGTATGAATCGCCCTATACAATTAATCATCCCAAGGAACCTTTGAACTTCTGCTTTATCTCGCGGATGTGGCATAATCTTAATAGCACTAATTTTTTTTTTCATCAGGTAAAATACCATCTTTGGTTAATTTATGCCCCATATAATTCATTTCTGCCAAACCAAATTTGCATTTATGTTGAAAGTAATTTTATTATTTTTAGCAATTTTCAAAGCTTTTATCTATCTTTCATCATGTTCCTTCTTTGTGCCTCCCCAGATGATAATATCATCAATATACAAATCTATACCGTCTACATCGAAAATACTCTTGAAACATTTATGAAATATTTCTGGAGCAGAACTTATTCCATAAGGAAGTCTTAAGAAACAGTACCTTCCGAATGGAGTGGAAAAAGTACATAGCTTTGCACTTTCATCATCTATGGCTATCTGCCAGAAGCCACTGTTCGCATCAAGTGTACTGAAGTACTTTGCACCCCCCAATTTTGCGGTGATTTCATCAAATGTAGGAAGTACAAAATGCTCTCTTTTTATAGCAGCATTTAGGTGTGAAGGGTCTAAACACAAACGTAAACTGCCATCTGCTTTTTTCACTATTACAAGCGAATTTACCCAATTGGTAGGTTCGTCAACCTTTTTAATAATACATTTTCTATTGAATCATCCAGTGCATGTTTCAACATTGAAAGTAGTGGCAATGGTACTTTTTATGGAGGATTTATAACAGATTTGTAATTCTCCTTCAATTCAATATGATACTTTTCTGAAAAACACCCAATTCCTTCAAATAAACTGTTATAGGTTTGCAGTAATGAAGAATATTCATTGAAATCTAGCATTTCATGTTAATCTATTGATTCAACTTTTTTTATTAGATTTAATTTTTTGCAAGCATCTAGGCCTAGCAGAGAATGACTATTTGAATTTATTACATAAAATTCAAGAGCACACTCAATATTTTTGTAACAATATTTCAAAATACATTTTCCTATTACTGGTAGCAGATTATTTGTATAGGAAGTCAATTTCGTGTCGCTTTTATTAAGATTTTTCTCATTTATTTTCAATTTCCTGAAATCATTCACTGACAAACAATTTGCCATTGCTCCAGTATCTAATTTAAAACTGAGATAATGTATACTATTGATACATAATTGTATGTTCCAAGACTGATAATTTCCGTCATTATGAACAACATCTATAACTAAAAAATTTGAAGTCAATTCTTGATCTTCTTCGCAATACACTGCATGTACATTTTTATTTTTACAAACACTGGAAAAATGATTTACCATACCACAATGCAAACACGTTTTACCCATTGCAGGGCAATAATTTCTTGGATGGGTTTTCCCACAGCGATAACAAGGAAAGTTCCTACCTTTCTGTTGTTTATAGTGATCCATAACATTTTTTGAACCAAATGCTCTGCTCCGATTTCTACCTGGACCACCTGAACGTCTCAAGGTACTATTATTACCCCTTGAAAATGATGATGAACTTCCACTGAATGCTTTTGGAGACTGTAATCCTTTGTGAACAGCTGCCACAGGCACAGAATTCGAACTCAAACTCATTTGCGTTGAGTGTTCGCGTGATTTTTCGACTGAAATACACATTTTCACTGCATCATCCAAACTTGAACTGTCATCTTGTAACAATTTTTCTCGTAGCGACACATCTTGTAGACCACACGTCAACAAATCCTTAACCAAATAATTTTTCAGTTGACCGAATTCACAGGTCGATGATTTGTTTTTAAGATCTGTCACAAACTGCTCGATCGACTAGCCTATCAGCTGTTTGAGGGTAAAAAATCTGAATCGCTCGAAGCAAAGGTTCTTCTTTGGCAAAAATGGTCCTCAAACTTTTTCAAGACACACGGATAATTTATTTTCTTCTGTTGTCTCAAATGTGAATGTATTAAATGTATATAACAAACCCTTCTTCTCCGATGTAATGCAATAATTGTGCGATTTGTGTGGATTCGTCTTTCTTCTTTATTTCTGAAGCGACTAAATAATTTTCGAAGCGTTTCCGCCACATTTTCCAGTTTTCGGCGAGATTGCCGGTCATAGGCATTGGACTTATTCCTCTGTAATCACCCATTTTATCTACGTACTTCTGTACTACCAGTTACTACTCACTTATCACATTTAATATTCAACTATTTCAATGATTTTAGTCCTTTTTACTTTTCCGACTGCGCCATATTGCATATTGAGTAGGACGGGATGAAGCGGGAAGGTAATACACCGCTGGTACATGTGCTACTACTTTTAATAAAGAGCAGGTCAAGGTCATGTCATACAATATCACAGGTACCAACTGTTAAACATATAAATCTCAACATGTTTCAGTTAGGAAGTAGCCAATGTGACCAGTCTGATCTTTCTCCAGAGGATCAATTGGTGACTGAAACAAGTATCGAAGTGTATTCATTACTGCACCAAAGGATCCAAACAGTGTATTACAAATATTCACATGACTGAATAATCCTGATTAGTTCAATATAAATGCAGACACTATCCATTACCCTCAATGATTAGTTTCGAACATTCATATCGCCTTGGTTTCAGTATTTTTCCACCTTTTTGCATTTTTGAAATCAGTCTTGGCCAAAACGCAGACACCGTGGAAATATAATTTAGCATATAATTTCAAATGCAACAATGCTCGCGTGTTCTCTTTGCAAGGTTTGTTACAACTGTGTGCACCATAATTACGGAAATAATGATCTCGAATACAGATAGGACTTTCACAATGGTTCAGTGAGTTGTCGAAACGCTAACGAGAAAGATCTCTCCAGAGACTTTATTGCAAAATAGTGGGCGTTACATAAACAAAAATGACAAATAAAGTGCTTCTGAGCTAGCAGTGCCTCAACTTAAAAATTTTCATATTTTCTATTAATTTTCAGACTGAATCTGTTTTTATTTCCACAAGACTCAGAAACAGCTCTGTTATGATATTAGAACAATACTGTTTATGAATTATGAGTAACTGAAATGAACTTGCAGAAGAAAATTGAATGACCACTATCATGAAAAAACGATTGGTTATCCTGCCCCCAAAGATATAAAATGTTTGACGAAAGAAAAGTTTGACTTCTCTTTCTTTTCTCCTATTGATGAATTTCTAATGGAAATATCAGTTTTTATCAAATATCGTTTAACTGACGTTTTCAAAATCTTTTGATTCGAAGAATTGAACAAACTAAAAATTTCTTGAAAGGTGACTTGCCATGCGCCTACAGGAATCGAATTGCATAGTTTCGCGAATTTATCGGAAAGTGCGTATGGGTCATGTTTATATATACGGAGTAAAAATTCTAATCAAGAATGGCCATCTCAATTACTTTGTACGAAATCAAAGGCAGTTCCTGTAAAAACAAAAACAATTCCGCGCTTAGAGTTGTGTGAAGCACTACTTTTGGCTCGACTATTTCCTAAAATATTAGATTCAGTCAATGTATCATCTTATAACATTCATTGCTGGTCTGATATTATCATATTGTTGGGTTGGTTGCGTACCTCCCCTCGCCTACGTCAAATATTCGTTGATAATCGAGTGGCTGAAATTCAAAGGCTCGCAATTTTTCTTGGAAACATGTTCCAACGAATGATGAAATAGCAGATCTTTCATCTCGAGGCATTCGCCCCAAAGTTATTTCAAATTCTGAAACATGGTGGCATGGCCCAAGTTGGTTGAATAAAAATCCCACTGAATGGCCACAAAATACGTTTATTACATGCGACTTGCCAGAAATGAAAAAACAAAATATCACGGTCTTTCATCATGAAAAAAATTTACTTCTGAAGTCAATAAAAACAGATTTCATTTGAAAAAAAATCCAATTAATGATATTTTCGAAAATTCTGTCTTCTTATATGTTGTTATGTGAACTGAAATAAGTAACAACCTTGATCCCTAGCAGACCGCGGGAAGACCGTCAGTTGTTCCGGAATGGTCGGGTAGTTTTTACGATGCATTTCTTTATTATGCGAAGTTAACAATCGAAGGTCTTTATAACTTTTGTCAAATATCAGTTATTGACTGCATTTTATTCATGATGTGACAATCACGTTCGTAGACCTGGAACTTTGAATCAAATAAAAATGGAAAAACAAGTTTTGCATTTTTCTTACCTGTTGAAATGGAAAAAAAATTGATCATTACGAAACGATACACCTTCTATATATTCCACAATTTTTCACTATAATATTCTTGTAGCGATTACTAGGCTTTTTCAAAGTCAGTCATTTGCTTCAAATTAAATGGCATATGATTGAATTTTTTTTTACTCTAAAATATCATGATGAATGATTTTTCTGTTTAGGAATATTTTTGAATTGGCAAAAGTATGTTATTATTTTGTCTGGTTTCGTATACTCTAAGACCTGTCATGTTCAGAAGTTTGTTTCTTTTTCATTAAACATACGGATTCAAGTATGGAGATGCTACATAAAGTTAAAATTTTGTGAAGCTCAAATAGCGGTTTGCAATGATCGGAGTTTTTAACTACGCATAATCAGCGTACTGCTTTTTTTGCATTACTGAAACAGAATTAAACAGTTGTCTGCAGAAACCCCAAAATGGGATGCCATATACAAATTAGACTCAATCAATGCAAAATATTTTAATTTTTAAATCAAATCCATCACAACATCAATAGTATTTAGCAAGATTTTATGATTTATCCAAAGCGTTCGATTGTGTGAATCACGGAGTACTGCTCCGATCAATCGAATATCCAATTTCTTTTTTAATTATTTGTAAAGCAAGACAGACGCTAGACAGTTTTTTATTCAAGGTTATATGATTATTCAGTTTTAATTAATCGTCTTGATTTATACCCAAGAACTTATAGACCGGGGGATGGTGACAGATTTTGAGACACGATTTTACTCAGTATGCCTTTTGGAGGACAATATTGTCTGTATTTCCTCATGATAATAAGGCAGGAATAAAAGAGTCGTCCTGGGTTCTTCCAAAAAAAAAATTATTAATCATTTGTTCGAAAAATATATGTTTCGCTACGATTTTGATCAGGCTGCTATGTGTTTTGTAATGAAATAACGAAAATAAAATACCCAGAAAACCATTGGCATACCGTTAGGGCGGGTCCGAAGGGTTGGTATGGTCTTGTGAATTTGTATGAGAATAAGGAAATTTTCCGTGTTTTTAAACAAGCTGTCACTGATAAGTATACAAGTTATTGTTCTGGATCTGCTTAAAAAAAGATGGCATACTGAATGCGTATTCCTAAGTACTGTTAACTCTGCAAAATTTTTGAACAGGTATGGAATAACATTCCGTGATTTTAGTCACTATGCCATTCCATTTTCATTAAGTTTATGGTAATGTAAGATGTATATGAAATTGGCATATGGTTTGAGGGAGTAAAAATTACAGGCATACGCAAAAAAAATTGCAAAATATAAACAAAAATTTCCGCCATTTTAAGCAGTAAGCCTTTCTGTTTACATGATGTACATGGTGCATGTAGTTGGAATAACAAAAGGCATACCTATCGATAAGGTCCAAGCTTGTCAAAAATATAAAAAGTGATATAAAAGTGACTTTTCTGGGACAGCACCGGAACATCGTGCTTCAGAAACTATGAGGTTCCAGTTGTTTGTACTGAATGAGATGACAACACATGCATAGGCAATGCAGGAGGCGGACCTAATTCCGTTACCGCTGTTATTCTATTGAAGTACGACGTTTTCGATCCACGGGAACCCTTGGCACTATTTAAGCATTGTGCAGGTCTCGAAAGATGAAACCTGCAGTCCTTTCCTCTCATTCCTTCTTATCCATTACCGGGAAAAGCTGAGACTAGAGCAGAAGTTTGTTTCTTCAATAAAATATCGTTTTCAAAATTATGAATTTATAGGAAAAAAATTTCAATTATTTTCATTTATTGTTTCCGTAGTAGGTACGTGGGATCGATGATTACAAGTGAGATCAACTTTTTTAGAAAAAAAAAATCACATTTCAAATAGTTTTTCCTCAAATATATATGTTCCTTTGGTAAATCTGAAAATGAATTATATATTTGTCAGCTTTACCGCGGTACATCTAAACAAATTATGTATTTGACAGCATTTTCGCAGGAGTGCAGAAAATACTTTCTGTGAGACTGTACAGTGCGATATGCTTTACTTTCTCATGTAGTCGTAGGAAAATTCAGTTCCAGCAGTATTTCTGAAGTCACGATTGAGGCATAATAAAAATAGTGTATGAGGCACGTGGTGAAGAAGTGCCTTTAGAGCACTCGCAACGTTCAAACTCGTGGCGGCATATGAGTTTATGATAAAAGCTGTTAAGAAAAAAAAACAGATCACGTTCAATTTAATTCAAAAACTAAGTCGTAGACAAACTATACTGTACAAAAATAAACAAATGAAAAAGAAGCCACATTTAACGGTCCGGTGATAGGGGACCAACAAGGAAATGTGGAAAATCGAAATAGTAAGAAAGTTTTATTGCATTTTTTTATGTGATAAACCCGGGCTACTTGTATGTCATTTTTATTTTAACGGAGTGAATCACAAACTTTTTTCATAAACTAAGAGGCATACTGATTAAAAACACATGTTTTTTTCTCATAATTTTGCAACTTTTTTATACAGAAAACTCGCACAACTTGTATGCCATTTCTTATTTCATCTCCATATACCATGGCTATAATGAAAACAGATAGGCATACTGCTTAAAAACATGGAATTTTTTTAATCTATTTTGCAACTTCATTTCAATTTTTTAGTATGACGAACCCGCACAACTCGTATGCCATGTTACATATCAACAATTCAGGAGACAAACTTTATATTACAACAAATTTTGTGCTGATTAAAATCACGGAATGTTATTCCATACCTGTTCAAAATTTTTGTAGAGTTAACAGTACTTAGGCATACGCATTCAGTATGCCATCTTTTTTTAAGCAGTTTCAGAACAATAACTTGTATACTTATCAGTGGCAGCCTGTTTAAAAACACGGAAAATTTCCTTATTCTCATACAAATTCACTTGACCATACCAACCCTTCGGACCCGCCCTAACGGTATGCCAATGGTTTTCTGAGTATTTTATTTTCGTTATTTCATTACAAAACACATAGCAGCCTGATTAAAATCGTAGCAAAACACATATTTTTCGAACAAATGATTAATAATTTTTTTTTAGGAAGAACCCAGGACGACTCTTTTATTCCTGCCTTATTATCATGAGGAAATACAGACAATACTGTCCGTCCTCCAAAAGGCATACTGAGTAAAATCGTGTCTCAAAATCTGTCACCATCCCCCGGTCTATTAGTATTTGACATATCAACAATCTTTCGGCTCTCTAAATACACACTATCACAGTTGAATTTGAATGTCAGCATATTAGTTTTATTTGCATTGAATCACACAAATTTGGCGTTATACCAATTTTTAACCTCTTCTAAATCGATCGAAATCACATTCCGTATCACATTGATGTTGTATCGACAGCAAACATTGTGAACTTCCTTGAGATCTTGCTAAGTGATTAAAATACAAAGAAGGAGAATAGGGCCGAGTAATGATTCTTGAGGTACACCCCAAGTAGCACACCTATATTGGTAAAATATTGGTGCAATATTGTGAACATATTGGCGAAATATTTGAAATGCAATATTGGCGAGAAAAAAAATGTGAACATTCGGCGATATTGGTCCAATATTACTTGAATAATATTGGCGAAATATGCTTGAACTGATATTGGCCTCAAAATGTTCGCGATATTGGTACAATATCGCTGATACAATATTCTGACAATATTGGCACAATATTCAAAAGTTATATTGTCGAGAAGTAAAATATGAAGATTTTGCGATATGGTCGAATATTGTTTGAATATTTTAGAAATAGTTTTGATGGAATATTCTGCAAGCAATAATGGCTTCAAAATATTTATCAATATTGGTACAATATTAATCGATATTGCTACAATATCATTGGTGGATGTCAATATACTTTGGTAAATTATTAAATGTCCTTCAGTTGATGAAGGTGACACCAGAGTCTGTCTTTTGATCGCCATAACCACTGAGTGAGCTGTCTTGAAACAAATTCTGGGAAGTAGGTATTTAATATACTTTCCTAGGTTTTAGAAGACGTTTTATATGTAAAGCCACCTAGCGGATTTTTATCCAAGTTTGATCATGATATAATTTCAATATGTTTCATTGAATATTCTGCCAATATTCAAATTTCATCTCAATCTAGATGAAGGAAACAATTTGAAGACAATATTGTTTTAACGATATCGATAAATATTATTGAACCAATATTGACCCAATATTAATTAATAAGATTTGTTGAATATTGGCGAAATGATATTCAACCAATGTGTAATCACACTTAGAGATACAATATAGTTTTTATTCCTAAAATCGATATTAGGGGAATATTTTGGGATTGCGATATTGATTCTAGATGTTAAAAACGATGTGAAGACAATATTGTTTTATCCATATTGGTAAATATCATTCAACCAATATTGACTCAATATGAGTTATTACAATTTGTCAAATAAAGTTGAAATGATAATCAACCAATATTCAACAAACTTGGAAATACAATATAGTTTTTTCTCCCTATAATCGATATGACTGGAATATTTGGATTACAACATTTATTCTAGATGTGGAAAACAATATATAACCAATATTTTATTATAGATATTGGTAGAAATTATTCAAACAATATTGACCAAATATTTCGTGTGATAATTTACATTCAAAACTAGTTCAATCAATATTCCACCAATATTATTAATATAATATTGTTTTTTGAATATTTACCTATATTGGACCAATATTGATTTTTCATTTACAATATATCTATATTGGCCCAATATGGAACCAAGATTCAGCCGATGTGATGTGCTACCTGGGACGACGATTGATCTTTGATTCCTTCGATTTCATATTTAGTATTCTGACCATTTGCATCTTATGTCCAAATGTAGACAGAACCTCTGATCCCATGACACTGCAATTTTTAAAGCAGTATTTCTTGATTTACTCTATCAAATGCCTTTGAGAATTCACAAAATACTACACCAACTCACTATCTTTCAGTTTCAGATTGATAGAAATCAGAAGATTAAAAACAGCATCGTTATTGTTAGTTGATGATTGATATCCAAATTATTCGCAAATTATACGAAAGATATAAATCTTCAACAAGAGAATATAATCGGAATCACTGGATTAAGAACAATTCTATCAATTACCATGAGAGTTCACTCTAAAGAACTAGATTTATGGTTTACCGAAAGAATGAGAAATATCAAAATAATGATTACAAATTGAGTTCTCTACGCCGCTGAATGAAGAATGTATTTAGACCCAAAAGGTAGGTAGTATTCCAATTCCGTGCAGTTTCCAGGTGAGACTGTGGAATTTTCAAAATCTTCACGATGGTATATCATAAGAATGAAGAGACCTAGATGAAGCATGATGTACCAATTGTCCAATTGGAAACAGACGTTCATTATGTGCCAAAAGAAATTCACAACAGTCCTGCCCCAAGTAGCACACGTATATTGGTAAAATATTGGTACAATATTGTGAACATATTGGCGAAATATTGGAAATGCAATATTGGCGAGAAAAAAAATGTGAACATTCGGCGATATTGGTCCAATATTAGTTGAATAATATTGGCAAAATATTCTTGAACTAATATTGGCCTCAAAATGTTCGGCGATATTGGTACAATATCGCTGATACAATATTCTGACAATATTGGCACAATATTTAAAAGTTATATTGTCGAGAAGTAGTATGTGAACATTTTGCGATATTGGTCGAATATTGTTTGAATATTTTAGAAATAGTTTTGGTGGAATATTCTTGAAGCAATAATGGCCTCAAAATATTTATTGATATTGGTACAATATTTATCGATATTGGTACAATATTTATCGATATTGGTACAATATCATTTGGATATATTGGTGGATGTCAATATACCTTGGTAAATTATTGAATGTCCTTTAGTAAATGAAGGTGACACCAGAGTCTGTCTTTTGATCGCCGTAACCACCGAGTGAGCTGTCTTGAAAACAAGGTAAAGCAAGTATTTAATATACTTTCGTAGGTTTTAGAAGACGTTGTAAATGTAGAGCCATCTAGCGGATTTTTATCTAAGTTTGATCATGATATAATTTCAATATGTTTCATTGAATATTCGGCCAATATTCAAATTTCATCTCAATCTAGAGGTAGGAAACAATATGAAGACAATATTGTTTTAACGATATCGATAAATATTATTGAACCAATATTGACCCAATATTGATTAATAAGATTTGTTGAATATTGGCGAAATGATATTCAACCAATGTGTAAGTAATCACACTTGGAGATACAATATAGTTTTTATTCCTAGAATCGATTTCAGGGGAATATTGGGATTGCGATATTTATTGTAGATGTTAAAAACGATGTGAAGACAATATTGTTTTATCGATATTGGTAAATATCATTGAACCAATATTGACTCAATATGAGTTATTACAATTTGTCAAATAAAGTGGAAATGATATTCAACCAATATTCTAACAAACTTGGAAATACAATATAGTTTTTTCCCCTATAATCGATATGACTGGAATATTTGGATTGCAATATTTATTCTAGATGTGGAAAACAATATATAACCAATATTGTATTATCGATATTGGTAGAAATTATTCAACCAATATTGACCCAATATTTCCTGTGATAATCTACATTCAAAACTGGTTCAATATAATATTGTTTTTTGAATATTCACCCATATTGGACCAATAGTGAATTTTCATTTACAATATATCCATATTAGCCCAATATGGAACCAAGATTCAGCCGATATGATGTGCTACCTGGGGCGTGCGAATATTTATTTATTCTGCGGACTCTGGCTGGAATTTTCGACCTGATGTAAGTCAATATTTGGCTATGCACTTGTTTATTCACTCGTGGTCTTATAATATTTCATTTAATTTTTAACATTTCGTTCCTTGGACACTTTTACTGCACCGCCTATGGAAAATTATATTTTTGTATATGCCAGTTTCCGCTTTTCGCCACAACTTGTCACTTTCGTTTGAAATACTTGAATATATTTCCTCTGACTTCACTAATCATATATTATTCGAAATGCGATAGCCATGAAGATTATGTGAAAGTCTCACTGCATTCAACGGAAATGGATACATGATAATGTACTTATGGATTGTTTTACTGTTACAAGTAGGTAATGATTCTCCAAGAATTCAATTTCTTCTCTCAATCATAATGTCCGATGTGAACTCACCGTTTCGATAATGGTGAACTCAACTGACTAACAGATAATCTATCGATTCATTGAATATCGTACTAATTTTATGTGATTTTTGTTTTTCGTGGTCTTGAAGTTCGCGTTTTTATATCCACCCCTTCCGCCCCTTCTGCATTCATTGAAGTGTTAATGAAAATGAGAATCTCAGAAAATTTCCACGATACTATACTCTGAATACTATAGTAGCAATAATAAATCAATCTTCACAACACTGACTCATTTTCGTCCTTCCTTAAATCATCGGTTGTAATTCCACTCAGAAAGGGGTTGATCTAGGAGATCCATCGAACTTTCGCCCCATAGCGTTCATCCCTTCGCTAGCCAAAATTATAGAAAAATAGTAAGAGATTATTTGTCATTATACGATATAATTACTTGGGATCAGTATGGATTCCAGTCGAAAAAGAGTTACCCATGATGCAATATTTTCATTTTCAAATAAAGTACTTCACAACATAGACGGGAAGTGACAGCAGCAGTATTTTGTGATTTATCAGAGGTAATACCACGAGTGCTCGCGATACTATCGATAGTAATTCTGTCAGAAATCAACGAGATTAAATTGGTAACACCACGAGTCCTTTAGGACGAGTGGTGTTACCTCAAAGCAATTTGATCGAGTTTAAGATTTCTGATAGAATTGTCGATAGTATTGTGAGCACGAGTAGTATTTATTGAGATAATTTCCCGAACCAACAAAGTAAAAAAAGTTCCATTATCTTGAATACTTCAATAGTTATAGATAATGCTTGATAGACATGAAGTCTGTCAGACTGACATTCATATTAGTACCAAGATGATATTAAGTTCTCCGTTGTTGTTTGGATACGTGGTTGCCATGACAAAGTGGTATTACCGGCTCGAAAGCTATGAACTGCGTATTATCGAGGCATACGTCCCTTATTGGTCCTAATATTGCAGGAAAGGAAGGTTTCATACGGCGAGTGAAATTATCCAAAGCTTTAGATTGATGGATAATCACGGAATACAGCTCTGGAATCTGAATCACTATAGCGTTGATGGCATGGATCATAAATCGTTCAAATCATACTCAACAGGTAGGAGTCAGATTGTGAAAACGACTGCGAAGACCAATATAAACAGAGGTGTTCCACAGGGATCAATTCTGATACCAACACTTTTTCTGCTTTTTATAAACGATTTGGCAACTACAGAGATCGTAGGAGAATGTACCTTATGTGTAAAGTCAAACAAAAAAATTTTAAACTTATTTAATAACAAAACACGAATTGTGAGTAAGAATTTTCTGAGCCAAACTCAACTTTACATTTTGGTGAATTACTCTTCAAGGGCACCAAAAATTATGATCTGGGTTCATTCGATTCGGAATGACCCCTAGAAACTTTTTGAAAAATTTGAAGGTGCGCCGGCAAAAATTGCAAGAGTAATAAGCAATTTAGTAAAAAAAGGGGGGGGGGTTGTTTCTCTTCAAATATCTCGGAAACTATAAAAGATATGTAAAATTTGAAAAAAGATCCTGAAAGGGAAGGAAATTTCCTAAAGACAGTAACACGTTTCGGAATTATATCACCAATATTTAGAATTTTAATTCAGAGGCGAAAATAGCGCTAAAAGCGGCTGATGTCTGTCCCGCTTGCGCTGACTGATACGGACCCTTGAACAATAAAAATAATTCCAATCCATTAAATATCAATATTAAGAACTGAAAAAAATCACTTAACTTAAAGACACTTGAAGAACGAAAATCCATGGGAAAAATTTTTCCCGTAAATATTTTATTACATATGCTTTTGTTAATTAAATAGTTTTTAAAAGTTTCAAATTCACATACAAACCCTGATCATTGTTAAACTAAAATTCTCAAATTTGTTTCACTTCTTGGAGCTATTCTTGGAAGGCTTCAAAAAAAATTCCCAATTGGGAAAAAATTGGGAAAAAATGTTGATTTTCCACTTTGTTATTGACAATCTAAGAGGCTAAAAAATGAAAAATGCAAATAAAGATGTGAAATTTTTTTTTTTCAATTTTCCTATTCGTTCGTGTTTTAATTATTTAAAGGTACATAAAAGTGATTTTTTTTAAATTTCTTACTCAAATTGTTCAAATTATTGTTATAAACAAATAGATATTTGAATTTTTGTTTTTGCAATTTTAATTAGCAATAAATATTATGATCTATAGGAATAAAATCAATTCTTAAAAAAAAACTCTATTGCTTGAAAACGCATTTGTTGATTACCATTAACATTTTCTTTGTTTATTTAATAATCAATTTGTTATAAACAAATGAATTTTCACGATATTTTTTTTTAAATACTGCAAAAAATACCAACATCAATAAAAAATATCATAAAACTACTTTACGTATCGAACCAAAGTTCACAACATTTTACAGACAAATTTCTCTCAAATTTAAATTGAACTTGACCTAGAACACCTTAACATTTAACAATTTCGCAGAGTAGGCTTGGAGACGAATGAAATAGTTAGTCAATGAAGACCATAATATGATATTAAGCATTGTTTGACAAAAAAACGTAAAAGTGTTATGTATCAGAATAAACTGAAATTATTTTAATGTGTGGAGAAAGTACAACCCATCGACAAGTCGCTGTAGATATTACTCTGTATACGACACTCAGAAAAAATGTGCAGTAGTGACTGTTAGTAGAATTTTGTCAAAATTCAAAAGTACTAGAACAGTTTTAACTAATTTCAAAAGACCACATAACCTTCGAAAAACATTGAGTATTTCAAATCAGCAGATGAACGAACGGAAGCCAGAGCATTGTATTGAGAAGTCTAAGAAAAAATTGATGTATACCTTACAAGCCGAATTTTATTAATACCTTGAAGAAACGGTACTTTCATGTTCGATATGGGCTTTCAGCGTGATATCAGGAAGAATGTGACGAAGATTTATGAAGTTTACAGATTTCCATATAAAATATTGTGGACCGATGAAGCTACGTTCACTTCAAATGGAACTGTTAGCTCACAAAATTGCAGGTGGTGGTCTCAGGAAATCTCTAATTTTGTTATTTAATGTAGCGACCAGTACTCGTTTGAAACGAAAGTTTTTTGTGGTATATAGAACAATCAAATTTTCAGACTATATTTTTCAGAGGAAACCTAAACGCTTCGCAATTTTCTTGAATTTTTTAAGAAATACTCTACGTAAAATTTTAGTCAAAATGGCCATTCGAATAATTCAAGATTAGAGGTTTCAGTTGAATGGCGCACATGTTCACAATTTCACAGCAGTTAGAAATTTTCTTGGTGAAACGTTAGGAGGTAAAATAATTGGTAATAATTTGGAACATCATTGGCCACCTCGTTCTCCTGACTTAACCCTACTGGATTTTTCCATGTGTGGTTATGTGAACGTGAAGCAGCAAGGTTAGAAGAACCTGATGCCATTTGACGATATTGACCATTTGGAGAAGAGTATTCGGTGTGTAGCGAATATATAGCCACAGTTCATCAAAAATGTAGTACAAGATGTACACAGAAGAACCATGCTATGTATTGAAAGAGAAAGAAGGCATACAGAAATGTGAAGTTGAGCTTGGCTCAGAAAATTCTTACTCACAATATGTGTTTAGTTATTAAATAAGTTTATAATTTTTGTTTGACTTTACACCCTGGAATTCTTAATTAAGTTAGGCTGACACTATTTTTTGTGAATTTGTTGAAACATATTTAATTGTTATCATATTGTTACGGGTTTATTTTACACTAGAAAACCCTTTCTGTTTTAATACAATAACATCAGAAATTCTCTATCATTGATATACACTTTCCACTCTGTACGCCACTGTATTATTCTTCTTCTTCAGATTCCTCAAAATGACAACTTGATCGTTGTCATGTATAGCTTGTTCCGAATGTTAGTACTTACCTTTGCTGTACTAGTTCGAGCGGACATGAACCGGCCTTAAGCTAATGACAGTTATCAGTTGTTCTATTTTGCGGAATGACAGCGTTGTTTTGTAAACATACTTATGGTTAGTCTATTGTTTTGTACTTAGAACACAAAACCGTAACATTCCTACTCTATCTCTACCCTGTGTCATTGAGGTTACCTATTTCACATTCGAATACTTGACCTTTTGTTTGTTTGTTTGTGTTTGGTTCTGAGATTGAGAAGCTGGCGTTTTCGTCTTGGTTCAGTTGGCAACACTGAATCTTAAGGTGTTCTTTTCATAGCTCCTAGTAGCTCGAGTTAGTTCCTGGACTGTTCCCACCGAACACTAACGAAATAGGAAGCGCCTTGTCAGATATTGACAGTTTTGACTTTGACGTCTGAGAGATACTCTCTTCTTCCTTATTTGATCTTGATGAGTGACTGACCTACTTTGAAGATTTCCAATTAAATTTTGATCATCGTTGATGGATCTTGGGAAAATTCATATCAGGAGAGTTTCTCATATTGTTTGCGAATTTTGACGCCATATATTTTGGAGAAATCTCCGTTCGCTTTGCGGATTTTTGAGGTTAGAAGTCACTTCATCATTGTGTGAAACCACTGGAACGAGAAACTCGCTATCAGACAGCAAACAGACCATCAAAGCTGTTATCAGAACCCTCCCACTTAGTAGAGGTTAGTATTTGCATTTGGGCTCTACTTATGGCCCCATACAAGTGTAATCAGAAGTCAGACTGGTATTGTATATTCTAGGGTGCTCCTCTGCGGTTACCACTCTGCTACTGCTCCTCTGCGACTACCACTCTGCTACTACTTTGCTCTGCTGCGGTTAGTCCTGCTACTACTCTGCTACCGATTATTGGAGTTCCATTAATGTGATTGTTCCACTGTTTCGTTGCTATACGATTGTCTTTCCACTGTTCCACTACTGTGATTGTTCCTGCTCGACTGTGGTTGTCCCGCTGTATATCTGTTGTTCAGCATTCTTTCGCTATTCGTCCCAGCTGTACATGTACGTTGATTGATTGTGTCGTACCCACTGTGCACCTGTATACACCAAGGCACTGATGAACTACAACCACAATAATTGGTGAACTTGCATGCTTGAGAATATCTACATAGTATCAGATAAGTTTGGAATAAGACTGCCCCTAAGGCGTAAGTATCGATTATTGTAAGCTATCATCGTGACGTCACAGGCATAGCCCTCACTGGAGGTTTCATATTATATATTCAAACAATACCATACTCTCAATCACAGCACTCACTTGAATTCATCTTGGTGGTTGATATTTACATTAATTTCATTTTCTTTTGTACGGTGAGCTGAACTGTGCACATACAGGGTGTGTAACGATCAATATATTTTATTAGTAAGGGACATGACTATTTCTTTTATTCTGGTCCAAGTTATCTAAGCGTAAGGGAAGACAAAATCTCTACATAGTTATATATTCTTATTATACCATTTACAGGTATCTATTTTTTAATATTTTAGTAATATTAGTGCAGTGGGTTGTCCCATTCCATCAGGGTGGTTTCGGATTTTTCACTAGCGATAAATCCGTGGCGCTCCGGAAAATTAACCCCATATTTCAATCTTATCGAAATCAATTTTTATTGTCGAATCCGCGCCTACTGAGCTACTGGGTATGTTAGAGGCGTGACACATCATTGCACATTCACTGCTCTCCTTTCCTAAATTTCGCCCCTACCCGTTTCATATGTCTCCACAGCCTACTTCACAAAATTGATGAAAGTTTCATAGCCGGCTAGTAAGAATTAAATTTGAGATTAATACTCTACAAAGTCGTAAACTTTAGTGAGATACTTGAAGAACTTTTATGATTGTTTGTTTTATGATTGTTTTGTATGATGTTTTGAATTATGACTTTGGTATCATTTTAATACTGAAAAAAACTACTCAAATGAATTTCTGTCTTAAATGCTTGAAGAAAACTTCGCATCAAACATAACAAAAATTTTAAGCAGTCATTCTCATTTTCCAGAAATAAAAAAAAATTTTTTGTTGATTCGTAGTGGAAGTTAGTCACATATTACGGCAACTGGTATAAAATAGTTTTGTCGAAGTTAAGAATTTTTTTATCATTTCAGAAATTTCGTAATTATTAAAAAAATAGCAAAAAAGTGAAATATGTAATCGAACGGGAGGATATTTTTCGTATTCACAAAGCACAACTTAACGCCCAAGTCGAATTTCAGAATATATCATTAATATAATTTCAAAACTAAAGCTCAATAGAGGACTTCGGATAAGGATGCAGTCATGCCACCGCACAACTTTTGGCTTTAAATTTACTGACACGTTTTTCGGCAACTTTTATCCGTGTCAGGGTTTCTGGTCGTAATATGATTGAAATTGTTCATAACGATGGGAACATTGAAATTTTCCATAAAATACAAAATTCTAGGGACTGTTTAGGGATTTTTCTTACAAAAAGGCGCTAATTTCAAAATATTTCATTTTCCTGAATTAAAAAAAAGCATATTTCACTTTTCCTTGTTGCCAAATAATTAATCGATCTAGAAAATATTCTGAGCTTGTTTTTCATGGATAAACAACCTTTTTGATTAAAATGCTCTCGGCCTTTCATTCAATAACTTAACTTTGAGGTTACATCACAGAACTTGTTTTGTGGGTATTGTACCCACAAATTCTTCTAAATGTTTTTCGATATTAGTTGTCGAAACTACTGATGCTTCACGACAGGAACAAATGTCCACATGTGTAAGATATATTGAGCCCAGAGATAACATAAATAATATACTACGTGAAGATTTTCTAAGAGTTGTCTCAGTTCAGAGTACTTCATGAAATTATTTGACTGATACAATACAATTCTCTCTTGGTTGTGAATACCTTATCGGACAAGGGTATGATGAAAGGCTGTTTTAATGGTGTCCAAGAAGGTATCCGCCAAACTTGTTCAGAACGTTCATTGCAGCTCGCATTCGAGTTTAGCGGCTTCGAGTAACTCTTGTCATATTCAGCTAATCCGAAATACAATCGGTATTAAAAAATTCCTTCAGAGCATCGGCAAAAAGAACGAAAAACTTGAAAGAAAACATAAAGAAAACCCATCCCGAATTGAGATGGCAAAATCTTACAGCAATGTGCGAAACTTGCGTTTAGAATTATGATGGTTCATTTAGATTCAAGGAAATTTTCAAGGCTATCTTCGAAACTCTTGAAGAACTAGAAGAAAGGGATTTTGAAACTTCTTCAAGAGCGACTTCCTTTTCAAGGTCTATGATTACTAGTGAATTTGTAGTGAGTCTGAGATGCTTGACTGTTGTTTTCATTCATACGTCCACTTTGTGAAATACTCCAGTTGCCTCTCTGTGATTTGGTGGCCGCTTTGCAACATGTTGATTTGAGCATAGATAATATCAATGATTTTCGAAAAAATGTCTAATCAAAATTCGCCAACATTTATTGGAGTATTCTTGGTTTGCTCAAATCCATAAATGAAAAAATAGAAATTCCACTAAGAGTGTCGCAACAGAGTCATAGGGCAAACTATGGAAGCGAAGATCCAGGTCAGTACACCGAGGTGATCTTAGCTCCCGACCGGCCAGCTCAAAGCGCCACTTTTCCACCACGGTCAAATATTTTCATAAATTCCATTCTCGCTTGTTTAGATCGATGTACTGGTAATGTTTGGAAATTATTATTCTACCTGCCGAAGAGTATCAACTAATACAGAAACAATTTCAATTTCAATTTGCATCTTCGTCCTACAGTATTTAAATTATTCTCAAATCTCAGATTGAATAATCACATCGTAGATTGTTGTTATAATTATTGATTTGATAATGTAAACGAGCATTGTGATTCATGAGTTTATTCATGGGATGAGAAGATACCTTGGGACAGGGTAGTCTAGTATTGGCTTTCAAAGCGGTTTTTAGTTACATTTACGTTGGGAGAATATATGGTGTAACTAATTATTGTGTGTATTTTTACTTTGTTATTCGAAAGACAGTGATTATTCTACATATTCTACAATAGGAGGTTTTATAGAGATGTTATATCTGGGTTTTCACTTTGAACTTTTTAAAAATTGTATTCGAGTATTTGTAAACGTGAATTTATAACATCTGAGATGCTGACGATGCTGCTCGATAGTTAGAATTGGATATCCATCGCTTGGGTCCGTGAGACTGTCGAGTCGGCGGTTTTCCTGGAATGTAACCTGATATGCCTGGGACGGTTACTGTAGATGTTGGATATAACAGAGATAATCCAATCAATTAATTCAGATGGAATAATTGAAAACTAGCTGCATAATAGAAGGGTCAACTCTGTGGCTTCGGGATTGGGCTGCCACGAACAAAAAAATCAGCTAATAATATAGGGAATGAAAGAACTATTCAGGCAAACATTTTCGTTTGAATATATCTCCTCCCACCCCCGTGGGCCAGTTCCATGAACGGAAATAAAAATTTTCATAGAAATAGAATTCAGGAAAGTCAACAGATCATATAGAGGAATGAAAGTAGTATTCACGCACAATACTTCGTTCACACATATCTCTCCCAAAAGTAGGTAGGCATAGCGCTCCACCAAATTTCAATATTTTTTTTTGGGTTTTGAATAGGCGGCCACGAACATCAATGAACTGGTTATATAGACATGAAGGGAGTATCCAGGCAAAAAATTTTGTTCACTTATATCGCTCCCAAAGAGCCAGCCAGCTCCATGAATCGAAAAGTAGATATTCATGGCGCTCGACCAAATTTCAATATTTATTTTGGGGGTTGTGCATAGGCGACTACGAACAATTTTGAGCTTATTATATAGATGAATAGAAGGATTATTCAGACAAGAAATTTTTGTTCACTTATATCGCTCCCAAAGGTCAAGCTCCATGAATCGAAAGGTAGATATTCATGGCGATCGAACAAATTTCAATATTTTTTTTAAGTTGTGAATAGGCGGCCAAGAACAAATATAAACTGATCAAATAGAGACTTGATGGGAGTATTCAGGCAAAAAATTGTGTTCACTTCTATCGCTCCCAAAGAGCCAGCTCCATGAATCGAAAAGTAGATATTCATGGCGCTCGATCGAAATTTCAAATTTTTTTTTTGGGTTGTACATGGGCGGTCATGAACAAAAATAAGCATGAAATATAGATTAATAGAAAGACTTTCTATATAAGAATTTTCGTTCAATTATATCTCTCCCAAATGGCGAGCTCCATAAATCAAAAAGTAGATATTCTTTGTTTTTAGCTCGAATAAACAGTAAAGAATTTCTGAGAAGGTAAACTTTCACGAAAGGTAATCCCTGAACATTGGATGGTTTTCGGGTTTGTATATCTTGGTTTCGAGGTAATTCTTCCTGTGCTATTTCTTCTTTTATTGTGCTCATTCTCATAGGAGGAGGCGTGACTTCATTAAGTCTTGATTCCACTTGTTTACTGTATTCCGATATCTGTGGTTGTTTTTGATTTTTATTGCCTGTATCTGAAAAGGGTTTTATGCTGGTCCCTCTGATTACCTGCCTCCATGTTCTACTCAAATTGAGGCCTTCTTCCTTTCGGTTGAAATTATTCGGGTGTTTTTGAATTTCAAAACAACCACAGATATCGGAATACAGTAAACAAGTGGAATCACGACTTACTGAAGTCACGCCCCCTCCTATGAGAATGAGCACAATAAAAGAAGAAATCAGCACAGACACCGAATCAGTTTGGTTCAAACGAACGCTTCGTCCGTGAAAGTTTACCTTCTCAGAAATTCTTTACTGTTCATTCGAGCTAAAAACAAAGAATATCTACTTCTGGATGTATGGAGCTGGCCATTTGGGAGAGATATAATTGAACGAAAATTCTTATATGAAAAGTCTTTCTATTAATCTATATTACAAGCTTATTATTGTTCGTGGCCGCCCATATACAACCCAAAAAAAAATTGAAATTTCGGTCGAGCGCCATGAATATCTACTTTTCGATTCATGGAGCTGGCCCTTTGGGAGAATGACATGTGAACAAAAATTTTTGCCTGAATACTCCCTTCATGTCTCTATTTGATCAGCTTTTGTTCTTGGCCGCCTATTCACAACCCTCCAAAAAAATTATTGGAATTTGGACGAGTGCCATGAATATAATAATAATAATAATAATAATTTGTCTTTATTTGTCCTCAAAAAAAAAATACATACAGAGGGCAAATGGGCGAAGTCTAGTCATGACCAGACGAATCTAGTCAATTCCTACTCAACTCAACCCTTAACAAAAAACTTAAAGAAAAACAGAAAAAAAAAGAAGTATAGTTCAGACGAATGGTTACTTCGAATATGAATTGATTTCTACTAATACTACCTAATACTATATTTAATGTCTAACTATTCTCAAGAACATACAAGATATCTATCAATACACTTTAGTAATTAAAAGGAAAATGTTTTAACAAGCAGTAGCCTATAATGATAATAAACAATATATATACATACATATATGAGGAGAGGAAACAACAAAATAAAAAAAAGAACAATGATTATATAATACTGATCGATTTTGTCAATATTAGTTCACGTAATTGGTACTTGAAAGAATTTTTTGACAAACTTTTCAATTGGCGAGGGAGGTAGTTGTAAATGCGGGAGCAGTCGTATGTGAAAGACCTTTCGTAAAACTTTGTTCGGTGTTTTGGAATGCTTAAATTATTTTTATGTCTGACATTGATGTTGTGAATATCTGTTCGGTAAGTCAACCTTCGATGTAGGCACTTAGGTGTTTTGCTGGTGACGACTTTATGATAAAAACAGGCCTTATGTAAGAATCTTCTTTGTTTCATGGAAAGCCACTTTAATTCGTTCATTTTATGAGAAACTCTATCGAATTTTCTAAGCCCATAGATAAATCGAAGACAAATATTCTGCACTCGCTGTATTCTACCAACAGTCAACGCATCTAAACATGAATCATAAATTACATCGCAATAATTGAATGCCGACAGAACCAAAGAATCACACAATAACCTCTTCGAACCAATATTGAGAATATTCCGCGAATTGTATAACATTCTCATTTTAGAGAACGATTTTTTAGAACAGTTTGATATATAACTCTTGAAGCGTAGTTCGTCATCCATTATTAGACCGAGATTTTTTGTTTCCCGTTTGAGTGGTATAGGAGACTCATTAACAGCGATGTCTATCAGCGCGAACGCTAGCTCTTTCGCCTTCTTTGGCCCAAATAGCAAAACTACACTTTTACTTGGGTTCATTTGCAGAGAATATGTCTGAGATACATAATCAAGGCTCTTGAGATCATCATTAATTTTCTCACAGCTTTCCATGACGTCTGAGATGTGGAAGGATAGCAGTAGTTGTGTATCATCTGCGTAATATTGAGTTTCACAATACGATAAACATTTGTATAAAAAAGATGTATAAATATTATAGAGTAATGGGCCAAGAATGGACCCCTGTGGTACTCTACTTTTGACGTTTCTCAAGCTTGACGACGTATTTTTTATTATAACTCTTTGTGATCTATTTAATAAGTAGCTGCGAAAAAATTCTTGCGCTTTCTTTCCAATTCCTATATAGTTTAGAATGGACAATAATAAATCATGATTAAGGCTATCGAAGGCTTTCGAGTAATCCAAGAGTGTTAAGAGAGTAAGTTTATTATCATCGATGGCTCTTAGAATTTTATCTGTAACATTGAGTAGAGCCGATGCGCAACTATGCCCATGTCTGAGACCTGCTTGAGTTTCAGGTAATATTTTGTTCACGTTTATGTGAGCTGTCAATTGCATGTTAATTATTCTTTCCAAGATTTTCGAGAGTGCCGGTAATATGCTCACAGGTCTCAAATCTTTGAGTAATTTTGGTTGATTCACCTTTGGTAATGGCAATACCTGTGCGACTTTCCATTTTACTGGAAAATAGGATTGTATGATGCAAGAGTTTACGACGTGAGTTATATATGACAGGAGAAAAGGGCAACATAATTTTATGAAATCTATTCCAATTCCGTCAGAACCAATAGCATTTGATTTGATTGAATAAATTATTTTTGTAACTTCTGTTTCAGAGACAGCAATGAAATCCAAATTAGAGGACAATAGATTTGGTTTTTTATTGGTTTTATAAAATTCTATCGTATCTATAGTTGCCTCTGTAGATATTATAGGAATTGAGTCGATGAAGTAGTTGTTTATTTCTTCAGTATTACTAAGTTCATCAGGAATATCTCTGTTTTTTCTTCAGTCATATACATTCATCTCTCTAAAATCCTTCCAAATGTTATCAGAGTATTTCACTCTATGATTCAAATATGCTTTTTTTTATGTTTTACTGCTAGAGTAGTATAATTACGAATTTGTTTATAGTATTCCCAATTACATTCATTTTTGTTTTTTTTTATAGCGATTTAAAGCTTTTTTCATAAGCTGTTTTAATATTTTGATGTTGACCGTCATCCAAGGAGCGAATTTTTTTGTGAATCTTGATATTTTCATGGGACAATGAATATCAAGCAGAATGTCTAAATTTTGATAAAGAAAATCTATTTTCCCTTCAGCCTGCTCTATGTCGAAGATGTTTCGCCATGGAATGGATGCGAGATGGGATCGAAACTGACTCACGTTCTCACATCTTTGATACTCCTGTATTCCCTGATAATTACTTTGTCAGTAACAAAGTCGGTACGTAAAGTACAGTGAATCAACTCGTGATCAGAAATATCTGGTATGGATATGACTTCTTTCTCAACTAATTTCATACCATCACTAAGCAAAAATAGGTCTATCAGAGTTGCTGAATTGCCTGTCACACGAGTTGGCTCATCAATGATTTGAGAGAATGACAACGTGTCCAACATTGATAATAAGTTATTCACAGATGATGATTGCACATCCATGACATCAATATTGAAATCGCCACCACAGAAAATTTTATTTGTAGTCAGTAAAAAGCTTGCCAGAGTATTCTCTAGAGTATTCAGGAATTCATTGCAATTTTGAGTTGGAGGTCTATATAAACTACCGATACAATATGATTCTGTTTTAAATTTCAAATTTATCCATATTTGCTCGATTGAATCATCAACTTCCATAAGTTCATAATGATAACATGATTTGATGTACAACCCCACCCCCCCGCCTCTACCTATTCGGTCATTTCTGACAAAATTATAGCCGACAATATCAACAACTTCCGACAAAATATTTTCTGTGAGCCAAGTTTCCGAAACCGCAACAACATCAAATTCGTAGTCGATAGGAACAGTTTTAAAATTATCAAAATTAGCCACTAGAGAGCGAACATTCATATGAGCGATTTTTAAAGGCATTCTTATGAGAAATTAAACATATATTTATATTCACTCGAAAAAAATATTGAAAAATGCTCGAGCCAATAAATTCACAACAACAATAACAAAAAATGTTCTACAGCCTATTTGTGTTGTCTTGTAGAGTATCTCTGTGCAGTGTCGGCCTGATAGCATTTCCTCTTGGGCCTTGGCAGTTTCGGCGAATCTTCAGTTGTCCCGTCGCCAAGCGCATTTATATCAATGTCCTTTATTTCAGTCGCAGTATACGAGGTGTCTTCAATATGTAGTCGCAGTCCTTTAATCTTGGCATTCAGATTTTTAGAGCGTGCCAGTTTTAAATATTCTTGTAGAATTTTCAGCTCCTGTCTATCATCATAGCTCAAATCGTTGGCGATGAATATTTGTGTGCCTTTCAATTTACCAACTTCCTTAAAGACAGATAGTTTTTTCAGATATGAAATGAATTCTATTTTTACTGCGGTTTTACTTTCATGAGATGTTGCAAAAGAGAATAAGTTATTTACATCATTTAGCTGGATGTTGATTCCTAATAAGTCATTAACTTTTCCCAGGACTAGATCGATCAAATTTTTTCTTCCTTCAGGTATTTCCAACCCAAATATGATCAGATTATTTCTACGAAGTTTCCTGTCATTCAGTATGTGGCCTAGTTCCAAACTGTTACTGGTTTTTTGGAGTTGCTCAATTTTGGTTCCCTGTAACTGTAAACTATCTAGAATTTTTTTATTTTCTCTATGAATTTCGTCCTTCAATTCCGATTTGGTTTTCGACGACTCCGTCAGTATAAGTTGGGATAGTTTATCGTATAGTTCTGCATTGGTTAATTCTGTTCCACTCATAATTTGAGATTCACCCTCGTAATTGATATAATTATTGGCTTATCTCGATAGTTCAGCAATTCATATAAAAAGGAGACAGGTATGCTTATCGCTTTGGAGCAAAAAAATGATATGGAATACCACAAAGAAACGGTCGCACTTTTTCTCGAGTACAATTTATGAAAGCGCCTTTAAAATTTTTAGACTTCTGTAGATAATTCCTTAGATTAATCCGTAACAGGTAGTAGAAATAATTGGATACTATAATCAGTCTACTCACAATGACTTCAGCTGTCTTTGGGTACTTTTTTCAATCAATTCGGATACGCAAAACTGCAGTATTTTTACACAATAAGATGGACAGATAACCGTACTACATGCCTGTTCAACGTATCACTATATCACTATATCTACTTTTCGATTCATGGAGCTGGCCCTTTGGGAGCGATATAATTGAACAAAATAATTTTTTCTGAATAATCCTTCTATTCATCTATATAATAATCTCATAATTGTTTGTGGCCGCCTATTCACAACCCCCCAAAAAAAATATTAAAATATGTTCGTTCGCCATGAATATCTATATTTTTTGAATCGTGGAGCTGGCCCTTTGGAAGCCATGTAGGTGAAAAAAATTTTTTTGCATGAATAATCCTTCTATTCATCTATATAATAAGTTTGTAATTGTTCGTGGCCGCCTATGCACCACCCCCAAAAAAATATTGAAATATGTTCGTTTGCCATGCATATCTATTATTCGAATCGTGGAGCTGGTCCTTTGGGAGCGATATAGGTGAACAAACATTTTTTGTCTGAGTAATCCTTCTATTTATCTATATAATAAGATTATAATTCATGTCTCAATATAACAGGTTCATTGTTGTTCGTGGCCGCCTATGCACAACCCCAAAAAAAATATTGAAATTTGGTCGAGCGCCATGAATATCTACTTTTCGATTCATGGCTGGCTCTTTGGGAGCGATATAAGTGTACAAATTTTTTTGCCTGAATACTCCCCTCTTGTCTCTATATAACAGGTTCATTGTTGTTCGTGGCCGCCTATACACAACCCCAAAAAAAAATATTGAAATTTGGTCGAGCGCCATGAATATCTACTTTTCTATTCATGGCTGGCTCTTTGGGAGCGATATAAGTGTACAAATTTTTTTGCCTGAATACTCCCTTCATGTCTCTTTATAACAGGTTCATTGTTGTTCGTGGCCGCCTATGCACAACCCCAAAAAAAAATATTGAAATTTGGTCGAGCGCCATGAATATCTACTTTTCGATTCATGGCTGGCTCTTTGGGAGCGATATAAGTGTACACATTTTTTTGCCTGAATACTCCCTTCATGTCTCTATATAACAGGTTCATTGTTGTTCGTGGCCGCCTATGCACAACCCCAATAAAAAAATATTGAAATTTGGTCGAGCGCCATGAATATCTACTTTTCGATTCATGGCTGGCTCTTTGGGAGCGATATAAATGTACAAATTGTTTTGCCTGAATACTCCCTTCATGTCTCTATATAACAGGTTCATTTTTGTTCGTGGCCGCCTATGCACAGCCCCACAAAAAAAATATTGAAAATTGGTCGAGCGCCATGAATATCTACTTTTCGATTCATGGCTGGCTCTTTGGGAGCGATATAAGTGTACAAAATTGTTTGCCTGAATACTCCCTTCATGTCTCTATATAACAGGTTCATTGTTGTTCGTGGCCGCCTATGCACAAACCCAAAAAAAAAATATTGAAATTTGGTCGAGCGCCATGAATATCTACTTTTCGATTCATGGCTGGCTCTTTGGGAGCGATATAAGTGTACAAAATTTTTTGCCCGAATACTCCCTTCATGTCTCTATATAACAGGTTCATTGTTGTTCGAGGCCGCCTATTCACAACCCAAAAAAAATATATTGAAATTTGGTGGAGCGCTATACTTATCTATTTTTGGGAGAGATATGTGTGAACGAAGTATTGTGCGTGAATACTACTTTCATTCCTCTATATGATCTGTTGACTTTCCTGAATTCTATTTCTATGAAAATCTTTATTTCCGTTCATGAAGCTGGCCCACGGGGGTGGGAGGAGATATATTCAAACGAAAATGTTTGCCTGAATAGTTCTTTCATTCCCTATATTATCAGCTGATTTTTTTGTTCGTGGCAGCCCAATCCCGAAGCCACAAAGTTGACCCTTTTATTATGCAGCTAGCCTTCGATAATTCCATCAGAATTAATTGATTGGATTATCTCTATAAAACCTCTTATTGTAGAATATGTAGAATAATCACTGTCTTTCGAATAACAAAGTAAAAATACACACAATAATTAGTTACACCATATATTCCCCCAACGTAAATATAACTAACAATCGTTTTGAAAGCCAATACTAGACTGCCCTGTCCCAAGGTATCTTCTCATAACATGAATAAACCCATTAATCACAATGCTCGTTTACATTATCAAATCAATTATAACAACAATCTATGATGTGATTATTCTATATGAGATTTAAGAATAATTTAAATACTGTAGGACGAAGATGCAAATTGAAATTGTTTCGGTATTAGTTGATACTCTTCGGCAGGTAGAATAAGAATTTCCAAACATTGCCAGTACATCGATCTAAACAAGCGAGAATGGAATTTATGAAAATATATGACCGTGGTGGAAAAGTGGCGCTTGGAGCTGGCCGGCTGGGAGCTAAGATCACCTCGGTGAAGAGTACCTACTTTAGAATAAGTATTATAATTCTACTTCTAGATGATTTCATTGATCAACCCTGATATATTCAAGAATATAATAATCTTTATTTATTCAATTAAAATAACATTTCTTGACATTACTAATCTATATCAAAATCATCTGACATGTCTCATATCCAAATACAGAGTGATACTCCAACATCTCCCCTTCACGCATCATTTCTCTCTTCCCTCTCTAGCTTCTATCGACCGAAGAAATCTTCTATTTCTTACCAATACCCTACCACTTGGTGACTTAACTGTGTAAATAGGGTGTTGTCCCAATTCTGTGACTATTCCAATTCGGTCCCACATTTTTGTATTCGGGACTTGTAACCTCACCTTGTGGCCAATATCTATTGGTCTCAAGTCTCTGGCCGTTCTGTTATATAATTGAGTATGATATTCAAAATTACTGGTTATTTTTATCACACTCATTTGCAGTTTTCTGCCACTCTGGCCTGAAAGATTTCAAATGGGTTGACACCAAAGATCTCATTGGGTGTCCATAGAGTATTTGAGCAGGTGAATGTCCACTAGCTCCTGGGGTATTTCTCCATTCTAATAATCCTGGACAAAATTTTTCTTCATCCAATTGACCTGCTTCCATGCATTTTGAAACCAAATATTTCATAGCTTTTATTGCTGCCTCTGCGTGGCCATTACTTTGTGCATATATTTGTACAATATATTTAAAATTAACAACACCCAGGCTAATTGGCGACTGTACACTGAGAAACGTAATAACGTTGTGAAAAATATAAGAATTGTAAGGTAGCAGTACTATGAAAATAAAATTGATATCGTGAAGAATAACCCCAAACTAATGTGGAAAACATTAAAAACTTTAGTCAGCACAAAGAATAAATCTTATATTGCAAGTATCACAGTGAATGGCATAGAGGTACAAAATAATATTGAAAATAGTTCATGGTTTAGACATGGATATTCTTGTGAAACCGCCTTGCAAAAAGTCATAAATGATTTCAACTATTCAATTGATTCAGGTAAATCTATTGTTGTAGTATTTCTAGATCTACGCCGAGCATTTGAGGTAGTGAATAGAGAGCTACTAATAAAAAAACTCAGCCTTTACTTTGGTATTCGTGAAAATACGTTAAAGTGGTTTGAATCATATCTCACTAGTAGACAACAGCAAACCAAAGTCAATAATGATAAATCAAATATAAAGAACAACGATAATGGAGTCCCACAGGGTGGTGTACTGGGTCCCATGCTTTTTATCTGTTTTGTAAATGACCTACTACATCTGGACGTGGATGAATGTAAAATACATCTTTTTGCAGATGATACGGAAGTATACATTGCAGGTGAAAACATCAACACACTAATCTCTGAAATGAACGAAACTCTAATCAAGATTCAAAATTGGTTCACTAATAATAAATTGATTACCAACCCGCAGAAATCTAAATATATGATATTGAAAAGTAAAAAACATCTAAACCAACGAATCATAAATAATGTTCGATATAACAATTATGGCTTGGAATTAGTTTCCATCCACATTCAAGCTTTTGCAGTAATACATATTCAATACCATTTCGGCGTGATGCATCTGTATGCAGTGCAGTTTGTATGGTAGAATCGAAGTGCGCTAGTATTGGAGGTTTCACGAGAGCACTGCGGACTTCTTCGAAAGCTTCATCATGAATCTGAGTCCATAAAAATTATTTTTTTTTCTGTAACAAACTTCTCAGTGGTACGGCATTTATACTTATTTCAGAAGAAAATTGTCCAAGTTGATTCACTAATCCCAAAAAGGATTTCAATTAAGTTAAATTTTTTGGCCTTGGGAACTTTTGAATCGCCTCTACTTTATTTGGATCAGCCTCAATCCCGTCTTTACTGAGTTTGTAACCAATATATTTGATTTCTTGCTGGGCAAATACAAACTTTTTTGGGTTAAGTGTTATTCCCTTATTTCTACAACGTTCTAATAATTGTACAATTCTTGAGTAATGTTGCTCGAAAGTTTCATCAAAAACCAAAATATCATCAACGACTTTTTCGATTTTCTGTATATCTGAGAATGCTTCATCACCCCGTCTACAATATTCATCTCCAGAAGACACTAATCCCATGGGAGCCCTTAAAAAGTGATAGCGTCCCCAAAGAGTTAAAAATGTTGTTAGTTTTTGACTCAAATTATCCAATTTCAACTGCCAATATCCACTAGTCGCGTCTAATGAAGAGAAGAATTTTGAATTTTTATTCACACTGGAAACAGCCTCCCACGGTGATTTAAATGGATGGATGGGCCTATTGACGAAACGATTTAGCATGGTAAAATCCACACAAATTCTCAATTTTCCATTTTGCTTCTGAACAACCACTAGAGGACTGATGAAATCAGTGGGTTCATTTTCAATAGGCTTTATAATGACCTTTCTCGCCATTTCATCTAATTCCTTTTTTACTTCTTCTCTCCAAGCAAACGGAATATTCCTTGGACACGATATAGCATAGGGAATAAATGTTTTCTTCAATTATATATGAACTGATTTTCCAGTCATAGGCTTTAGAGAAATTTCAGAATTGAATACATCGTGATATTTCCGCAACAAATCATGACGGATATTCTCAATTTCTTCTCGTTCTGGAAATCTTGGATTTGCTACAATTTGTAAAATGTTCAAATTTTGTGGAAGTGGCTTAGGAAAATTACTGTGAATGATCCTTAATGCATCTTTCTTCTATCAAGAAGTAGCTCTTTCACACCAACACATATGTAAACAGTTGTATCAGTTTGTAATTTTTTTAACTAAATGTTACATTAGACACTTCCGAGCACTTTTAGCTGAGAATAATCTGCTGATTCCAACCTCAGCTGAGTAGGTTTCAATTTCGACCGTGGATATCTTATCTTCTCAAGAAACTCTTCTCCTGCTACTGTTACTTCTGCACCCGTGTCGAGTGTGGCCAGACAGATAGTGGAAATATTACTCGCAAAACTCAATGATTGTATGCAGACAGATATTTGTCGCTGATATTCGTTCGTTTTATTTGCTCCACTTGAGGTGATTTTCAACCAACCGACCTTTGAAATTTTACCATTTTCTTCGTTATTGTCAACAACAGAAATTGATTTTTTGAAACAAAATTCTGTGAAATGGCCTTTTCTATGGCACTTTTGACAAACTATATTTTTTGCTTTGCATTCTTTTAAACTTTTATGTCATGCTTCATTACATCGGGGACACTTTCTCGAAGAATTCCACAAGTTTGATTTCGTACGATTAATATTGCAAACTTGTGTTTGAGATCGTCTTTCTTCTAATACAGCTGCTTCTTCAGACTGGCACAACTTGAAAATTTCATCTACTGTCGCAGAATCTGGAAGAATTCTGCATTTCTTTCTAACATTGCCGTCAAACAGTGCTTCTATGATATGATCTGCTAAACATCTATCGTAGCAATGTTTGCAAGGATCTGTTAACTGAAACAGTTTTACTTTTTCACGATAGCAAGACATAAATGATCCTTCTGGTTCCTGTTTCCTTGTCATTAATTGGCTACGTCTAATCCTTCCGTTTTTTTTTTGCCGAAAGTAATCTTCCAATTTATCTAACATCTGGGTTGCATTAACATCATTTATTAATCAAATTTCAGCACCAATTTAACTACATCAGATATATCTTGACTAAAAAAGGTCAATAGAGCTGTTACTTGATGCGGCATGGTATTTTCCAATCATTGGAAAATTAAATAATTCTGGAATATTCTTCGCCAATCTTTGAACTGTGCGAGAGAAACTTATTCCTTGGAATGTTTCGTTCAAATGCGAACTACTATCTCTCGTTGGCAGATTCCTAGCTGAATCAATTCTTGATGTACTAGGAGGATTATCAATCTGAACAGCATTGTTTTCAATATTAGACTTGTTTCGATCTTGTAGTTGTAACAGTGCATCCATTTTGTCTTGTAATGTCTTCATTTGACTATCTAACTCAGATTTCATATTGGAGATTGATTGCTTTGTAGTCTCTTCAAGTACCTTTACAGCATCCTGCGTCGAAGATATGGAGGATTCGATTGGGAGTAGTCTTGATTCAATATCTTCACTTGAATCTCCTTTATTTTTCCTCGAACCCCGCGGCATTGCGACGATAATCTCCTAATCTCCAGTGCAGTATCAAACTATCGACTGCTCCATGATATATTCAAGAATATAATAATCTTTTCCTGCTGCCGACACTGTAAATAGTCCATACATGCTTAGCAACAAAACAGGTAAATGGCCTATATCATTCGTTTACTAATTCATCTTGACAACGGAACTTAATAGTGTCATTTACATGCCTAGGGTAATAATGACTTTGACTTTGACAAGTAATACCTTCAGCTTCATTCATATTAATTTTTAGGTTATGAGACCTTTTGAATATTATTGTTGTCTGCTTATTCGGTAACTTAGTTACACGCACAAGCAACTTAGAATGAAATAGCGAACGAATAATCATGAAGGAAGGGTAAGAAAACAAACTTCAATTCAGGCAAATTTTGAGAAATGTCAACAAGCAGCGGGAAAAACGTAATAAGTAACACGGAATGTATCGACTGTTAACATCCTCGGCAAGCGACAAGCCTCGGCTTTGCCTCGGCTCGTACTCGCTCACCTCGAATGTTAACACGTCTTTACATTCCTTGTTACTTAAATAACTATTATTTATTCAATTAAAATAACATTTCTTGACATTACTAATCTATATCAAAAATCATCTGACATCTCATGTCCAAATACAGAGTGATACCCCAACAAACCCCACTCAAGATTGCAGAAGCATAAATCTACTCTATCATCTCTACATATTTTAATTCCAACAGTTTGTTGTGAAAAACAGCTCAGTGTTGAAGAGGATGATTTCATAATGTATAAAAAGTTTTTGGAATGGGACTCATTGAAAGAAGAATTAGACCCATGGAAAATGATATGGCTAAAAGAACCTGTTTCATCTCGACATCATGTACTACTGAGATAATTTTTCTCGCTGAAACGCCTCAAAGCCTACTTGTGGAATTCTACAGGTCAGAAGAGACTGAATACTTCAATGAAACAAAAGAAACACAATTTTGTCTTATTTCCACTAGTTTTTTATATTTACGGCCGGTTTCAAGTATAAAAACTAACTAGATTTTAAATTTGAACCCAAAGATATTTATAATATCGACGAAACGGGGGTCACGACGGTTCAAAAACCTACTGAAGTTGTAGCTGAAAAAGGAACCAAACAGGTAGGTGCACTAACATCAGGAGAAAGAGGAACCCTGGTAACCGTTGCTTTAGCTGTAAATGCTATCGGTAACAGTGTGCCTCCATTTTTTATTTTTCCACGAAAAAGATATCAGGATCACTTCATCCGTGACGGTCCAGTGGGGTGTATTAGAGCGGGCAATGCGAGTGGCTGGATGCAAGAAGAGGAGTTCCTGATATACCTCAATCATTTTCAAAATCATACGAACGCTTCTATTGAGAAAAAGTATTACTTTTACTTGACAACCATCAATCGCACATGGTATTGTCGTCTTGTCATTTCCACCGCACATTGCTCGCATAAGCTGCAGCCATTAGACAGATCTGTATTCGGTCCTTTTAAAAAGGCTGTAAATTCAAATTGCGATGCCTGGATGAGAAATAACCCAGGCTAAACGATGACCATTTATAACATCCCTATTATCGTCAAATCAGCTCTGTCATTGGCTCTCACGCATTCCAATATTGTAGCTGGATTTAATTGCACTGGAATATACCCCTTCAATTAATAGAGATATATTCACAGAATTGGATTTTTCTCCATCATATGTAACGGATAGACCAGCTCCTGGTAACACAACGCAGAATGTAACTGAAATAGTTTCAGAAGTAAGTACCAGTGAAGCTTTATCATCTTCCATTAACGATGATATTTTGCGAACATCACCAATCAATCACACTGTACCAGCAACTGGAAGCAACCACATTCCACCAGCAACACCGAGCAGTCACACTCCACCAGCAACACCGAGCAGTCACACTCCACCAGCAACACCGAGCAGTCACATTCCACCAGCAACACCGAGCAGTCACATTCCACCAGCATTGCCAAACACTTCAAAGGCTCAATTTTCAGATGCTGATCCAGGACCAAGCACATCAAAAGCTATTTTTTTGCCAGAAGTTGTTAGACCATTTCCGAAAGCCCTTCCTAGAAAAACAAGTAGCAAACGAAAAAGTAGGAAATCTGCTATTTATACGGACACTCCTGAGAAAAACGCCATTCAAGAGGAGTATGATTGGAAGCAGAAAAAGCAAGTTAAGAGAAAACTTACTGAGGTAAAAGATAGACAGAAGCCAATTCAAAAGTCCAAAAACACCAAAAGAAAAAAATAATCAGGATCAAAGTGAAGAAAATTGTTTCTGCCTGGTTTGCTTGGAACCGTACGGTAATAGCCGCCCTGGAGAGAAATGGGTACAATGTATTCAGTGTAGTCATTGGTCCCACGAAGATTGTCCTGAACAAGAAGTTCTCTATATTTTTCTATAAATATTTCTTTGGATAGTCCTTATATTGCTTCAATTGTCCCAGGTACATGTTTTATTCGTCCCCGGTACGGAGACGATTGAAACACTTTGACAAGCTCAAGATTTCTTCAAATATCTCAGGTATATATCATTATTGGGAGGAACTTAAAATATTCCTAGAAAACCAACTAAATTTGCTCTCTATCAGTAACTTCGTATCAGAAATTTGCGATAATGGCAGAAAAAAAAATCAAATATCCAAAATGTTTCAATTGTCCTCGGTCTACCCTAGTTTTAAAGCTTAAAGTTATGTGGTGGCATGACTGCATCCCTATCCTCTATTGCAATTTCACAATAAACCTGGAATTATTGCTTTATATGTAGGTATTTTGATATTGTGGGTCATTGTCCACTCCCAATCATAAACTGTTTAGTCGTTTAGTTATATAACTGTTGTGTCAAATGAAATATAATCAGAACGTGCCTGTTAATGTAATGTCCAAACAAAGCCAAGTGTTGGCTGACATTCGTTCGAAACATCATTGATTTGCAGAAAAGAACACGTCGAAGGAAACAAAATTGTCATCTCGCTGTTTTCTCTTTACTTGACCTACAACTTTGCTACAATGGCTTGACTTCCGAACGAGTGAAGTGGTCGGCACTACCAATTTGAACCTGTACCCGGTATTCCTACAAGTTATGATGCTGGTTAACGATCGGAGTAAAAAAGGAAAAGATACCCAGCAGCACCATCATTGACGTACTTGCAGTTATTTTCTTCTTCATACCAGACCGGTTTTGTACTTTTGTTTGATATTTTATTCTACTCCTAACTTCTGAAATATTGTAAAAATATCAGACTGAATAGAATAAAGTGCGTGATTGATGGGAAAAGTAGGATGCTGAGGAGAACAATTATGCAATAAATTATAAATGTTCGTAAATTTTTTGATTTAATTTTCTTTTTATTTTTCAATAAACTACAAAGCAATATAATACAAATATAATTTACAGTAGTAATGAAATTTACAATAAAAATGTAAATATCATGTTGTCGGTCCCACACCAAAATCGACAATGTGCAGTTTCCTGAGTTTTTACTTCAGTTTGTGAAAATACTAATTTTCTACCAAACTCACGAATGTGCTAAATGGTTGTCTGCTGTGAATGAGAGAATTCGCGAAAGTGAAAACTTACGGTTTACATCAAGCAATAGAGCATAAAATGAGCGAGTTTTTAATAAAAGTAATATTAGGAAATCGAATATGCCTCCACATGAAGGACAGTCCGTAGTTATATTCTGATTTGTTTTCGACTCGCAACTGTCATTTATTAATTTGTTATAAACATTTAAATAACAAAAAACGTGTTTTATAATTGTTTTGCTTATAAAATGGAAAGTTATAGAGCAATTTGGTTGCTCTAATGGAAAGAACAAAATGGAATATTTTATAAGTAACGGAGAAAAACAGGAAAAACCGGAAAATTTTGCGATTTTTTTTTAAAATTCATAACTCCGCCAATTTTCAGGAAGTAAGATTAGCCTTTCTCATGAAAGTATTGAATCATGTGTACTTTACGTATGCACCAAACAGGCGCTGTCGGATCGTTAGTTTTGACACAATTGCAATTTAATTTTTTTTTGCACCATCTTGCAGCGTGCCTGGATGCTCTAGTGATAGCCCGATTTCAATTTCCCAAACAGATTATGAAAGTAGAGGAATAGTACTATGAAAATGCAAAAACGGCCGAGCCCGCGTTAGCTGCCGAATGGTAGGAGAGTCCGGGAGATGAGGGGAATTCTTGTTTGTTTAATTGATGACTTGTTTATTTTGTGGAAATTCATGATCACTTTAATGAAACATTCTTGTAATGAATGGGTTACGCGATACTATGCTTCCCCTCATCTCCCGCTCTCTCCTACCACTAGACCGCTTCCAGCAGCTCGGCCGTTTTTAGTCATGTTTGCAAGCAACCTGAGTATAAACGTTTTGTGGTACTGTACTTCTACTCCCAAAATATGTTTTAGAAATTGGAATCGGACCATCACTAGAGCATCCAGACACGCTGCAAAAAAAATCGAATTGCAATTGAGTCAAAACTAATGATCCGTCAAGCCCGTTTTGTGCACGCATAAAGTGCACATGATTCAATACTTTCATGAGAATGGTCAACCCCAGATAACATCGATCTGCCTGAAAAGTAACGACCGACTATGTGAAATTACGGCACTTGAAAGTACTTCAGGAGTACTTCAGAAGTAACTTTTATAAACCACTATCAAATTTAGTTTTTGCAGTTTGTGGTGAGATACTTGTCAAGCGCTTTCAAAACTTATTTGCCAAATATACATTTGAGACTGCCAATCCGTTGCTGGCTAAGTGCCCGTTGATGTCAGATTTGGAGACTGCAGGTGCCAGGTGGCCATATTGAATATTTTGTTGTTTGGCATGTTTGGTTCAATGCGATGCTGTGTGTAATGTGTTTTCCAATCTGTTTCATGGCTATTTTGGTGCGGTTTATGAGGTTCATCCTTTCCACTTTTGATTTCAAAAACTGGGTAAGTACAACAACTGAGTGAGTTACATCAGATCTAATGCCTAGTGTATAAATCAAATATGGCCCAAAACAAATGTTCTGCAATCAAGAAAACATACTAGTTGAAATAAAGAATTGTGACTGACTGCACATTAATGAAAACATGAGTAACGTGAAGTAAACATCTTATTTCAATGCCCAATTTCTTGATATGTGGCACAAGAAACCTATTATTTGAAGACAAAAATTATTATGTACCTAATTTCTGAATCTAGTATGGTTTCATAAAAGATTGTGATTCAGGAAAATTTACCTGCGATTGAGAAGTAAACAGAGAAAACGAAATATTCAGAAGAACGTTTCGCACCATTGAGATAACTGGAAAATACCTGTGTTGTGAAATGTCGAATTCAGTTGAGTAGGTAACTAGTTTATAATAGTTGCTTTTGCTTTTCAGGTTCACTGCTACTCACCAAAGTTGAAAATATTGATGATGTCATACAAAGTTTGACTCTAATGTAGAAATGAGTATATTAACTCTTGGGAGATTTTCTATAAAACAAGAACTCATTCTCAGCTGGACAACGAGAAGTTTGCCTTCATGGTAAAATATTACCATTATCATAATTGCTACCTTTTTTGTACAATCTTTGAATTTGTTTCCAAATCATTTTCAGTATTATTCATTTCAGTGCAACATTTTGAAGACAGTATGTGAAAAAAGATTCAGTTGACACTACAGGGAGAATTTTGAATCAAATACAAATGACTTGGATGTCAGTAACAATTGGACAAGAAGAAATAATGAAAATAACTTCAGTTATTTACTGACCAATATAATGAAACTTATTGGGTAAGAATATTTTTTCATGTTCTTGTTAGCTTAATTTAGGTAGTGGCGGTGGTGCCATCGTATACTTGCATATTTCATTAATATTTAGCTGTATGTTTGTTCAATCAACAATATGAAATTGAAATAATTTCTTAATTCGATTATTTTACCATTTTTTGTTGTGGAAATGAGTGATGACTATTTTGATTTTAGTTTCAGTGAGGAGAACCCATTATCTGAAAATAACACTCAACAACAGATGGAAGATACCACCAGATCATTTTTACGAAATGCATCAGATAGAGACGGAGGAAGGGATAAAAGGAAGAATCTAGAAAATGATTGAAATTATGACTTATTAATAATTTTGGTAATTATTGGGAGTTGATATCAGACGAAATTAGGATTTTTCATTTTTTCTGATCTGCAGGACTTCAAGTAAGAAACAAATATTGAAATCAATTCATTGATCTATTAATCCTGTAATATCAAAAATTTGGATAAAAAATTATTGAGAATAAAGTGGAAACTATATAGAAAGTACATTGTATTTCTGTTAGGAGTATTTCCAGTTTTGTATTTCACTTACACATAAATATATAAGTAGGTGTAAGTCGTCTAAAATGGGGACGGCGGGTAAAACGGGGCATGATGTGTTTCCGCCTAATGAGCGCTGCTGTTCTAGGGTCACTGAATCCTAGAAGGCTTTGGCCTTCTTACGGGTACGGCCAATGGGTGGAGTCTAATAGTTAAAATCTCTTTAAATAGTTCTAATGTTACAAATAACCCACAAAAGCGCCAATCAGGAAGTAAGGGTCATAAGTGAGAGAGAACAGACAATTTTGGAAGAAAAAGTTGGGTTATGTTTCCTTTGAAATTCAGAAATGTCAGAATGTCAAATAAAGTAAATTATTATTATATTTATGTATATCATATTCAATTTCAATGGATAGATATCAATTCTAATTTTTTTTATGGAATGAAATTGTCATGTGTACAATTGACTCGAATTACAAAAAAGCGTCGACTTCCGTGTACGGCCCCGATGTAATGTGGCCCGGCCACCAGCTATTATGGAACATGGAGACAGCCGTGGACCATCACTGCTGCAGACACAAAAGTTTCTTTTAGACGGGCAGAACCTAGTGTTGTTTTCAGAATGATGTGCAAAAGTTGCCAATGCTGATGGTTGATTAAAGATATCCACAGAGTTAACAAACCCTTTATAAAAACACTGAAACTTCTCCATTAATTGGGTTCATTATTTAAAATTAGAGAGTATTGTCCCAAATACTTCTTAGTTAATATAGGTATACCATTGTTTGATCAACACAAATTTTCAAAATTGCATATCCATTTGAGGTTCTGCTAATAACTGAAAAACCAAATAATATCGATTATCGATTTTGAATCTTACAGAAGTGCCTAAAATTCGCGAACATAACACATGTGAAATATATTTGCTGAAAGCCTCTCAGATGAAATCAAGCTTTGGCAAAGATTAATATCCTACATACATTACAATACATCCAAAACATATTGACATGATTGAAATACTACATTTCTGACTCACCCATTTACAATCTTTCATTTTTGTACATTATTATTTGTATGAGTACGAAAGTTCATTCATATACCTAATGAATTCGTTTTTTTTGTATTCCTACCATAAATTACGAAGTTTCTTGAGAAACTGTATAAATAACCAAAAAACATCCAGCAAAGACAATTCCACTCTTCACAAATATCTCCGAAATCTAAATATGAATTATGACCTCCACATGGCATGGTTGAAACAAGAAAATATAGCCATTCACTTTAATGAAATAGCTGTTTTAAAGAGATTGCCAATATTCTAACACTATCTTTTATTTTATATGGTGTAACAAATTTTCTCAAGATAAAAGTCCATATAGAATTTTTAATCTTGTTCGAAAGAAAAGGTTCCATTTTTGCAATTTACAACTTTTCTTTTCTAGGTGCTTTTTTTCAAAGACCATTTTTTGGTCTTTGGTTCCAAAATGAACCTGAAAATTGATAAAATGGGTTGATAATCTGAACAATTCAGAAAAAAATTGTCAGTCCTAGTGAACACAAAAATATCAATACTTACTCTGCACACACTTAACTTTATTTATTGGTCCCTAGAAACATTTAAAGAGGGATTACATTTTACATAAATTGTATAAGAGCAATGCATATTTGATACAAACTGATGAAGAAATCAAACAATTATTAGAAAAGGAATGATGAGAGTAATTTGTGAAATGAGTAATACCTTCAGTCATATCAAAGAAAAAACAGCCAAAGGTGAAACATGGTTATATTATAGGAATTCTGTTAAGTATACATTTCTTAAATTCATTTTTGAATTTAGTTTTAGTCCTAATTTCTGTCACAATTTTCCACTAAACTATTCAATATTTATAGCCATTTCTTTCTCAAGGTTTCCTTTTTCAATCCTGAAAAAAAAAGTATGAATGAAAATATAATCTGTAATTGTCTTTAGTGAGGAAAATGGGACAAATGTATTCTTCAATCTACTAATTAACAATTTATAAACAAAATGATCTTGAACTCACCTCTGAGAGTACAATATAATTTATGACTTTTGTCGGTATGCTTGCAGGTTTTTACTGCACAATAGGTACTTCACTTTCAAAAGAAAGGAATATTTTCATCAGTAAAAAAGTAAACAACATATTCCTAGGTTGAATCAGTGAAAGCAGGGCTCATCAGAAGATCTTGGGACTTGGAACAATCTGCTTTTTTTTTCTGTGAATCTGCTAAAACTATTTTTGATCATTTCCAATGACATAAAAATTGACTTTTGACATGTGTCACTAGTTCAAACATCGGACCTAATTTTCGAGGTGTTTTTGGAACATTGGAGCTATTTAGACTCCACCCATTGGCCATACCCGTAAGAAGGCCAAAGCCTTCTAGGAATCAGTGGCCCTATGCTGTTCTCGTGAGATACGCCATCTACTGTTCTAAGCCAACAACACTTCATACATAAGGATAAAATTGTGGTAAGTAGATCAACTCATTCTATTACTATTAGTGATGCGTTTGACATGTTATACGTTGATTTAAATGAAGTATGAGAGGGTGGATGCCATATTGTTTTCAGTCTATTACGGTCGTCTAAAACGGGGGCTCTATCAGCCGTCTAAAACGGAGTCGTCCCCGTTTTGAACGACATCGACATGCAATTATAAAAATTATTTTATTATTCTGTCTTAAATTTGTAAAAGAGAAAAACATAATTAGAATACCTAATAATTTTGTAATACCAGTTTTTGATTTCAGATGGGGAGATCCAAACGAAAAACTGACAGACAAATTTGGTCAAAAGAAAGTATGGCAGGGGCAATTGCAGCTGTGACTGGAGGAGAAATGGGGTATAGGAGAGCTTCAGCAGCCTTTATTGTACCACAAACAACACTTGAGAGGAAGGTGAAGCAAGCAAGGGTGAAGGGATTATCTGCTGAAGAAGCCGCAAAGAAGAAGTTGGGGCGGTACAAACCAGTTTTTTCCGAGGCTCAGGAAAAAGAGTTGGTAGAGCATATTCTAGCCCTTGAAGAAAGGCTATTTGGCCTTACGTTAACAGATCTGCGCTTACTGGCATATGAGTTAGCAGTAATGAATAACCAACCACACACTTTCAATACAGAAAAGAAAATAGCAGGCAAGCAGTGGCTTTATAATTTTCTTGGGAGACACCCTTCATTGAGTCTGCGAAATCCCGAAAAAACGTCTATGGCCCGAGCCAAAGGCTTCAACCATGTAGCTGTAGGAAACTGGAATACTAACAGTGCCCAAGAAGCCCTCAAAAGTATTGGCACGTAGAGGTAAAAAGCAAGTTGGAAGTTTGTCATCATCTGAAAGAGGAGTCCTTGTAACGACTGAAATTTGTATGAATGCGGCAGGAAATTTTATGCCTACCATGTTTGAAAAAGAGCAAACCCATTACTGATTGACGATGCACCTCCAGGTTCTTTCGCTGTATACCATGATAGTGGATGGATAAATAAAGAATCATTTATAGTATGGTTCCAGAAATTAATTGAATTTTCTAATCCTTCACCTGCAAAGCCTGTGTTGCTCATTTTGGATGGCCACAGCTCACACGCTAAGAGTCTAGGGAGAAAAACGTCATTTTACTTTGCTTTCCACCTCACACAACCCAACGGCTACAACCGTTAGATGTATCATTTATGGCACCTTTGAGTGCTTACTATGAACAGGAAGTTCGAAAATGGTTGATAGCCAATCCTGGTAGGGTTGTAACAATTTACCAAGTAGGAAAACTTTTTAATGCCGCCTTCACAAGGGCAGCCACCATGCGGGTTTCGAAGTACTGGAATATACCCTTTTAACAAAGATGTGTTCCCTAATCATCTGTACGCTCCCTCAGAGACTACAAATGTGCCGATGCAGCACTAACTGAACCGCAGTTATCAAATTCTACAGCGCCATCAGTTCAGGCACAACCACTCACAGTTGGAGCACTAGCTGCAAGGCAGCCTTCATCTTCCGCAGCGCCGCTCCAACCACACCCAGCTATTGTTGCAATACCAGATGAACCACAGCCTTAAACTTCCATAGCACCACTCCAACCACAGCCATCAACTTCCACAGCACCACTCCAATTACAGCCATCAACTTCCACAGCACCACTCCAATCACACCCAGCTATTTTTGCAACAGCAGATGAACCACAGCCATCAACTTTCACAGCACCACTCCAATTACACCCAGCTATTTTTGCAACAGCAGATGAACCACAGCCATCAACTTCCACAGCACCACTCCAATCACATCCAGCTATTTTTGCAACAGCAGATGAACCACAGACATCAACTTCTGCAGCACCGCTTAAACTACAACCATCAACGTCTGCAGCACCAGGTAAACCAACGTCATCTTCAGCTTTTTTTGTATCACCGAAAATGGTAAGGCCTTTCCCACAGGAAAAAGAAAGACAGAAATAGAGAAACTGTGACAAAAGAAAAGGCAAGACAGCGATACTAACTCCATCCCCGTACAAACTGGAATTAGAGGCTGAAGAAGCAGCAAGAATAGAAAAAGCGAATAAGTCTAAAAGGAAATTATGTGAAAATACAACAGAAAAAGTCACTTCCAAAGAAAATAAGGAAAATAAAACAACAATAGCCTTACGAGAAAAACTGCCAAGAAAAACTTTTAAAAAAACAAAAGTAGTAAAAGAAATGGAGAAGTCTTCGTCCGATTCTGAGGAGAATACGGATGAAGCTTGTCTTTTTTGTAATGAGCTTTACATGCATTCCAAAGAAAAAGAAGGATGGGTACAATGTTCTCGTTGTCGAGGATGGGCTCATGAAGCTTGCACTGCCGTCGAAGAAGGAGATGATTCATATCTTTGTGACTTTTGTTTGTGAATTTTACTTGTTTAATTATAGTATATCCTAATTTTTTATTATTTCTTAACGGAGTCCCCATTTTGCCCAACCAGTAGTTCAAAACGGGTTATTTGCACTATTTACATTTTTCATGTTTTATTATTAGGCTAACTAGTTCTCTCCAACAACGTTGGCATTTTTTGATAGATTAAAACTCATTAAACCATCATAGTTTTTCTCGGAATTTATTTTCAATAAACTTCTTATTTATGAGCTGAAAACATATAGTGTTCCCATTTTAGACTACTTACCCCTATGTTCATTTAAATTCAAAATATTGTTTATTTTTTGGTTATAAATGCTAATTGCAGAAAATAAAAGTTTTTGTTCTGAAAATTTCAACTAAATAATTAGTGAAAATTAACCCAGCAATATAATATGATGAAATGTAACTAAACATTTTTTCTGTCAATTCCAATACATCTTTTTGATTGTGGAATTTTTTTCATGTGGTAATTATCAGATTTATTCTGAGATTCAATAATAATAAATAAAAATGAGTTGAATTTAACACAACTTTTTTTTTTTGTGACAATGCACATTCAAATACAAATTACATTTTCAATTAGCAATGCAAAGTTTTTGGAATTTTTTTATTTGGTGTAGTTCGTTTTATTTTGATATTCATTCCACCCGAATGCAAAAAAGAACCATTCTTTAGTACAACATAGGAGCGGTTCATTGTGAATTTCGAAAATTCATGTTTGTAAAATAATGTTAAGTTTTATCGATATCTAATTACACAATATGGTGTAGGTATTATTTGATACATTGCTTTATGCTTTAATAAATATGCGTTATGTCAACTTCAGTTTTTTTTTCAAAAATATTGAGTTTGAGTACCTGGATTCTAGCCATGGAAACATGTAATAAACACGTGTGATTATTTAGACTCCTCCAGAATGAATTTTAGTAAAAATAAACACATTCACGTCAAAAATTATATACAGGAGGATACATTTTGGCATATTCAAGCTTGGTTTCATTTGAACATCATGAATTTGTCGAAAAGTGTCCCCTGTATATAATTTTTTTAATTGAATTTTTATTTCTCCTGAAAAATTATAATTATGGCGAGGTTTCTGAATTCAGCTATATAAAATTATATGCTTTAGAAGTGCAATTTGAATTACAGTCAAATGAAGAAATATTAATGATTGAAGCATAGTTGACCAGCATCAATCGTGCACTGAAATTTGTTGGCTTTGAAGCATTTGTGAGTTACTTTGAATTGCCGGTAGAATGTATCACGGGCAGCTAGCGGCCGCCTGGAAACCGGGAAGCCGGATAAGCATTATTTTCAAGTGCCTGACCAGAACTTGAAATGTCGGGGAACGATTGCCTTAAAAACGCCGGGCCAACCTTCAATGTTATCTGGGACCCTATTTCTTGAAAAATGGCGGAGTTATGAATTTTTAAAGAAATCGTAAAATTTTCCGGTTTTTCTCCGTTACTAATGATCCGATCGGGTCGTAGAACACTCAGTTTTTTTCGTATTTCAATTATCTACAATTCTTTTCATTAGAGTAACCAGATTGCCTTCATTGACTTATTTTTCATTTTATGAGCAAAACAATTTTAAAAAACACATTTCTTATTATTTAAATGTTTATAACATGGACGTATAAATAGGTCCATGGTTTATAACAAATTAATAAATGACAGTTGCGAGTCGAAAACATAACAGAATATAACTACGGACTGTCTTGTCATGTGATGGCAGACTCGGTTTTCTACTAGTATTTTTGTTAGGAAAAAAATGCTGTATGGTTTGGCCTAGTTTTCAAAGCAAGAAGCACGATTATTCTCGAAACTCTTCTAATTCGAAAAGGCAAATTAGCACATTCGTGGTTTTGGCAGGGTGTCGACAATGTGGTGAAAAATATTTGTGTTCATGATCAAATGTCGCGAATAAGTATAGGGTAATCCCATAAAAGGCTGGACCTTGTGCATGGGTATGTTACCCAATCATTGTATTGCAACATGTATTTGGTAAGGCTATTTTTGATCTATGTTACGTTAATCTATAGCTATACCGCGTGTAACAGGATCTCTGTATTTTGGAAGGTAATTGATAAAAATTTGGGATATCCCATAAACATAATGAGCCGTAAGTACTATTTGACCTTCAATGATATTGTTTTTCACTTCCGGTTTCACCAAAATTGATACCAACTTTCGATTTTTGGATAAACACCCTGTATATTATTACATTTCTGAAATTGGCACAATTTTCTAAATCCAATGATACCACATAAGTGACATTTCAAACCACAATTTTTGATAATCCAATTTTAGTTTTCCAGTCATGTGTGCCATGATGGTTCCTATTTATTCTAATTGACCCGTCTAGTGCTAAAAAAATCGAAATCATGTCAAAAATACTAAATTGCGTTTTTTATGAGCAAATAAAGTTAATCGTATCGATTTTGGGGTAAATCAATTTTTTCAAATGTAGCAATATTTGTACCATGGTACCATTTATTAGTCTATTATTGAGTAATTTATTCATGCCTGGTGATGAAATGTGCGATAAATACAATCAAAATTACAGCTGAAAGAAAATAAGAGAATACAATTATTTTGTTCTTATTTAATGCTAAGAAAAATGAACACAAAGCAATGAACACAAAATATTACAACAATTGTACGAAATGCTGTCCATCAACGTCAATGCACTTCTCAACTCGCTTAGCTGTTTCTTAAAGAACGTTCGCTAATTGCTGGGCCGTTATACTATTGCGCGTCTTACTCGCAACTCCAGGTCTTCGCGGGTTATAACGGCGGTTGCATAGACAATGTTTTTTGAATGGCCCCAAACAAAGAAATCAAGAGTTGTCAAATCAGGTGACCTTGGAGGCCATCGCACAGGACCATTCGTCGAAATTACGTTTACTTCGAATGCCTGTTGAAGAATTACCATTCTTGAATTATGTGGAGGAGCTCCATCTTGTTGAAAATACATTCCCAGTCCTTGATGGACAGGCAATCCAGTTAACCTGTCCTCAATTTCATTTTGCAGAGATCCTAAGTATCTAGCTCCACTCAAGGGTCCTTCAAATATTATTGGACCAATGATTCTACGACTGAGTATTCCAAGTAAAACATTGAAATGAACCGCACTTGAAAGTTACCCTTCTGTAACAACCTTTGATTTATTTGTGACCAATACCTTGTATTTGGTCGGTTGAATAATCCCATATTTGTAAACCTAGACTCGTCCGAAAATAAAATCCTTCTCAAAAAAGCATTGTTTGGCTGCACATCACTTTGTGCAAGATCCAATTGAAACACTCCATCCTACGTTGATAATCATTTTCCTACAGGTGCTGGGTCAATTGATATTTGAAAGATGTATAATTTTATAATTTTGTTTGTGCAAGATTTGGCTTTCCGTTTAATTCAATCCCAATTTGCCATAAAGAAACAGTCTTGTCAACTTCTATTGGAGCTAAAACAATAATTTCCATTCTACTTCTGTAAAATCATTGGATTCAGAAAATTATGCAGATTTCAGAAATGTAAAAATATACAGGGTGTTTAATCAACACCTTGAGTGCCATAGCGGTCATTATGACCGCTACGATACTTTCCTGAGGTGCCATAGCGGTCATAATGACCTCCGATTTTGCACCTTTACTGCGGCTGCTTTAAACACATTTTTTAAAGAGGAGTCGTGGTAATCTATTTGAATACATTCAATCTTAGATTGGTACTTCTCAAACCTCTGTCATTGTACTGGGTGATATAGAATCTAGGTCATATTGATCTTTTATATGCTGCGAATGGAACATCATCGACTTAGAAAGCTTAAATTTGAAGTTGGTTACGTTGCACGCAAATTTGGCCATTTTCAACATTTCAAGTTATTGTGAAAATCCATTACCATTTCAACTCCATTTTGTTTCAATTCTCTATCTTTCTGGTTCAAATATTACAAAGGTGGGGGGGGGGTCTGTCGAACACTGTAAAAATGATTGTGAAAGAGGGTATTGATTCACCTCAAAACATGCAAGAATATTTTTACCACACCGAAAGCAGAAATAAGAGGTAGGCCTACAGTATGTTACTATAGATAATGTTCAAAATAAAATTGATTTTTCAGAAAAATATATAAGTAAGTACATTTTACTACTGAAAAATTGGGTTACAATGTTTTTTGACTCGCACGGCATTTCCTTCTGTTAGAGCAGAAGATGGAGTTTATTCAAAGATCTTTTATAACTGATTGAGGTGTATCTTGTTCTTGGGTCACACGTAGGAGTTGTGATTGTTTGTGGTGAACTAGCGTTATATCAAAAATGAGTTCAAGTGTAAATTCTTTTTACAAATTCAGTGATTTTTTGAGTGGCTAATTATAGCCAGATCCACTGTAAATATTGTTTCCATCAGATTACATGATCCCATATGGGTAATGCGTTGCCATGCATATACATGTAAAGTTACATAACTCATGTAATATAATGTGGAGTCATAACTTGACTTTAAATGTGAATTTCCATTATATTCCATGAATTATCACTTGTATACTTATGTAATTTTCTTCATTATTCCAGATTTAATGGCGATTTCTACATGTTTGATTAGGTGTTTTACCATCAAATTCAAGTAATGACAATTGACATACATGCTTTGGTATGTATTATTAGATATATATTCAAGTATTTGTGCAGAAAAATACAACTTTTGTTGTAAATTAAACTTGTATCAACATGAATTTTTAAATATATCAAGTGCTTTTCCATACATTCCCCGATAATCACTTGTATTTTCATGTGATTTTTTCCCTAATTAAAGATTCAACGGAAATTGTTACATGTCTGTTAAAGTGTCTTCACCATTGTTTTCAAGTAGTGTCCATTAAATTTACATATATAGGCTTATAATTCCTTAATAATATAGAGGGGGAGAAATCTGCAAAAACTCAAACTCTCAAATCATTTGAATGTTGTTAGAAAAATTATTTAAAATATCTTACTCTATACTTCAATTTGGGAATTAACTAAATTGTTCAGCTGACCTAATAAGATTTCTCACTCTCCGATTTCATGTTCGAATTGAGATTATATCTATCCACTAGAGATTTGAATGTCGAATAAATTCTCAAAATTATCTCACAGTTGGGTCTGCGACAACGGAAGTTTCGAATCAATTTCCTACGAAACTACTGGTGTTATTCATAATATTATGGAGCGAACAATGAATAAATGAACAAATGACTATTATTTCATGACGAATATTTCATATTTTTTTCTCAGTACCTATTTACTCACCTGATATATAATCCGATAACATTTTGGCACCCACGTACTCACTGACATAAAACACAAATGACGGCTTGTTTTTGAAACCTCCCTTCGCCAGATGCCCAACGATGTTCATCATACCATCATGAACTGTGAATGAGGATTGGGCCGAAAGCCGGTAGGTGCGCATGGCGATAGCGTTATGGAGAATTACTTTTAAACAAAGGAGAATTTACACTTTACTTGTAATATTCTGTAAATTGGCGTCATTTCGCTGTAACAATACGTTGTTTTACTGAGTATCACATTCATTTACAGTCATCATGTAAACCAGCGGAAATTACATGTAATAAAGCATTGAATTTCATGCTCACTGTGAAACAAGGGAGAAATGGAGGACATTTACCTGATTTTACATTAAAATTTTAAATTACCTGTGCAATCAAGTTATAATACTAGCAGGATTATGTATACAGGGTGTTTCATAATAAATGCGCAGGACTTCCGGATGTGATAGCTCGTTCAAAAATATTGTCGCTACTTAGGGCTACTAGGGTAGCATCCTTAGCCGTATAAGGGGTTGTTTCCCTGTTACTAAATGCGACTTGGGGTGTAGCTACAGATGGTAGCTATAGTGAATCAAGGAGTAGCAACAGTGCATAAACATTTATTAAATAACAACTGGGATACGGGGGGAAAGACAAATATACATTTGAAATACGGGATACTCAATGATAAAATACTTAAAACAACTCTTACCTAAAACTATCACGAAACCAATACTTACAGCTAAGGCCAGAAGGGCCTAGCCTGTGAGGCTAACTGAGCGTCAGGGCTCTCTACTCTATGGGAGTCTATTACTAACTAACTACTCAATCTATTCCTTTTGTATTTATATAAGGAAATATGTTTTGTTCATTCGGTCAACGATTTTAGCTCGTCACGCGACTTCGCTAATTTCAATGTCGGTCACATATGACAATGAACTTCTATATCGTGGACGAATCAATAAACAATAAGATGAATGGATCAATGCACTAAAATAATTCAAATTCAACATTTACGACAATATGAAAAAAAGTTTCTATTAACTTACCCTCTAAAATTTAATATTTTCGAGATACAGGGTGTTGAAATTTAATTTTTTTTTTGTTTTTTGCAAATATCTCTGGAACCGTTTATCGCACAAAAAACAGATTTTGAACGCATTTTCTACTCATAATATGCTATGTTTTGTGCAGATTTTTTTTATTTTTTATAATTCATAATAATGAAGATTTTGAAGGGGTAGTGGGTGTTTTTTTCTCCAACTTCTACGCCACTAAAAAAAGTATAATTTTGAGCAGCCCACTCTAACAGCCAATGTTTTCTACACAAAAAAGGTACTCTTGGTCATAAGCTCTAACGTTGGCCGTTTTCAAGAAAAATCAAGTTTCATGTTGAAAAACATGGTACATTTTTTTAAATAATATTTTTCCTAATTATACAAAATTTATTTAAACGTTAGAAACAAGTAACAAAACTAAATGTTGACTTCTTAATTGCAAAATAAGAAAAAAACAATAACAATCATACTCAGTTGAATTGTTGGAAATGTCCGCCATTAGCTTCAATGCACGCAGCAATTTTTCGAGGAAAAAACATTATATGAAAGTTGATTTTTCTTGAAAACGGTCAACTTTAGAGCTTATGACCAAGAATACCTTTTTTGTGTAGAAAACATTGGCGGTTCATATAGAACGCTCAAAACTGTACTTTTTCCAGTGGCGTAGAAGTTGGAGAAAAAAACACCCATTTCCCCTTCACCAAATTTTCACCAATTGTGAAGTTGAGAAAATAAAAAATCTGCACAAAACATAGCTTATTATGAGTAGAAAATGCCTACGGAATCTGTTTTCTGTGCGATAAACGGTTCCAGAGATATTCGCAAAAAACGATAATTTTTTTTATTTCAACACCCTGTATCTCGAAAATGGTGCATTTTAGAGGGTAAGTTAATTGAAACTTTTTTTCATATTTTTGGACGAGCTATCACATCCTGAAGTCCTGCGCATTTATTATGAAACACCCTGTATATTACATTTTGGCATGTATTTTTCCACCCACTTTTCACTGTGTACATCAGAAAAATCTACAGAAGCTTTTTTCTCATTATGCTATATAATTTTGATTCTGGTTCATCGATTGCACATCTACATTTGTTAATATATTTGATTTCCATTTCGCTTTCATTAAGTTGGGAATTTCGGACTCATTGGTATCGTGTTTGGCGGTATTTGGTACTGAGACCGAATAAATCCTATTTAACCTTCCACTAAATGACACAAATAACAAGATCGTTCTGTATTGAACAAATATCTTTTCACAAATTTTTGTTTTTGATTTCGTCAGTTATAAGTACTTTTTCTAAGTGCCTGAAAAATTATGATATAGTGAGTTCTTTTACCAACAAGTTTGGTAGCCAGCGATACACTACTATCAAAATTATCAGCAATGGGTCTTCTTCTGGAATATAAAAGTTTACCAGACAAAAACACCACATTGTTTGTTGCAACTGATGTATCAGAAACAGGTTCTTTCACAACATATATTTTCAAATTTCAAGTTGGTAGGTATATTCATTTCCACAACACAGGTTGAATCGTTTTATTCCATACTTGATAGCCTTTTCTGGGAAATATTGCTTCATTTTCAACCGTCCTCTGAATGGAACTGGCGATTTATTGATACCAACGTAATGTTTCTCCAGTTATGAATCTCATTTTATGGAAAGTGCTAGTAAAAATGAAAAATTACACACTCTCACGAAGTATTGAAATCCTTTCTTTGTTATGATTTGTGGAGCGAACAGGTTTCGAAAGGACATATGGTTGGCCAATAATTGACAACATGTAGCTTATGATCTTAACACTTCATATTATATCCTGTGAGACTGATGATTCCCTAGATTTCATTTCTATTGGTTGAGGTCTATTCATGAAGCCTTGACCAGTGTTATTCGATCAAATTTGATTGAATCAAGGAAATAATCATAAGGGTGTTTCTTTACTGTAACCAAACAGAATTCAGCCTTTCCGATTTTTCGTTTTTAAACTGAAAAATTTCATCATTTTCAATATCGGCAATGGCTTCAGATTCGTCCGTTATTTCATTTTAAAAATTGAACATATCTTCTTAATTTACTGGTTCATCATTCATCATCATTTTGTATCCCTTTTGGATTATTCAGATGTCGACTCCCACGAATTTTTTCAGTTTATTTTAATGTTTTTAGATATTTATTGGGCGTACCGGAACGTCTTCCTTTCAGTTGATGAATAAACTAAGTCTTCCCAAAAATTTTTAGATTAGGTAAAATCAGTACTTCCTCGTTATATGAATGACACTCACATGTTTTAACAATGTTATGAATAAGCTGTAAATCTGAGTGAATTTACTTTTTTGAATAATAGCAACATTCTACTAAAAAACGATTGCAACCGCTGACTTGATCAATACTGTCACATAAAGAGACAATTTGGATATTATATTTCATGAACTTCCAGTTAGTGAAGTTTACTTCAAAGAATGATATCTTCCAGTGGCACAATATACAATTTACTCATTTGCCCTTTTACACTTTTATAGATTATCTTGATCTCACATTAACTCATTTTCAGACTGTGGAAATTCATTTCAAGAGACGAATTGTATACATAAAATCAAACTTCAATATGTCTGAAAGTGTTCATGTGGCTTGGTCTATTCGTCCATAAATTCACCAGAATTCATCCTCATATCATTAGAAGTCAGTTCTGAATTACCGGGTAATAATCTATTTACGTTTTGAATTTTATTGTTTTGTGAACTATTATTCTTCATATTTGGCAGTAAATAAATGTTTCTTTTTAATTTTTGTTATTTTTTTTCTCTGGTGTTCTGGCATCGACTGCTATGGTCATTAGCCACGTGTTCTGGATAGGCCTGTCACGAACTCCATGCGCCACCTTAGGATCAGCACTGTTCATTGGAACGCAACAGTGAATCGTGAATTTTTGTTATTATTATTATTACCATTATTTCGGGCTGGAAAGACAGGAATATGTGTATGAACCCATCCCTGCACCCTACTCACTGCATTCGAAATGTTCGATTCGAATATTAAACTATTTTGATTTCAGCTCCATCTAGTGGATGAATCTTAACAGACCATCCATTTTTCTGATGAGTATTCCTGGAAAATTGTTAAGCTGATGAAAATGGACAAGGTGCAACTTTCTATAAAAAAGTTGTCAGCACTTCTGACTCGTCCTGAAGGATTATGTCAGGAACGTTTCAATAAAATTTCTAATATTTCAATCCTATACCTATACTTCAAATTTGAAATTTCTATATGATGCGATAACTGAATGGTAGGCTAATCTCATATATCATTGTTCCACGGTACCTGTTTTCTATGGCATCTGGGTAAGTCACTATGAATTTATTGGCAGTCAAGGTGTTAAAAATCGAAAGTTGGGATCACTTCCGGCGAAATTGGAAGTGAAAAACAAATCATTTGTTGGTCAAAATGTGCCGCTCATTATGTTTATGGGATATTTGAAGTTTCAATCGATTACCTTCAAAACTAACGGACATACGGGGGGTGTACCATGATCCTGTTACACCCGGTATACAATAATATAAATAGAATGAAGACAAAAGGCAGAAATAGAAGAGAGATATAAATGTATGTATAAAATACATTTTTAGATGGGTGAATTCATAGAAACCAAAATATCAAAAAATGTATTCTATTCGTTACCGTTTGAGAGTTTGTGCGAGGTTGATGTAGACATAGGGACAAATTTATTTCATATTATTTATTTTTGAATTATCCCATCAATCTTTTGTATTGGTCCTTTTTTTAAGAAATGTGAATGGTTATTTTGTTTTACTACATCAAGAATGTCAGAATATAATATGGGACTGAGGTAATTGAGATATCTTTGGTTTTTAGTGGTCGCTACTTTCGGAATTTTTGTAGTTCGCTGTTTAAATTTGGTGTTATGTGTATGGTCGATTACACTCATATTTCATTTGTATGATGATGAGTGGCTAGATTGAAGGAGAAGAAGATTGAAATAATTGGCCAGACCTTGAAAGTTGACGAATCGATTGCCAATTTCTAAGATCAAAAAAAACATCCAAAATGTGTATTTCTCGTATTGTTAAAAATTGATAGAAAAAGCGAAAAAGCCATGAGCTTCCAAACAAGGAGGCACATCATAAAGTTTAACATCTTACCGAAGACTCATTTAGGATTTAGAACTGTACTACTACTCTTCTGTAGGGTCGATGGTTTGTTATTGCCACTGATTGAAATGAAGTCACCGTATCGATCCGTTCTGACGTCTGTAAAGAATTTGGTACAAAACATCATCGGCTCCAACGTGTTATTGGGGAAAATAGGGAAAATGGGGAATTGTTTCATTAGTCATTAGAGTACTATAAATCTCAGTTGAATCCCTTGCTTTATGCTATTCACATTACTCGTATTGACAAATATGTCACTTTTTGCAACTCCCACTATTGTGCTGATGATAATCAGCGGTATCTATTATATCATTCAAACTGAATTATGCAAACGAGGCATTCAAAACGTTCAATGCATACAGTGCGGCTTTTTTTAGTCCCCCCCCCCCCCTCTTAACTTTTGAACGGTTCGACGTACAAACATGAAAAAGAAACTGTTTGAAGGATTTCGCTACTACTACTTTTTGAAACAAACAAAATATGGTGATTGCTCCACAGGGGGCGCGGGGAGACACTTCAACTCAAAATTTTTAAATGATATGGGGGGGGGGGTCAAGTGTCACATCGTTGAAAAGAGAATTCAATTTTCTTTACAACCATCTAAATATTTTTTAATTTAGTTGAGGAATTTTTTCCCAATTTCGATTTTTATGCCTATCGAAATTTTCCAGTTGATGTGTTCCCAGCGCCATCTGTACCGTAATTGCAATATTTCTTCTCTCAAAAAGAAGTATCAATAATACCCTTTGCAATGTTTTTGTGTTCATTATTCCACAACAAACCGTTCAAATTTATCAAGCTATGACTAGTTTTCAGATCCGCATTTATATTTGATATTTCGAATTTTAATTGCAAAAAAATACTAACGAAATTCAAAAACAATTAGATGGTTGTAAAGAGAATTGAATTCTCTTTTCAACGATGTGACACTCGACCCCCCATGCCATTTAAAAATATTTTTTGTTTCAAAAAGTAGTATCGGTGAAACCCTCCAAACTGTTTTTTATTCATTTTTGTACGTCGAACCGTTCAAAAGTTAACAGGGGGGGACTAAAAAAAGCCGAACTATATATCCTTGTTACACAAAATGTTTAACAACAACACTCATCAATTCTAAAACCATATAAATCATCGGTTATACTCTGTGGACCCGATTCTGAGGTCGCACAAGCTGCATGAGCTAGACCTGCTCAAAGAAAATGCATTATGGTCTAAACTGCTCTATGACACTCTATGACACGCCCTAGCATCTAGTATCAGGAACTATACTCCGAGCAATGAAAGAAATAGAGAGGGCTTTTCTATCTCTTTCTTGAAAGCATCATACCCGACGTTGTTTACAAACATCAAGTCCTGAGTCATATTAAAAAAGGGCATTATCGGATATTTCCGTTTGAACTCGTTGAAAAAGTTGGAATTCCGTATTATATTCACTCTTAACTTGGCGATCATGTTTGTTTACGTCCGATTACGACTTATTTATCGCCTTGTCAAATCAAACCATGGGCGTCGCAGCAAGGTACTCATGGCATAAACCATATTTGATTGCAATTCCGTATCGACCTTTTCAGTGGTATTGAATAAGTTGACTTTTCATGAATCTGCTAATTTTATCCCGATTTTGAGGCAAAAATACAGTATTTATTGAAATAACTGTAAAAAACTCTATTACTATGTAAGTAAACTTTAAAAACGATTATCTATCAATAATTAGTAGACTCAATCTGATGGGTACTGGATTATCATAGGGATTATCACGTAAGTAATCGGTTCATCAGAAGTTTTCGATGTTCCCAATTGAATGAAATTTTGTAAACATGGAATATAACATATATCAACATGAATAATCGATCTGGAAAATTTTCAGTGGCGTAGCGCTTCTGGTGAAACCGGACGTGGACACAAATTTCTTCATTGTAAATGGAAAACTGTAAATCATCGCAAGTTAAAAATCTTATCAATGGGTTGAGTATAATTTTGAATCTTTTGAGAGAGCCCATACTCCCAATTCCAGGAGATTCCTCATTGAATTTCTCGGAAACAGGTCAGTTACTCTTGCACAAAATTCTCTCGATCATTTTGTCCTCCCAATATCGCCTCGGACAACATCCTCTCCCAGATCATTTGCTCTCGTGTAATTTCCTCTCACTCACAATCTCTTAACATTATTTACTTGTAATTTATGTAGTGGATTGTACCTGACGAATTAAAAGAGGGTCTTGTTGGTGTGGATGGTATCGTTTTTCGTACACTCGCATTTCGTACACCTCAAAAAATTACCTGAAATATTCTTGTTTGGTACACTGAATTAATTAATGAATTTTCCGATTCTCGTTTCGTACATCGACCACGCAAATTTTCACGCACTAAAATGTCTAGGTAAGGTTAGTTCGTTCTGGTTAAATCATACTAAAAAATTACTCCTCACAAAATGCACTTTCACGAGAAAAACTGTTGCAAAACCTACCTAACTACGTTATCAATTTCCACGAACTCAAATGTCTACGTAATAGACTGCAAGCCCATATAACAATTTTGGGGGGTCATTTGACCCAGCTTGAAACATATTCAGAACGATGCTGCTATATGATAAAATAACTTCAGTCACTATGCCGTTAATTCTTGGTGGTGCAAATGACTGTAATAATAATAATACTAATTTTTCATCTGAAGATGTGCTTTTCCGACAAAATATTCCTGTACGGCTTTCCTCACGTTGGTAGATTATGAAATAATAATCTCCTAGAACCTACTGCCGTACAAAAATAATGGGACCGGAATCCAGGATTTTTTTTTTAATTTTCGGAAATTGAAAACTTTTCCTGGCTTCCAGTCCCATTATTTTTATACGGTAGTAGGTTCTAGGAGATTATTATTTCATAATCTACCAACGTGAGGAACGCTGTACATGACTATTTTGTCGGAAAAATTCATCTTAAGATGAAAAATTATTGTTATTATTATTACAGTCATTTGCACCACCAAGAATTCACGGCATAGTGACTAAAGTTATTTTTTATATAGCAGCATCGTTCTGATAATGTTTCATGCTGGGTCAAATGATCCCCCCAAATTGTTATATGGGCTTTTAGTCTATAAGGTTGATCGTTCTGGTTAGATCATCCTAAAAAATTACTCCATACAAAATGTATTTCCACAAGTAATAATGGGTCGGTGTACGAAAAAAGAAGGCGTAAAAGGGTTACCTAATTCAATGTACGAAACAATATCTTAGGATTCTTAGGAACATTTTTGAGGTGTACGAGACGCGAGTGTATGAAACAACGAAGCAGGACCAAACCTTGGTGTGGATGTACATAAAAAATGGATTAAATCGTTTGGACAGATGCCTTGAAGTAAACAGTATATTGAAGAGAAGTGAATTGACAATACCACTGAAATTTACTAAGAGTCCAAGAGGTAAATTTAATTGAATTATTCAGTATTTTAGTGCGAATAACATGAGAACAAATTGAATAAGACCTAACTCTGTGCGGAAAAATTTCAATTGTGTGAGAGCGAATAACATAGGAGCAAATTGAATGAGAGCAAATTGGTTGAGAGCAATTTGTGCGAGAGCAACTTGTTCAAGAGGAAATGGACCCGAATTTCTCCAATCCGTAAATGAAAAGTGATGGACTCCAAAATTGTAACTTACCTTATCATAGAAGGCTATGATTCTCTATATAAAACTTTCTCTCAAATACATATATAAATCACTTCTTCAAAGACATTTTTGTGTATTGTACTCCTAATTCTTCATGTCCCTCTTAGACAAATGGAAATAAGCACAGTTTGTATGGTGAATTTCGAGTTTGGGAAGATGCAGGATTTTTTTTTTGAAGAAAAACAATTTCTTAGGAATTCTAAATAGGTATAGGCTCTCCTATCTGTATAAAAAAATTGCTGGTTACTGTGAAGGATTCATACCTAGCGTCAAAGAGGAGTGCAAGCCATATATATGTTTTCCGAGCTATTCTATTGATAACATTGTGCCCAGTTATTCATTAAGATTCACGTTGGAATGTCTTTCGAGTACATAATACATAGTTCAGTGATTTTTTTTTAATGTGAATTTTTGTTTATGGAATATACTTCACTGTTCGGCAACTATAACAATATAATTACTTGGCAGTTATGTGTGTGTGTGTGTGTGTTTGGAATGTATGCTATTTTAGAGGAATTCGTGATTGTGAAACCGATGATATGGACACAGATGATACCAGAAGAAAGTGTATAAAAGTAGCAACGAGAACTATAATCCGTCAGATACAAAATATTAGACTACTTTAGCAAAGGAATAGAAGGATGCAATCAAAAATTGATTTGTTTCAAGTTGGACAGACGATTTAGAATGAGCAAGTCACCGCTCCACCCTGTGAGCAAATCAGGACTACATCAAAATAGAGCTGTTGTTTGGTATATCCGCAGATATGTCTTCAGAGATACATATCGGCATCTATTTAACTCATAAACTATAATGACTCTCACCTCAATATTTATACTAGAGACTGTTTGATATTTAAGAAACAGAAGTAAAATAATAACTACATGAGAAATTCTCGTTTTGCCACCAGACAGACTTGAAATATCGATCGCTCCCTGAGCCTAACTCTACACAAGTTAGGACATTACCTTTAGACAACTCTCAGAAACTTCTTTCTCAGAGGATACCAATAATCTAAATTCGGAAAAAATATAAGAAATAGAGTTAAAGAGCTACTAAGGCATTTACTATACTTGAATGAGTATTTCAATGATACACTTTCAACATAAACTTGAATGTAATATATTTTGTGTACTATAGTTTATATGTAAATTATGTGTATTATACTGCATATAGCATATATAGAGTGTATTGTACAGTTTACTGATGTGATTCAACAATTTGAATATTTTGATTGATTTGGCCGATACTTGATGGATATCCATAATTACTCAGAATTAAATAAAAAACACTTGTTTTTTGATATCGACAATATATTACTAGATGTAATATGTGACGCGTTTCGCTGTTAATACAGCTTTCTAAAACATAAAATGGAATTCAGTAAATGTACAACCATATTTATAGTAATTTGAAGTAAGGTAAACAATAGAAGAACGGTACAATGATACACATAATGATAGACAGGTAGCTTGCTACCTGTTTATCGAGGATCCCTTCAGGGTCAACACAGAGATGCATTTAATTATTAAAGAGATTAAGAAGTGGTGAATAATTTAAATCTAACTGGTCATTGAGTAAATTATTGGAATTTTTTCTTTTGTTGATCTCTAATGCTTCTAAGAAGTTAAGTTTTAGACCTTTTCTTTCTGAATGCAAAATTTCAAAATTTAGATCAAAAGTATGATTTTCATCTATAAGGTGATTTGAATAATTTGAATTCCTCTTGTGGTTATCGAAGCATCTTTTATGTTCAAGTATGCGGGTTTTAAAATTTCGAAAGGTTCTACCGACATATATTTTAGGACAATCTCCACATTTTAATTTGTAAACCCCTGATTTTTGTGATTTTTCGGTTTTAGTTTTATTGTTTTTGATGAATTTGCTCAAATTATTGTTCGTTTTATTAGAAGTCGTGAAATTATGTTGTGTTAAAAATGATTTTATTTTGTCACTGGGTTTGCCTAAATAGGTTGATGAGCAATACTTAATTGGTTCTTGTTTTTGGATGGGGTATACTTCGTTGATAGCAACTGAGAATTCTTTCTTTTTAATAATTACATCTATTAATTGTGGGTCATAACCATCATTATGTGCTGTTTGTTTTATAATATTAAGTTCTTTTATGAAGTTGGAGTCTGACATAGGGATATTGAGTAGTTTATGTATCATGCTATTGTATGCTGCTAATTTATGTTGATAAGGATGTAATGAGGACTTGTGGATAGTTGTGTCTGTGTGTGATGGTTTATGGTAGATGGAAAAGCTGTGTCTGTTGTCTATTCTTGTTATGGTGAGGTCTAGAAAGTTTATAGAGTTGTTTTCTTCCATTTCGGATGTGAATGTAATATTGGGGTGTAGAGTATTGATCCAATTCTCAAGATTAGTCAGTTCTCTTTTTGTTCCCGTATAACAAATTGAAATGTCATCTACATATCTATACGAGTATAGAATATTTTTACTGAGGGGATGTGAATTGATGATATTTTCCAAGTTGTTCATGAAGATTTCGGCTAATAAAGGGCTCAATGGGTTACCCATGGGCCTCATCATAATAATGGTTATGACCCACAATTAATAGATGTAATTATTAAAAAGAAAGAATTCTCAGTTGCTATCAACGAAGTATACCCCATCCAAAAACAAGAACCAATTAAGTATTGCTCATCAACCTATTTAGGCAAACCCAGTGACAAAATAAAATCATTTTTAACACAACATAATTTCACGACTTCTTATGAAACGAACAATAATTTGAGCAAATTCATCAAAAACAATAAAACTAAAACCGAAAAATCACAAAAATCAGGGGTTTACAAATTAAAATGTGGAGATTGTCCTAAAATATATGTCGGTAGAACCTTTCGAAATTTTAAAACCCGCATACTTGAACATAAACGATGCTTTGATAACCACAAGAGGAATTCAAATTATTCAAATCACCTTATAGATGAAAATCATACTTTTGATCTAAATTTTGAAATTTTGCATTCAGAAAGAAAAGGTCTAAAACTTAACTTCTTAGAAGCATTAGAGATCAACAAAAGAAAAAATTCCAATAATTTACTCAATGACCAGTTAGATTTAAATTATTCACCACTTCTTAATCTCTTTAATAATTAAATGCATCTCTGTGTTGACCCTGAAGGGATCCTCGATAAACAGGTAGCAAGCTACCTGTCTATCATTATGTGTATCATTGTACCGTTCTTCTATTGTTTACCTTACTTCAAATTACTATAAATATGGTTGTACATTTACTGAATTCCATTTTATGTTTGAGAAAGCTGTATTAACAGCGAAACGCGTCACATATTACATCTAGTAATATATTGTGGATATCAAAAAACAAGTGTTTTTTATTTAATTCTGAGTAATTTGAATATTTCTATGCTCTGTCAGCAAGACTCTGAATCTTCCCACAATAAAGTATTTTTGATTGACATCTTGATAACACACGTGCTTTCCAACAAGGCGTGTGGTCGTCTACAGATAAAAATATAACATGAAAAAAATTGATCAGCACGTCGCCACTGGTTCTAAGCTTACATACGAATATCATAACAATAACAAATCTTCCCCTCCAAACTCGGAGGTTACCAACAAACTATCACAACGGATAGTAATATGCAGCTTTCATAACAACGTGTATTCTGCTCATAGAAATGGCACCTCTATATATTTTATTACTCGGAGGAACCATCCCCTCGCACGACTACGGTAGACCAGAATGTTGATAGAATAGAATAAGCTTTTGTCCACGACTATTGTGTAAAATATTCATAATTCATGCGTTTCTTCAAGAATAACGATATCGATTAATCACTACTGAATAATGAAATCATTATTCACTGCCATCAATATGATAAACATGATAGAAATATTTCCGACGAGCAGTTCGATTTTGTACGTATAACGTATAGACAAATACGATCGAATTTAATTTGAAACGTCAACAATTTGTTGGTTCGACTTGTTTCAGCAGCAAAGTTTATAAGTATCAAAGTAATAAAATGGATTCAGAGAGTGAAAATGAAAACATGTCTTGTACACCTCCAAAAATACAAGAAGCGGCAAAAATTGCATCGTTAAACTTATTACCCGAAAGATCAAGAAAACTGTATTTATCTGCATATGAATCTTTTGTACAATGGAGAATTGCCAATAAAATTGAGTCTTTCTCAGAATCCGTCTTGTTGGTATATTTCACAGAGTTATCCACAAAGTACAAACCATTATGGACAACCTACTCAATGCTGAGAAGCACAATAAACTTGAATCATGGTATTAACATTGAAAGCAAATTGCGAACATTGTTGAAAAGAAAATCTGAAAACTCTTTGCCTAAAAAAGCCAATACGTTTTCTCCAGAAAATATAAATGATTTCCTGACGAAGTCATCTGACGATAAATATTTTGCGACAAAGGTAAGAAAAACAATTCTTCATATATTTGTAATTTGACAATAAATATTTGTTCAAGGTGGCAATGATAATGGGAGTAATGGGTACCTGTCGGGCAAACGAAATGTATAAAATCAAACTTAGTGATTTACAAGATCTTGGATCAGCTTTCTTAGTGAAAGTACCAAATACCAAAACCAAAATTACTCGCAAATTTACAATCACCGATGAATTTTACCGAATTTGCAAAAAGTATATCAATCTTCGTAGACCTCATGTTATGTCTGATGTATTTTTTTTGAACTATCAAAATGGCAAATGTACTTCGCAAAGAGTAGGTATTAACAAGTTTACACAAATGGGAAAACAAATAGCGACATATTTGCAATTACCCGATCCAGAGAAATACTCTGGTCACATCATCTGCTACTATACTTGTTGATGCGGGCGGGGATATAACAGCATTGAAAAGGCATGGTGGATGGAAATCCACAACGGTAGCAGAAGGCTACATTGATGATTCCATGAGAAATAAAATGGAATTAGCGGCTAGCGCTTACAGAAAATCTCCTACCTAACAAGTCAAAAGATATGATGCGGTGTACAAAAGTTTTATGGATTGGCAACTGGCACAAAAAACATCATCTTTTTCTGAAAATGTTATCCTAGTGTATTTTGTTGAACTTGCAAAAAAATACAAGTCATCATCATTGTGGGCATATTTTTCTATGCTGAAGAGTACATTGAATATTTACCATAGTATCCACCTAGAGACTTACATGAAGTTGCAGGCATTTTTAAAACGTCAAAACCGAAAAAATCTAAAACCTTCACTCCCGAATAAGTCAGTAAATTTATAAAAGAAGCGCCAGATCATACCTATCTAATGACAAAGGTATTCTTACAATAACGTAATTTTCAGCCTAGAACTTTCCAATTTAATCAAATTATTTATATAGTTGTGAATAAAGTATAGTATTCAACACGCGTATACTGGCAATTACCCACTCAAATGTTACAACACTCGCCTCCGGCTCGTGTTGCAATTTCATCTTCGTGGGTAATAGCCATCATTATACGCTTGTTGTAATATTATACTATTATTCACCATATTATAATAATATTACATGTTTTTGTCAAAAGTATACGAATGACACAATTACCATATATGCACTCGAATTATCAAGCATAAGTGCGGATCTGAATGGTACCCTCATCTTGATAAATTTGTACGGTTCGACGTGAAACGATGGGAAAAAAATATTGTGAGTGTTATGAATGATACTACTTTTTGAGAGAAGATGCATTGCAATAACTTGACTGATGACGCTGGAGGCACATCAAGTTGAAAAGTTTGAAAAGTAAAAGGATTGGAATTGTGATAATACGCATTAACGAAAATAAAAAAATAACTTTATGGTTGTGAAGAGAATCATTTTCAAACGATGTGTTTGTGATTTTATCGGGCAACCACAATGTCTTTGATTTAAAAATGTAGTATCGGTAATACCATAGAAAATGGTTTCTGTTTCATGTTTGTAAGTCAAACCGTTCAAAAGTTAAAAAAGCGGCACTGTATAAGGAATTCAGATGGAAAATATTAAAATTCATAATTCCTAACACACGAATGTAACAAAATACACTGCAGGTGTAGCAGATAGTGAGTGAGTCCCAGTCATGTAATCAGTGCCAGTCAATCGTTTACTCTGCTGAAAACAATTCTGAAAATGTAGTTGTAAATCCTGAGTCATTCAACCTATATAATGTGTTTATACACTGCGTTTATGGGGTATGGACACTCTTCAATATCTTATTTTTGAGAAACTACTGTAACAAAAATTTTTCAATTTTTCAATAATGATATACTGTGTGGGCCATAACGTTTCAGTTTATCTGAAAAAAATATTTTTCAGAGTTACAAAAAATACTTTATGATGGATGGTTTCCGCATTTTCGAAAACCTAATAATCCATTTTGATATACGTCACGTGACCACCAATATGGCGGCAATTTGGGGAACGAAATAGGCAAAAGTGTGGTTAGTTTTAAAGATAGCAAAAAACGTTACTTATTTGAAAAAGTTCTTTGAAGTTTAAATTTAGACCCACATGAGGAACTTGAAATATCTATCTGAAAAAAAAAAAAATTGGCAAATTCATCTAAACATTTTTCAGTAATGTCAATAATAATAATAATGATATTTTTATTACCCACTATGTAATACAGAGAAATGTGTACATTTTAATAACAATAATTGACACAAAAATTTAATAATATACAGTGAGTAAAAGGAACATTGATTCAGATAACAGCTGATACTGTTTCTGTTCTTCCATCACGGTCAAAAATAAAACATAAAGGAAAATTGTTCAACAGCTTAATGACCCATTTGATATAAACGTTCATGTTGATAAAATTGAAGGAAACAGAAGGAAAAAGAAAAGGAGGAAAGAGAAAGAGAGAAAGATTTACAATTTAGTCATGAGTTCACTGGACATCGAATAAATATTGTTTGAATTTGAAACGGAATGCTGTTTACGATCTAGTTTAAAAATATTATTGATACAAATTGCGACATTGTAGGGGAAAGAACGTCTATATATTTCTTTATTGTGTTTAGGAACAGTAAGCAATGTTCGACGGCGAATGTTTAGATTATGGACTTCTGTTCTGAATTTTATTTTTTCGCGAAGATAAGGTGGTGTTTTTGATTTGAAAATGTTATGGCACATACACGCCATATGACGACGTCACTTATTATACATATTGAGCCATTTTAACTGTTTGAGCCTCTCTGAAAGAGATATTTGACTGAATTTACGTATGTCATAAATAAGACGAACACATGAATTTTGCACTTTCTGTATTCGACGAAAATCAGCTCCATTCAGACAAGCACCGTACACTACATCGCAATGATTGAAGTGTAAGAGTGCCAAGGAATCACATAGCAAATTTTTTGACCTTCTCTGACAGAAATTGTCTCTGCGTGTAAATCAGCTTGAGTGAAGAATATGTATTTCTCAGTTTATTCGTAATATGTTCTTTGAATCGTATAGATGTATCTATTGTCAAGCCCAAATTTTTATGTGACGATTTGATAGGTATATCCGAGCCACCTATTTTCAGAGAGACTTGATTATTCGTGGATGCTGAAATATTTTCTCTACCAAATATCATGGCCACGGATTTTCTTGGATTAATTTTTGAAGCACTATCAGTTGATACTTTTTTTAATGAATCTATATCATTGTTAATACAATTTATGGCTGTAGCTACATCCAAAAAATTTAATGAGAAATTTAACTTGGTATCATCAGCGTAAAAATGATAATCACAGTATTTCAAAACGTTAATGAAATTTGAAGTATACAATGTAAATAAGAGAGGACCAAGAATACTTACCTGAGGTTTTCCGGAAAGCAGTTTCATGAGAGTGGATGTCTCCTCCTTGATTTTAACAATTTGTGTTCTGTTATGCACATATGAAGCCATTAGAGAGCGTGCTGATTTGCTCAATCCGGAATATTGCAAGATTGATTAAAGTATATCATGGACTATTAAATCAAATGCCTTTGAGTAGTCAAGTAGAATCAATATACTCGTTTGATTTTCAGTCGCATCTAAGATGTCGTCCAATACATCTGAAAGGGCCATTGCACAACTATACCCTTTTCTGAATCCCGATTGTTTGATTGGTAGAATACTACTGGTTGTCAAAAAGTTACGAATTTGTGTTTCCATTATTCTTTCAATAATTTTAGAGCTGGTAGGCAGAATGCCAATCGAAAGAAGATCACTCTATTCTATTGGTTGACTTATTTTTTGTAGTGGGGTGACCTAAGCAATCTTCCATGTATTGGGAAAGTGGTTTTTCGAAAGACATTCATTTATTATATGAGTGATAATGGGTATTAGCCATAGGGCATATACTCGCGATTTAATATTTGCTATAACATCAAATTTGTGTAAAAACAAACTAACTTTCAAGTCCTGTTTTAATATTATGATTATAATAATCAGTCAATTCACTGTTTATTGGCGTGCGATTTTTCGTAGAATCGATAAAATATTTATTAATATTTTCCACATTGTTTAAAACATTTGGGATTTCATAGTTTTTACTTTTCGTGACATTAAATTTTTTAAGTACATGGCATTTTTCTTTTACTGTACATTTACTGAACATTGAATCTAAGTATGCTGTTTTCTCGGCTTCAATTGTATTTGTTGTATAATTTCTCAGTAAGACCAGTGGTGTGGTAGTTGACTTTTTTTAAATTTCTGTACGTTATTTTATTCGCAACGTTTTGATAGTGGTAATTAACATAGAACTCACAACATACACTGTTGTGGTCTGATACTTGACTGTTTTCCACCCAAGACTGATATCATCACAGCTGAAATTTGTGATAATCGAATCGATGAGAGTTATGACTTGAGAAAAGCTGAATGACTCCAGGATATAGTTAAACTGTTGGGGTGATATTGGAAGATATGTCCAGCATATTTATGTTGAGCTCACCGACTCAAATGACATTATTGAAATTTGAAAATATATTCGAAAACATGTCTTCAATGCGGTCCATGAATTCAACAGTACTAGAATTTTGGAGGTCTATAAACATTTCCCATAGCTATCGTGAATTTATATAACACAATTTTTGCCCAACTAAATTCCATGTCATTGCATTCGCTAAGAAGAAAATCAATTTTTAAGTTTTTTCTAATATATAAACCCACACCTCCTCCCCTGGTGGGACGATTTTGAATGAATAAATATATATTGGTAGAGATTGATCGTATTTCTTGAAATGCCTGAATGTAATCACGTTTCGGATACTCCTACAATATCACAATCTGTACCCATAACTTCATTTTCAAATTCCGAAAATTTCGCCACCAGTGATTGCGTATTGAAGTGAGATATTTTCAATTTCATTTTTTTCCAGTTAAATATTTATTGCTGAAGAATATAGTTGAGGAGAAGAAGTGAGAAGGAATATATATAGGAGAAGAAGTGGGGAAGAATGAAATAAAGATAATGAAGATAATAAAATAAACTATTCAACTCAACTTCAAAAGACAAACAAAAAATCAACATAGATGATGCACGCATCAACCCTGAAATATTCGAGATTTTATTTACTGGAAAATGCTTCTTTTTGGTTGAAAAACTTCAAGGAATCATTATGAACTTACGTTATCAATAAAATTGATCTTTTTAGGTTTGTTTCCAAATGGTAGCACAAAATTCCAAAACTATTTCTTACTACGACTCTTGCATGCTATTGCAATGGTTTATACGAGGATATATTGCAGGGCGTTGTCCTGCAAAAACAAAACACCTTTGATTATGGCTTTCCACATCTTTTCATCTTTTCTCTTTAATTTTTTCCCGTAGAGTGGTCAGTAATGTCGAATGGTAATCTCCAGTTATTTTTCTACCCTTTTCCAAAAAGTCAATCATAATTACTCCATGGCAATCCCAAAAAACAGAAGCAAGAACTTTTCCAGCAGATTTTTGGACACGAAACTTCTTAGGTCTTGGAGAACCGGAGTGTCGCCATTCCATCGATTGTTGCTTTGTTCCTGGATCGTAGAAATGTACCCAAGTCTCATCCATAGTAACAATTCGGTTTAAGAAGTCTACATCGTTTTCAAATCGAGCGCAGATCGAACGCGATGCTACTACCCTTGCACGCTTTTGGTCAACATTCAAACATTTGGGTATACATTTTGCAGCAATTTTTCTCATGTCCAAATTGACGTAAACTATATGATGAACGCGTTCGTATGAAATATTCAGTGCTTCAGATATCCGTTTTAGCCCAATTCGACGGTTTGTTAAAATCATGTCATGAACTGCATCGATATTTTCGGGGACTGACACAGAAACTGGCCTTCCTGATCGGTCATCATCTTCAATGGAAAATTTACCTCTTTTGAAGGTTGCAGTCCAATTTTTCATGGGCGCATACGAAGGATATTGATCACCAAGGGTATTAAGTATATCTTAGTAAATCTGCTTACTTCCTAACCCTTTTAAATTCAGGTACTTGATGATGGCTCGATACTCCCATTTTTCGATTTTCACAATTTCGGTGGACATATTTTTTTTTTAATTTATTGCGTAACTCCGGTTTACTTTTTAGATGTCAAACTTTATACTGACACTTCTAATAAGTAAATGTTCATTGCTATGGTAACGCAATGTTTTGTTTTTGCAGGGAACTGGTCTAGACTAATTAGATATCAATACATCCTCGTATATCTTCCATCGTTGTACAATTTTTTTAACTTTTTAAATTTGAAGAGTCAGCATATACCGCTTTTTTCGGCAGCAATCAAATTCTGTAGAAAAAGAAGGAAAATAGTATCTATTCCGCGGGCTAGAATCCTACACTAACTAGCAAACCATAGCCAACATAATGTACTAGATTAGTGATGTTGATAATACTATATTTGACAAGATGGAATTAAAATATAGATCAGAACTACTAAATCAGTTTTTTTTTTATCCATCAATTAATGACTGAGATATAGATTATTTATATTCACTTATTTTAGTGAAGAACTTCTTTGGTCTTCGACTTGTCTGTGACGTCACGCCACATGTCTGAGATTGCCACACCACAAATAATTACGTATTAGATCCTTATCCGCGCCATCCGCGCCAAGGCACACATATGTAGTACTTTTAGGTCCATAATTAAGTAACGCCTCATTAGTTTGCACCACTTCTTCCTTTTATTCATATTATTTGATACAGGAAAAAACAATTTATTGGGGTTTTTAATTGTCGTGCGTTTACACATAGGAATACAGTATCTGTAGGATATTTTTTTCAATTTTAGCCATCGTGTAATAAACAATACACGACACGAACGGCGCAAGTGATTGTACACCGATAAATTTGTGAGCACTCTGCGAATTGCGAATACCAGTCGCCTCGTTAAAGTGGCGTGACGTCACACACTACAGCGCTGCCTACTATGAAATTTTTCTTCCAAGCGCAACTTCAAAGTCCCATAACTTTTTCATTTCTAGAGATATTTCAATGATTCTTTTACATTTTTTGTTTCATTTTACTTAAATTTTTAGAATTAATCCATAATAAAAAACTGAAAACTAGTTCATTCTCAATTCTAATTTCACTCAAACAAAGATATCACCTTATTACTGTATATCCAACTTCACCCTCCATATAATATAACATTGTCCTACATGACATTTATCTCCGAACATTTTGCATCATGGAGGATGTAATTAACGTTACGCAATCTCTCATTCACTTTTTCAAATGGTTGGTATCTCTGAAAGGCCTAAATTTGTTTGAAATAAATAGAAAAATATCAAAAAGTTTTTTCCAGCTGTCGTCCCTTTACGAACGGCAGCACTCAAAAGTCGAAACTTGTGCTAGCTAAGGATAAGGATTAACGAGGTCTTACCTTTCGACGTGCGATTCCTAGCACTTTCTCTGGCCATCAGAAAAATTTCTGCAGTCGCCATGTTTTGAACCATCGCCGACTGGGAGCCAAAGTGATTGAAACAATGTCGCTTTAACCACTCGGTTAAACTATTTTCTATATATCCCCACAAAAAAAACTAGAGGGGTAATGTCAGGTGACCTAGCTGGCCAAGGATTAACTGAATGGCACCCAATCAATTTTTCAACGAATTCACTATCCAACCATTCTATAGTGAGCCGTGGTGGTAATGATGTTAGAGCGTACGCCTCTAGGATCCTAGTCCTCAGCAGTCTGATAGATATCGTGTTCCTCTTTAATTTTGTTTATTCTGGTTCCGAAAATAAAAAATCATTTGTTTCGTTTTTTATTTCATTAAAAAAAATATTTGGTGGAAATAAAAATCTACGAAGGCATAGAAGGACCACGAGATTTTTTTTTGGAATCCCGATCTTGGGGATCCGACTTCAATCTCAGACCCCCGACTTCAATCTCGTTGATCTGGGTATTTCTTTATTTTTTATCATGTTCTGAGTTTAGATTCTTTCGAATTCCTGATATTTCCTTTCTCTGTTTAACAGGTTGAGTGCCACGTGAGGCCAATGCGGAATCACACAAGAAAATGGTAAATATGCCGCGTGAAGCCAACCTAGGCTCACATATTAGTCCGTCATAAAATGTGGTGTCACTCCACGATGGCTTCTCATACCTATTTAAAATACACGGGATCGTTTTCGGTTCGGCCAGATGGTCTAGAAACCGTACGTGGCCTGTGCTTCTGAGAGTCCAAGCCGGACTCACATGGTCACATGGCTCATATTATTCGTCAACGTAAAATAAATTCAAGTTTTATCTTTCCCAGATAATGCAAGTAACAGTAAGTAATGGAGTCAGTAAAATTAAATGATAACTGAACGAAAGTTAATTTTCACATAAAACAAAAATAATATAGCAACAAACTTATTTTAACGTATCTACTAATTTTGTCACTGAATGCGTGACAAAAAAACAGTCTAGGCAATATAATTTTTCACAGGAATCGCATTTCGACGTGGTGTTTGTGGACCTTCTCTGTGCTACTTGTCTTCCTTTTTCTTTTGTCAAGTTTGCGTAACACCCTATACATCATCTTCTTCCAGCACGACCAAAGTCGATAAGTTTGTGTTCGTTTTCCATAAAGACAGGTGCTGGTGCAGCAATGAAATCCCCCATAAGGCCCATAATTACCTGTTCCTTGAATTTGGTAATTGTCATTTTTTCGTTGGCAATGCTTTGATGTGCGACATGAGCGTTTATAAGTGCTGTACCGGTCAAGAACTCCATCGCCAATTTTCGGTACCACTTTATTCCTTTACGTAAAGCCGAATAATAGCTTTTCATTTGGTCTGATATATCAATAAAGCTTTTATACAGGGTGTCCGTTAAACCTTGTACAATATTGAAACTGGTGATAGACCAGGTCATGACTGTTCAGAATATCGGAATTACACCTCAGTATAAATAGGTATCACCGATTTCGAGATAATGGGCATTTTAAGAATTTCTGGAAAATCGCTACCTAACCTTGAATTTTTGAGTGCCATGTAACAAATTGGGACGAATCCAAATATCTTTGCTGCTGAAGATTACTGATGAGTGATGCTTCTAGACGCACAGAACAGTTTTTCAGAAAGTGAAAACATTTTTCAAGAAATGAGGGTAAAATGACAGATTTGAGTTTCATCAGTTTTTTTTTTTAAAGTTTGACATTATTATCTGAAAGAAACGTAACCAATTGGAAATGGACATTCATTTCAAAAGAATGCTTATTTTGTCCAGACTCTACCATGGTATAAAACAAACTATAATAATTTTTGGAAGAAGTGGTTTCCATTGAATTAGGCGTGGTTTTTATCTAGGCTTCTATCAACTTTTATTCAAGAAGAAAAGGAAACTACCCAACACCAAAACTACGTCACAATCACACTCGACGCGCCTTTCGCCAACAACGTTAGCATCTTCAGGAGCTAAAACTAAGCTTTTAAGATTTTAAGATTGTGACGTAGTTTTGGTGTTTGGATATTTTATTTTTTTCTTGAATTATATTTACACCAAAGGTTCCTAAATATTCATTTATTTGATCAACTTTTATACTTACGCCCAAATATTATTTTATTTACATTTTATCAAGATAAAATATGGAAATAATTATTGATAATAAATAATAGACTGCTTGGTAGCATTAAATAGTATGTCAATAAAAGTTATTTTTCATGTAATTAGGCCTAATAAAATTATCGAAATGAAATGTCGATTATCCGACTTGGCACCGATTAATACGAATTCTTGTGATGAATGTCGCAATTGTCCAACATCCAGATTCCAACGAAGTTTCAGAGACAGACAGATATACAGGGTGTAACCAAATACCTGAGTGCAAACTTTTTTAAGAGATGAGTCCTTGTCGAAAATTAAAAACTTTTGTTTGAACAACTTGTTACTTCTATCGTAGTTTTTTAAAATTATTCTGCTTGTTTCATTCAGTGGTATTTATTTCTTTGTCATGCCGTACATACTTTATACTCCCCGAGAATATGCGCATATGCACAACATTTATGATGAATGTGGAGGTAGTGCTACTGCTGCAGCAGCGCTTTATGCAGGACTATATCCGATTGCACAATGCCGCTCATAGAATCGCTGATTTGGGGGCTATAACCTATAACGCATTTAAAAGGGTTCTTCTTGAAAATATGTCGTCTCTGCGTACGAGTGGATGGAAAATAACATTTTTGTAACGTTATTCAGTGCGATGTTGAATAATCGTTATTGTGGTTTATAGTGTATGTTGATTAAAAAAATAACGTTGAATTAGTATTTACTTCATTACATCTCATTGAATGATTCCAAGCAGTTGATTCGTTATTACTCATAATTATTTAATCATTTCATCTTGATAGGATAAAAATAAAAGACATTACTGACAAAGTCTAATGGAGTTGATTTTAGCTCAGAATAACATCACACTCTAATATTATCGAAATTCCACTCCTTCCAAAATAATGATCGTATGTTTTATACCATAGTAAAGCCTGGACAAAATGTGTATTCTTTTGTAATGAATATCCAGTTCCACTTGGTTATGTTTTTTCAAACAATAATGTTAAACTGTTGTTAATAAAATTGGTGTAACTCAAATCTGTCATTTTACCCTCATTTCTTGAAAAAATGTATTGTTTTCTAAAAAACTGTTTCGTACGTCTGAAAGCATCACTCATCAGTAATCTTCAGCAGCAAAGATATTCAAATTCGTCCCAATTTGTATACATGGCATTAAAAAATCCAAGGTGAGGTAGTGATTTTCCAGAAATTAAAAAATGCTCATTATCTCGCAAACATTGAGATTTTCACTAAGGTAAAATTCCGGTATTCTGAACAGTCATGATCTGGTCTACCACCAGTTTCAATATTGTACAAGGTTTACCGGGCACCCTGTATATATTAAATTCGATTACATTCTTTGGCTTGACAACATCACCGCGTGCCTTCCGGATTGTCTCCATTTCGTCGTCGAATTTGGTACTAAGCATCAGTACATCACGCTTGTCTTTCCATTTTTGACAAACGATGCCTGAGTTACTTTGTTCAGCTACTTGTTCGTCTACTTTTAATTTCTTTGAAATGACGTTTTTAGAATTATACTTGCGATTAGCGCGTAGTGTACCAATCATATAAGTTTTTCGGTGTAACAGTTCATGAGCAAGTGTGACCGAGGAGTAATAGTTGTCATTCGCAAGAGTTCGTCCTCTTTCAAACAGCCCATCCATGAGTTTCATTAGCACATTTGTTGGTGCGCTGCTACCTTCAACATGTTCTTTTCCACAATATACGTTGAAATCATATGTGTAACCACCTTCCAAGCAAAGTTTGAAAAGCTTTATTCCAAACTTATGCCTCCTGTTGGCAATATACTGTTTGAACTTTAGTCGCCCTTGAAACGGCACTAATGTTTCGTCAATGCAGACGTTTTCTTTGGGAACGATGGCAGCCTTGAATTTATGCTTCAGTCTCGTAATCAATTGAGTGATCTTCTGTAAACGGTCATCGTTTATAACATAATTGTCGGTAAAATGGAGCGTTTTCCATAATATCTGGAAGCGGTTCCTTGGCATTATCTTTTTGACATGGTTTAGATAAAGGATATTCGTTGACCAGTATGACTGCAAAGATGGAAAACGACATAATCCCATCCAGTTAACTATACCAAGAAATCGTTTCATTTCGGCGACATCAGTGTTGTGCCAGGTGGCAATACGTGCGCTTTTCTTCATATTTTTCTCTTTGTTATGCTGGGCGTAACGATTAGTCTCTCCGACCTAAAATTTTACAGAAATCAAAGTTGGTAAAAATAAAATAAGGGTACCTACTCACATCATGCGTAAAATATCATCGTCTACAAAATATTCATAAAATGGTACTGGTGATTTGTTGTAGAAGTTTTCATATAAGTACCTACTGAAACCTGCAGAATCCTTGTCCTCAAATGTGAATTTATGTAAATCATCACCGTTGACTGGGCCCCAGACAATAGCTGCATTCATTGTATTGGTCACTGATGTGCCTTCGTCTGAAATTTCTTCTTCAAAGTCCTTGGTATTTTGTGCAATGACGAATTTAATAACTTCATCCATAGAGTCCCCGAAATTGGGATTTTCATGTTCTTTACTGTTGGATGGTCCAGCTTGTTCCACCGAGTTAGTTCTCACGTTTTTGGTATTTACGGTCGCACGTTTTCTTTTTCGCCTCTGTTCTTCAGCACGCGATTCGTATTCACAATCACGGTTGTCTGATGACGGTTGGTACTCGTCCGAAAGATAAACATCGTCAAATAAAGACTCATTATCCGATGATTCTTCCCACGACAAAATTTCTTGCCAATATTTTTGAAGTTTTTCTTGTTCTTTCTCGTACGACTGCAATGTACCGCGCTAATATGCATACTAAATAAATCAGCGGCGTGTGCAGTAGCTGTCAACTCACGACGCAACCATGAATTGACAAGTCGATAGAGACGCCACATTGGACTCACAATGGCATCCCGTGATAAAAGTTTTGCCGGTGGCCGTTGAAACTCCAACCTGGACTCACATTGAAAAAACACATTTTTTAGACTAAAAATCGTACATAAGGATGTCAAACATTAATTTGGAGTTAAAAGGACAAAGTAGAAAGACAATTTGATAAAAAAAATTTTTGGCCACTGTAGACGTTGAATTTTTTAACATTGTGGCACTTAACCTGTTTTACGAATTTTGTAGTATCTGTAATCCAAATGCTCATTTTTTTCTGAATACTGATGTGATGGGCAAAGCATGCTGATTGAGTGAAAAAGTCAACTTCAATATCAATATCAATATCAATATAAATTTTTTCTAAATGTAGAATTTGTTTAGATTTTTTCTTTTTTTGAGTTGACCACACTATTATAACACAGAATTCTATAATTAATTTATGGATAAACGGCACTACCCATAATTAGTCTAGGCATTAACATATATTTTTTTATGTTTCTCCTCCTACTTCACGTACCTACTCTGCAGTTGAACATTTCAGTCATGTCAGCTTCGGCAGAGCTTAGGAGTCATCCGCGGCGGACAGTTATATTGTACTAGTATAGATTACTAGAGTCTTGTTCTTACGTACGTGACTTGTTTCGTTATTCGTATTCACTTTGTGTTTGTTTGTTCTTTCTCTGAGATTATCAAATGGAGACTGTAAACAGGTAAGTTTTGTAAATATTCCCATTTAACTGCAATCATCATTAACATTTGAAAGGTATCTATGGGGATGAACTAGATTGGTAACGTTCTGCTCTTTAGTTGGGTATTGAAAAAAAAATTAAATGAGGATTTTTATTTTACTGTTATTAGTAGCCCTGAGGTATCAGTCTTCTATTTTTCGCGTCATCCCTAGTTCGCACAAGTCACTCGGAGTTTTCTGAGGGTTGCCGTAAGAGTGACGCCAGTTAACAGAAAGAACCAATTTTTGTAACAAATTTATTGTGTTTGAACTTGCGGAACAAACTGATTTATTTTTAAATTTCTCAATTCTCCGAATTGATAATATCCTTCTGTTCTGGCTCTATTATAGTGGAAAGTCTTGGTGTACCTAGTTCTACAATTTGGAACAAAAAATTTTGATTGAGACACTATATTACTTGCATCAATTTGATAGTGCAGTAATTTATACAGGGTGTTTCATAATAAATGCACAGGACATCACAATGTGATAGCTCGTCCAAAAATATGAAAAAGTTTTTATTAACTTATCCTCTAAAATACACCATTTTCGAGATACAGGGTGTTGAAATTTAAAAAAATATTATTGTTTTTTGCGAATATCTCTGGAACCGTTTATCGCATAGAAAATAGATTTTGTAGGCATTTTCTACTCATAATAAGCTATGTTTTGTGGTGATATTTTATTTTTTCAAATTCATAATTGGTGAAAATTTTGAAGGGGTAGTGGGTGTTTTTTTCTCCAACTTCTACGCCACTGGAAAAAGTACAGTTTTGAGCCTCCTATATGAACCGCCAATGTTTTCTTCATGAAAAAGGTATTCTTGGTCATAAGCTCTAAATTTGACCGTTTTAAACAAAAATAAACTTTCATGTTGTTTAAATAATGTTTTTTACTCGAAAAATTGCTGCGTGCATTGAAGCTAACGGCGGACATTTCCAACAATTCAATTGAGTATGATTGTTATTGTTATTTTCTTATTTTGTAATTAAAAAGTCAACATTTGGTTTTTTTACTTGTTCTAACGTTTAATAGTTATTTTTGTATCTGGTGCGCGACATGCTACTTTGGTGATCGAGAACTGATTTTTTTTAACGAGGCGCAGCCGAGTTAAAAAAAATAGTCGAGATTACCAAAGTATTTCGCGCATGAGATGCAAACAAAATTTTTTCTACAAACGTCAAAAATATTGTTCTAAAATAAGTAATAACAATGAAAAATAGTATTGAACTGGCTTAAATAATTTTTCCAAATCAAGTAATTACTGTAACTATGGAAATAAAATGACATTTGTTGACAATTATTTCAAAGTGACAGTTCTTGATAATTATTTTGGAGTGACTTTTTATTCGCGTCAATTTCGTGCGTGATATTTATCATTGTAAAAGAACGGAAATTTCGAGCGACGATGAACTAAGCAGTACCCCACCTAACTTGATAGATGCGGCCAATTCCGTAATTTCCAACCTTTTACCGGAGAAATCGAGGCGGCAGTATGAAAATGCATATCAGCAATTTAAAGAGTGGTGTGAAGAAAATAAAGCCAGAAAAATATCCGAAAATGTGCTGTTGGCATATTGTGCACAGAAGTCTAAGAAGCTGAAGTCTTCCACGTTATGTGCAATGTATTCTATGTTGAAGGCAACACTCAATATTAAAGAAAACGTGGGTTTTAAGAAATTTACCAAGTTGGTTCCATATTTGAAAAAATTGTCAGTTGCAAACCATCCTAAGAAATCTAAGGTATTGACTAGAGAGGAAGTTGATCAATTCATAAGAGAGGCAGATGATGAAACCTATTTGTTGGTTAAGGTAGATTTTTGATGATTGTTTTATATGTTTTTTAAATTACTGATTTCCTTTTAGGTCGTTTTAATACTGGGTATTTCGGGTGCTTGCCGCCGTGACGAACTCACTAAAATGACGGTCGATGACATAGAAGATAAAAATTCCATTTTGATTGTTAAAGTACCCGATACAAAAATGAATATACAACGAATTTTTACAGTTTCAAATTTATATTACACTGACTTTTACCGAAAATATGCGGCTCTTCGTCCAAGTTATGCTACCAGTCGCCGACTGTTTTTGAAGTATCAAAATAAGAGATGTTTTAACCAAGTTGTTGGAATATATAGTATTGGAAAGATGCCTAGCTTAATAGCAAAACACCTGAAATTACCAAATCCTGATGCCTACACTGGTCATTGTTTTCGGAGAACATCAGCCACACTCCTTGCTAATACGGGGGCCGATATATGTGTTTTGAAGCGACATGGAGGATGGAAATCTTCGACTGTGGCCGAAGGATACGTGGAAGATTCTATCAATAACAACATTCAAATTTCAAATAAAATTTTAGACTGTGAAATTTCAAGATCAAGTGCTGTCACCTCTACGGCAGTTGCTTGCAAGTCAAAAATGGACAGTCTTCCAACCCCCGAAACTACGATATCACGAGCTGAATCTGAGTTATCTGGTTTAGGAATAAATATTGGTTCGTGCACTGGCTGCACCATTAATGTTAACATTGTAAATAATAAATAAAATTAGGTAGTGTAAAATTTTCTCACAATTTGAAAGCCTTAATTATTGTTCTACATTAATAAATAAACGATTTCTTGTTTTTTGCTTGATTGAGGAGTTGAGGACCATATAGGTTAGAATATGAAAATCCCATATAGTTTACATGCAGTGTGCGAAATATATTTCGCACATTACTTCGCGCACGGTGTCATGGTAACGAATGAAAATGAAAAAAAGTGCCACTTCGCATACTGTTGTCAATGCGCGTACCTTGTCATTTTTTGACGTTTGTAGAAAAATAAATTTTGTATAATTAGGAAAAAATTATTTAAAAAAATTTACCATGTTTTTCTACATGAAAGTTGATTTTTCTTGAAAACGGTCATTTTTAGAGCTTATGACCAAAGAGTACTTTTTTTGTGTAGAAAATATTGGCGGTTTGAGTAGGCGGCTCAAAATTATACTTTTTTCAGTGGCGTAGAAGTTGGAGAAAAAAACACCCATTACCCCTTCAAAATCTTCCCCAATTATGAATTATAAAAAATAAAAAATCTGCACAAAACATAGCTTATTATGAGTAAAAAATGCATTCAAAATCTGTTTTTTGTGCGATAAACAGTTCCAGAGATATTCGCAAAAAACTATAATTTTTTTAAATTTCAACACCCTGTATCTCGAAAATGTTGAATTTTAGAGGGTAAGTTAGTAATTTTTTTTTTCATATTTTTGAACGAGCTATCACATCCGGAAGTCCTGCGCATTTATTATGAAACACCCTGTATAGAAAAATAATGCCAACACGCTTTCTTCTCACGTCAAGACTTTCAAAATCGAAGCGCGAAATTAAAATTTCGTATGGAACGCCCTTTCGGAATATTGACTATCGATTTTCAAACATAAAAACTTCAGGAAGCGTCTCTGAACTCGTTCAATCATCAACTTGTTATATATATATATATATATATATATATATATATATATATATATATATATATATATATATATATATATATATATATATATAGACTAGATTCCATATAATAGAACTATATTCCAATTTAGATCTAACGTACGCATTATACAAAGAACAAAGAGCTTTGAGCTAACAAGTTTTGTGAAGTTGTTGACAAACTGCTACAGGATATTTTGATCATTCGATTTAATTAAACTGGCCGTCTTTTTGTGTTTTCAACTGTTTTCATACAGTGACTGTGGGACCAATTATGTCGAAGCCAATAACCAACTTTTAGACTATATGCAGGATTCAGCATCACAGGAAGCTATTACCTGGCAATTCAACCCTCCTTCCTCCCCTCACTTCGGAGGGCTAAGGGAAATTGGTGTAAAATCTGTCAAAACTCACCTCATTCGTATAGTCGGAGACCAGGTTCTCACCTTCGAGGAGCTACTTACAGTCTTCACCCAAATTGAAGCAGTTCTCAATTCTCGCCCATTAACTCCTATAAGTAACGACCCTTCGAATTTAGGTGTTTTGACTCCTGGCCATTTTCTCACTTTAGCTCCCTTAACTGCTGTACCAGACCTTGATTTAACGGAAGTTCCAATCAATCGATTGACAAAGTGGCACTTGTTGTAACGAATGCATCAACATTTCTGGCAGAGATGGTCTAGGGAATATCTGCACACCCTTCATCAGCGCTCCAAGTGGACTGATGACTCCGTTCCGATTAAGACTGGTACTTTGATCCTTATCAAAAGTGACAATTCCCCACCACTACAGTGGCCTATGGGCCGTGTTATTGAATTATTTCCAGGAACCGATGGTCAAATTCGTGTGGCCACCGTAAAAAGGTCCAGTGGCATACTCAGATGGCCAGTTGTAAAGCTGTGTCCGTTGCCTATTGATGATGGTATTTAAAAATGATTCTCATTTTAGTGCGGTCATGTCGCGTCCCGCTATCTGTTTAGTCATGTATGTTAGTTATAAGTTAAAATATAAATAAATATTTTTGGTCAAATCTCAAACTATTAAAATCACTCTCAATCAATCTAGTTGGTACACCCTGTACCACCTGCAAAAACTATACATATCCCAGATCGAGTCTACGGCCTAGCGTAGCAGTGCTTCACTTGACGAGCAATAGAGTGAAATCCAAACCCCTACCTACAATCGTGACAGTGCATAGTGCAACATCAACTTCATGGTTCACATCTCATCTTCATCTCAACATTCACATCTTTCTCAAGCGAATGTAATACATTCGCTTGAGAAAGATACTGTGCATCGAAACATGTCGCGTAGACAATAAATCTCTAGAAATTTAATCGTGTTTACCTTAGTGTCATATACTATGAATTTCCATCGGGTAACGGCCACGTCAATCCAATTTTTTTTACTATTCCCCGTGTACACCCTAATGTCCTTTCATCAATGAGATTATAATTGAACATGTCAACGAGTTTCGATGAGTACATTTTCATCCTGAATTTGTCTCATTTCGACTAACAAAACAGTTTTTTTCTTTGTCAATCCTACCCAAGTACGACGTTTTAACGAACGTTTACCGCTTATATCTCAGAAATTATTCAAAATCATTCAAATTCACACATTTTTCTAAAGACCCAACCTACTATAACATAATGAAATTTCAGCCAATTTGATAGAGAGCCAATTTCCCATATATTTTCGTGCGGGGTTCTTTGTTGCAAGTCTTTCAGAGACATTTTTCACAATCGGTAATTTGGTGTCAAATTACTTGTTTTATATTTGAATTTTTGTTATTTTGGAAACATGTTTCAATCATTGATGGAGGCTAATTATTTGTTTTTGAAGAAATTTTTTGATTTTCTTTTCGTAATATTCTGGGTAAGAGATTTTGAGCGCCCGTACTTTCAAGTTTCTCATGATGGTTATTTTGTGTTGGAAATTATGGCTCATTTCTTCCCCAAACCAAGGAAATTGTACCCTGGATTCAATGGAAAAACACCTCAGAACATCACTCCCATTGATGGTCATATGTCAACGAACTATCAAACTCATTTTACTAGGACTGTACACCAACAAAGCCAGTGGATCTGATGGATTTCCTCCGATCGTTCTCAAAAGTGCCCCAAAAAAAGTGGAAAAGAACCCTACCAACTACCACTACAAACCTATCGCACTGCTATCTGCTATCTAGAAAGTCATGGAAAAAGCCATCGACATCGATATAATGAAATTTCCGGAACGATAAAGAATTGTGAATGGTTGACAATATTATTATTGTTAGTTCTGTTAACCTGTTGCACCCCTACGCGCAACTCTCAGAAGTCTACGAGAGACTTGTGTGAGCTAGGGAAGACGCAGCCCTTACTTTTCAACGTGTGATGTCTTTGAATATAAGAGGATTTCCCTCTTCGTGAGAATCAAAATATAAAAAAACTTTCTCTACAAACGAATGAGTCATGTTGGAAACAGTGTTGATCAGAAAGCATGGATCCAAGTATTTCTGTATTATTCTTTTTCTGAGTTTGGATTCTATCGAATTCCTAATATTTCATTTCTCTGTTGAAATACGAATTTTGTAGTATCTCTAATCCAAGTGCTCAATTTTTTCTGAATACTGCTGTTATGGGCAAAGCATGCTGAGATTACATATAATCCATCAGAACGGTAAAATGTCGAACAGAAATTGTCCATGAATTAAAAGTAACGAACCGATAAAATTCATTAAAAATCTAATAGAGAACCGAACTTGATAAGAATTAATTTTATAGAAATGGAATATAATCGGAAAATTTTTTTGTAAAACCATCGTATTACAATAACCAATTTTCATCATAGACTAATTATCCCAGAATCCTAAATCATCATAACTGACTTATGTAGAACCGAAATTCGGAGTACTAAATATTGTAAGAAGATAAATCCCTAATACGAACAAAGGAGAATAAACGAAAATGTGAAGACGATTATTTGATCAAACCAGCAAATAACAAACAATATTTTATAAAATTGATAAAATACCGTAACAGAATATCGTTAGTCTGTAAAGCATCATATTCGAAATGTATATGAACTAAAATCGTCGAATCCATACATCAGAAGACATAAAATTGGCATAATGAAAGTCATAAGACGTATAAATGGTAGAATCGAAATGTACAGAACCGAAAAATATCAGAAATTGGAGACGGGATAGCAAATAAATCGGATGAATCTGCGGCACCTAGGAGATAATAGGGCAAGTTTTATAACGAGTTAATCGTTTCCTACAAGCGTGGTCCTCCATTCGATCATCCCCTCCAAAAGTTCTGCTAGATTTCGGTTCTGGTCATTTTATGTCCTACACATTTTGTTTCCTTGGATTTTACTATACTACCGATTAATTTTCGGATAATTTGTTGGTATTACGTTTTTAGATACTATTGAATGAAGTTTTGATAAAATTCAAATACTTTATTTTTCAAGACTTATGGTTTTCTGTTACGCACAGCTCAGATTATTGAGATTTGCGATTACTCAGCTTTTTCATTCCAATCACTTTCCATTTTTGCTGAATTCAGATCTATGAAATTTATTTCTAGGGCTTTCGCGTATGATGCTTTATCGGTTCTCATTCCCATTAGATAAATTTCTATTCGGATTATAAATCAGTTCTACATATTTCGATTTTCTGTTTTTGAGTCTTATAAAATGTTTTCCTGATAGATAATTGATTCTTCATTGTATTGGTCATACGTTTCAATGGTTTACTCACTTATTGTTACTACGGATATTATTCTGCTATTCTATGGCCCACCGGCTGGTCCATAGTATTTTTAAATCAACACACTATAATATGATGCAAGAAATACCCCTAAAAGACGTGCGATGCATAAGTATTATTGCAAAATATATTGAATTCAAGAAAAACGAAAACTACCCAAACACCAAAACTACATCACAATCACACTCGACGCGCGTTTCGCCAACAAAGTTAGCATCTTCAGGAGCTTACCAGTAAGCTTTTGGCAACAAGGTTACACTTTTGTGGGTGTCCGGACATAGGGGTATTGAAGGCAATGAAAAAGCAGACCAACTGGCAAAGAAAGCATCTGAATGACCAATCACACGTCCAGAACCAGCGTTTGGAATTAGCAAAACCCGATGCGGAAACCTAGTCAATGAGTGGAAGAAATCAAAACACCAAACGTATTGTGACCAAATCGAAGGGCATCGACACAGCACAGCAATGGTGAGGCACCTGAGCCAAACACTGACGGCTGACACACTCAACCTTAACAGATCTAAGATACGCCCGATCACCGACTTACTAACCGGACACTGCGACCTTATGAAACACCTACACACCATGGGAATAAATAAAGGAACCCTGGACTGTAGACTCTGTGGTGACGAGGAGGAAACAGCCTCTCACATCATCTTCGAATGCGACGCGATGCTCAACAAGCGCAACAGAATATTCGGACAGATCAACCTAGAAACAGGCATGAATCCGAAACACCTAGTAAATAGACTACTGAACCTGGTGAAAAACACAGGCCTATTCTACTAGGAACCACTGACGAGAGAACAATACAATAGACCCCAGCTGGTCTCAGTGTTAAGGGAAACCTCAAGGTAAACCCGCGGTATCTCGATCGTCTGCCTTTAACTAACCAACCAACCAACCAACCAACCATCAAATCATGAGCAGTATTCACAAGGCACAAATGTATTGCATTTGTACAGATTTCGCTAAGGCGTTCGACAAAGACAACCATGACCTAATGTTAGCAAAACTTAAAAACCATGGATTAAGTACTCGTCTTCTATAATTTTTCCTGTCTTTCTTGAAATTACGATCTTATTTGTCACCTTCTAGGGAGAATCTCGAGTGTTTTCAGCAGGCTTAGGAGTTCCCCAAGGATCCAACTTGAAGCCGCTGATGTTCCTCATGTTCATTAACGATTTCTCCAAAGAAGTTTCATCTGACTGCTTATTATATGCTGATGACTTTCAAGATCAGTGGCGTCAATGACTACTTGGAGCTTCAAAATGACTCAGACAAAATTTCAATATGGTCAGAGAAAAACAAGTTATTATTCAATCAGTCAAAGTGTAAAGTACTAACGTTTTGTAGAAACAAGAGCCCCCTTAACTACGTGCCAAATAAACGACTTGATAGAGTTACCACCAAACTTGACCTGGGAGTACTTTTTCAAAGTGATTTTAAATTTAATAATCACATAGATCATATCACTCGAGAAGCCAATAAAATGGTCGGGTTCGTGAAGAGATCCACTTTTGAATTTAATGATACTGAACTTTTGAAACTCTTATGTGTTAGTCTAGTACGAAGTAAGCTAGAGTATGCTGCGGGCGTGATCTCAGTTTCGGTCTTAAAATAGGTTTGGTTGTCGATTCATTCGTTGCAGTCATTAGTTATTGACTGCTACACCTACCCTATCTATACTGATGAGGAGCAACACTCCGAAATCTATATATAGGTGGTCCGAATGTTTCGATGAACATTCCCATGCAACAAGCAATTGCAGAGATAACCTTGTAGGAACTCTGCACGGAAATTTCATCAGATGTAATTCAATGTTCGTCGTGGCATTAGCCAGGAAAGTAGTTGTTTTCTGATGGATTTTCGACACAACTTTTCCTATTGTATAGGATATTAGCAATGAGCAGTCCTCCGGACATCTTATGCCTCATGTCATAAGCTCATTGTGAACTACAGATTTCTTTTCCGTTTCTCTTCGAACTAATAAATAATTCTATTCACAGTAGTTATTTACTACAAGTGATATTCTATATTGGTCCAAGAGGAATGATACCTAGGAAACAAACATTTTACACAAAAGGCCACATTGCAGTTGAAAGACTTTGCCAAATTTATAATAATATAGACTCAGTAACAAACTGTGGTATATTCGATGTGAATCAGCGAAGATGCAAGTCCGAAATTATGAAAATTGTCAACGCGTAACACACAACATTGGTCTCAATTTGGCAGATTTTCCTTTCTTCGCTTATTTTTGTTGTCTTTATTGTTATGATCTGTATGGACAAACTCAAACTTCTGCAGTCTTGGTGAGGAGAATCCCTACAGTTCCATTTGTCAATAACAAATATAATGTGCTTTATCATTTAAATGATGTAACGTAGAGAATATTTAATTTTGAAGAAACTTGTAATTGAGGCTAGTCCTGTTTGTTTCTTAATGAGTAAATAAACAAATAAATGAACGAGTAAATGAATAAATAAATAAATAATGTGTTTGACACAACCCTTGATGTAGATACAGCAGAAAGTAGGTGATGCGTATTTCACAATCTGTGTTTTGACAATATTTGTGGAGCCAGGTAGCCGAGTGGTTAAAGCGACATTGTTTTAGTCACTGGCTGCCGGTCGGCGGTGGTTCAAACCATGGCGACTGCAGACATTTTTCTGATGGCTCGAGAAAGTGCTAGGAATCGCACGTAAAAAGGTAAGACCTCGTTAATCCTTGGCTCGCACAAGTTTCGACTTTTGAGGGCTGCCGTTCGTAAGGGGACGACAGCTGGTTAACGGAAAGAACAATTTTAACAACAATTTTTTAACAATATCTACCACTTAAATTCAAAATTTTCTTTATCCATTTGCAAATTATTATGTCAGAATGATAAATCGCAATTTCCTCCGAGTCAGGAGGTGATTCAAATATCTGGATATATGAAGTCACACATATCTCTGGTTTGATTATGTAGTGAGGAAAAACCGATTGTTTCGTTTATGATGTGGTAAGTTTCTCCGTATAGAAAAATTCTGAAGGTAGTGAATTCAATGTAATTTTTTCAGATAGGCAAATTTCAGGAAACAATACGTTACTGAAGAAATGAAATAATTCTATTCGAAAAAACAGTCTTCCTCTATACTTGTACGGATTTCCTTTAATAAATATATTATTTCATTTTCAGACTGTAGAAGGTTAAAATTTTCAAAAAGATTTGTAAAGAAACAAATGTCCCTCACAAAACCAGACTTTCAATCAGTAATTAAACTGTATATAGGTATGCCAATACAGGTCCTATTAAATTTGTATCTTTGTTGGGATATTCTTCAATGTTGAAAGTGCCTTTCTGGATCTGTACGACTTGATGACTGAGTGAGAGACTCCAGACTCACATTTCTCTGGGTAATTATGATAAGATTGCATCTAAGGCCCAGTTTCACAATGTCTGTCCACCAAATGGTTAGGATTACTATGGGTTAGGTATTATAAACTGTTTCACAGTAGTTGGTTACAAATTCAATTGAAGGTAACTATAGATCAACTTCACTGCAACACAATTCAATGGTCAAGAACTAAACAAAAAAAATAACCTTACTTTTGCTTCGATTTAAAAGTTACTTTTTAACATACATACATGATAATGATAGATATCCCAAGATAAGATAGTACAAGATTCTTAAATGGATATATACGATATCAACACACTTAGACGAGGAAGAGATGCGTCGGCCAAACATAATTAGGCCGTGGCCGGACATTCTTGAAGAAAATGATGAAAAATTATTTCAGTTATTTCAAAAACATTTTATACATTATTATAATTAAAATTATTATGCACAAATTACTTTTCAGGAATGACTGTGAGTGATCAAGTGAGAACAGCTTGCGAATTATCTGGAGTTGGCCAATATATAGGTTGCAAGGCTGTTAATAGCCTAGCCAGGAATAATTTCATGAATTATTTTTCCAATTTATAACTTTCCACTATAAAACAATTCTATCTATGATGTATTTCAAATACAAAATGAACAACAAATGAAACAAAATGTTCAATATACAAAATAAAATAATACTATTTACTATCTATCTGTTACTCCAAAATGATATAATGATAATAATTGTCAGGGACACAAAAATACATTAGTTATTTAGAGCTTTCAGTTTTTTAGCCGTGAGTTCACTTTTCTTCCTCAGAAGTCCTAATTTCAGGGAATATTCCTCCAAAAATATTTCTCTTTCAAGTTTTACAAAAAATTATTTCTCTTCAATCAGGATATTACTGGGATTTATAATTTTTCTCTCTTTCGTTTTTGATCTCAGCTTCTGAGGAACAGATTTTTTCAAATCTTGTTAGTACCTCCTCCTGTTTTCATAATTAATTCATTTTGATCAGCCTATTTCTTTTTCATTATTTTCCATGATTTTTTTTTTCTTCTTCCATGAAAATCAATAGCTTCTTTGACATTCTATTTATTTTTTATTTTTCGACAAGACTTGGCAGGTCTAGAGTATTTAGTTTTTTTTCAGATACCACAGTTTCCCTTCCTTTCTGCAGAAATAACTTTATCTATAATAGAGATCATACCCAAGGAATGATATATTACTAGAAGCTCGGTATTCAACATTTCCATTAGATTGTATTCCATTCAACTGCTCAATAATGAAAACCTTTTGACCACGTCAACATGATATCTCATTGCCAACATATAGGAAATTAACACTATCTAATGGTTACTTGACTCACATAACTTTTGTTATTGTGAAACACTTCAAACTTCAACCACTAGTTAACCAAATGGTCTTTGGTTGAATGACTGAAAAGATTACCATATATTGTGAAACTGGTCGTTAGTTGTATATTTCTTACCACCAATCATGATTCATACAGTATAGGAGTGTGTGCTCTGTTAGAAGTTATTATTTGATACTTTCATATCTATTTTATTGTTGCCCTGTATTAGTTAGTAATAGTTGAAGTTTTGATAGATGTCAATATAATTGTAATCTGTTACATTTTTGGTAATACATTCCCAATTAAACCTGGAGTTGTTTGAACCTTCCTGCTTATAATATTAACATGCACCACTCGGCAACTCCGACCACAACCTCATCTCCACTCTTTGTTCTTTTTCTTAACCATCGAGCAGGCAAAAGCCATCGACATCGAGCTAATGAAATGTCTAGAACGAATGCATGGTTTTTGTCATCAGATATCAACTGATGACCTGCTTGTTTTTCTCACATATATGGCAACAATCCATTGAAAACTATTGTGGAACTCTGACAGTGGCAAGCTTCCATCGTTTGACTTGTCCCCCAAGTTATGTTCTTTGCTTCCTAGCGTTCTTTCAGACAGATCTCTACACGTGGTTGTTGATGGAGTTTCATCTGGCACTCTACCTATAAATGCTGGTGTTCCGCATTGATCCATTTTAGCACCAACACTGTTACTCTTCCACATCAATGATTTGTTGGGAGCTATCTCATGCCCAGTGCATTGCTTTGCGGATGATAGTATCCTTCATACCGCGTTCTCTTCCAGAATTCCCATATCAGCCTGTGAAACTAGAAGAGAACGAGGGGAAACGTGAATGATTCCTCACTCACTTCTCTGGAACACCAAGGTTGGCGATCTGTCTCGTTTTACAGAAATTTTCATAGAGAGTGCTCTCCTGAAATATCATCATTCGTTCCACCGTTAGCTGTCCCATCGAGACTGAACCCGTCGAGGTGAGTCTTTACATCCCATTGTCCTCACTTTCAAGACAAGCTGAACATCACTCTCCCAGGGCTCGAACTTCCAACGACTGGCAAAGCTTTGGAACTCACTGCCTCGGGAGGTGTTCCCTGAGGCATACAGCCTGAAGAATTTCAAGAAGATCATCAATTTCTACCTACTTTTCCTCGGCTCTTACGGTGTTCTTTGAACATTAGAAGATTTTTCTCCTCGTGAGCATCAAAACATAATTTTTTTTGTATATATAAATAAATAAATCATGTTGGACACAGCCACTAATTTCTAATAATCAAAGAGTATGAATCTTAGTTTTTTAGTGTTCATCATGTTCTGAGTTCAGATTCTTCCGAATTCCTGATATGTTTTTATACGAATTTTGTTGTATCTGTAATCCAAGTGCTCACTGTTTTCTGAATACTGGTGTAATGTGCAGAGCATGCTGACTCAGTGAAAAAGTCAACTTCAATATCAATATTTTCCAAATGTAGAAATTGTTTTGATTTTTTTTTTTTGAGTTGTTAACACTCTATTATAATTTTTCGATAAATTGCACTATCCATAACCAGTCTAGACATTAACAATCCTTGAGTTTTTTATAAAAGTTTCTCCTTCTACTACACGTACTCTGCAGTCGACTTTTCAGTCAGGTCAGCTCCGGCAGAGCTTAAGAGTCATCCGTGGCGGACAGTCATGTATTAGTATAGATTACTAGAGTCTTGTTCCTACGTACGTGCCTTGTTTCGTTATTCGAATTCACTTTGTGTTTGTTTTATTTCTGTGAAATTATCAAATGGAGACTGTAAAGAGGTGAGTGCTGTGAATACTCCGATTTAATTGCAATCATCATTAACATTTGAAAGGTAACTATGGTAAGTATACCGGGTGATGAACCAGATTTGTTACGTTCTGCTATTTAGTTGGGTATTTAAAACAAAACTCAAATGAGGATTCTTATTTACTATTATTAGTAGCCCTGAGGAATCAGTCTTCAATTTTTCTCGTCATCCCGGAGATTTCTGAGGGTTCCCGTAAGGGTGCAGCCGGATAACAGAAAGAACCAGTTTTTTCTATAAATTTAATATGACGAGGGTTTGAAATTGCGAATTACACTGATTTATTTTTATAGCAATACGAATAATGATAGTATCCTTATTCTCTCAACTTATAGAAGTTCCTAGTGAAATTTGTTGTTAGGACAATTGAGCTTTTCAATGCTTTTACTTTTCAGCTGACGATTTCTCTTCAGCTTTTTAAGTAGTTTGTGTTTTTAATTGTTTCCGAATTTCGCTCGAGTTTTATTTCAAGTTTTTCAATCTCATTTAAATCAAAGGTAATTTTGGCATTATTAATCATTCAATTTAAAACGTTATATGAATTTCTTAATATTGGATTTTAATTTTTATTCATCATCATACATTGTTCTATAAATTATTTTTAGTCTTATTGAGGGTGATCCAATAACAATATTTTATTGAGGAGGTTTTGTTAGGATAAGAAACGATCCAGTTGAAGAAAAACGTTTGTTTCCTTTCCAACCCCAGGTAGCACATTATATCGGCTGATTCTTGGTTTCATATTGGGCCAATATAGATATATTGTAAATGAAAAAATAGTATTGTTACAATATGGGTGAATACTCAAAAAACAATATTATAACAATATTATTGGTGGAATAATGGTTGAACCTGTTGTGAATGTAGATTGTCACATGTAATATTGGATCAATATTGGTTGAATAATTTGTACCAATATCGATAATACAATATTATCTACATATTGTTTTCAATATCTACAATTAATATTGCAATCCCAATATTCCGTCATATCGATTCTAGGGATAAAAAACTATTTTGTATTTCCAAGTTTGAAAGCACATTGGTTGAATATCATTTCAACTATATTCAACAATAATTATAATAACTCATATTGGGTCAATATTGGTTCAAATATATTAACCCATCTCGATAAAATAACATTGGCTTCATATTGTTTTCAACATCTAGAATAAAAATTGCAATCCCCATATTCCTCTTATATCCTTTCTAGAAATAAAAACTATATTGTATATCCAAGTGTGATTGCACATTGGTTAAATATTATTTAAAATTATATTATGATCAAACCTAGATAAAAATTCGCTAGGTGGCTCTACTTATAGAACGTCTTCTAACACCTACGAAGATATATTGAATACTACGAATAACTTGTTTTCAAACAGCTTACTCAGTGGTTATGGCGACCGAAAGGCAGACTCTGGTGTCACCTTGATCAACTAAAAGACATTTAATAATTTACCAAAGTATATTTACTTCCACCAATATATCCAAATGATATTGCACCAATATCGATGAATGTTTTGAGGTCATTACTGCTTCAAGAATATTTCACCAGTACTATTTTTGAAATGTTCAAACAATATTTGACCAATATTGCAAAATGTTCACATTTCACTTCTGGACAAAATGTTTGAATATTTTGCCAATACTTTCAGAATATTGTACCAGCGGTATTGTACCAATATCGCTGAATATTTTGAGGCTAATATTGCTTCGAGTATATTTCGCCAATAATTTTCAAGTAATATTGGACCCATAAATAGCTGAATGTTCACATTTTTTTCCCGCCAATATTGCATTTTGAATATTTTGCCAATATGTTAACAATATTGTACCAATTTTTTGAAGAGAAACATTCTCAACTGAAAATTGAACCAGTACATGACTCCTCTGGAAATGGAAAAAACCTATGATGAAATTGAAGTTGTTTTTTTGTAATATCTAACGGAAAACAACTACTTCCCCGGCTAAAGCCATGCTGGACATTGAACTACATCTGATAGATATTGAGAAAGACCCTATATAACTTGAGAGAAAAAATCTGAAAGTGAAAATTTGCATTTTCATTCAGATAGTTGATAATTCATTAAATGTCCAGTTTCCATTGAAGATTCTTATCTATAAATGAGATAAGGGAGAATGTTATTCAGAAGTATCACTCACAGAAAATCGCTCATTTCATTGATGCGTGAATTGCATCTCTTTCGCTTGGCATCCAATATATTTTGGTGGACAAAAATCTATTCCACTCTTCTAAGATCATCAGGGAGGTCGGAAGAATTGGAAAACATACTCTTCAGAAGGAATTTCACACTGTAATGAAGGAATTGTTGAACTATTTCTTGTGCGGTGCAACTTTGAAAATATTTTTCTGACATAAAACCTGTAATGGGTATGGCATGTTGATTTCATTGAAAATATGAACAGAATGTTCATAAAGTCATACCCATGACAGGTTTTATGTCAGAAAAATATTTTCAAAGTTTCACCGCACAAGAAATTGTCCAACAATTCCTTCATTACAGTGTGAAATTGCTTCTGAAGAGTATGTTTTCCAATTCTTCCGACCTCCCTGATGATCTTAGATTTTTTTGAATTAAAAATGCATCATGAGAAAATGTATCAGCACGCCACTGGTTCTAAGTTTACATCCGGATATCAATAACAAATCTCCCCTCACCCACAATCTGTAACAAAGGATAGTGTTATACATCTTTCATAACAAATGTGTGTTGTGAATATAGAAATGGCATCTCTATATCTTTTATTGCTCGGAGTTCGGCACCGGTCTATAAATCTTACTCTAGAATATGGTAACTTAATGACTGAAACATATACCGAGGTGAAAACAATAACGTTTTGGTGTTGGAATAAAACTCTGGTATATTTGGAAGATACCCCAGTCGATTTTTAATTGGAAATAATACTCTGAAATTAATTTCAATGATCTTATGCAAACGATATAGGAAAGAGTAATGTTCAAAAACAAGAGCGTTTTTCTTCTACAGTATCTTGGTGTAGAGTTTCAAACTGGGTGGAAAATGCGGAACACAACAGCAGTATTCAGATAACCAAAAAGATTTACTACATGTATTAGTGATATCAAATTTTTGGTTGCTTAGCAAGGGATTTTTTCGACGAACGGACAAACTTAACTTAGGTCGTGGCAGAGAGTCTGTTTTGTATTTATATATTATATTTATTGAAGTGTTTTCTGAGGCTGTAGCGTCTTTGTGCCATCCAGGTGAGTAGAGCTAATATTAGGAACGATTAAATACGTTATTGAAATCATTATTGTAGTTACGACATAATATAGAGCAATAAACTTTCATACAACTTGAGCTTCTCAACGATTAATATTTTGCAAAACCCATTTTATCACTAGATGACAATCGCTCTTTGTTGGATATTGAATGTAGTCTCGAATGGTGACAGGCATAGTGAAGTCTGTGAGAAAAAGAATATATTGACAGGATAATCAGCAAATCACTAATAATTAACCCCAAGATTCATAAAAACGGATTGCCCTCAAGACCTGACAAGTCATGAATGAATTCCCCAAAGAACTGACTAACTAACTAAAAAGTAACGATATTTGTCAGAATCTGGTCCGACCCACGAGTATAATATAAAAAAATTCCTGGAAAATGTCCAAAACATGTAATCAATTTCAGTACCTCTCTCAGGATACATTAGATATAACATCATTATTTACGAACATTGCTTATGAGCTGATTTTTAACATAATTAATTATAGATGTAATCGAATCAGCCAACTTTGAGTAACAGACAAAACCACTTCTTTTGGACATCTAGGCACACATATTGTTAGTTTTATCATAGATACACTGAGTATTGGGTGATCCAATTAGCTACATTTCAGCTGATTTGGTGATGAACCATGTCATATCTCCATTTGAAATAGGTACTATTTTTATATGCATACGTGGATAACACTTTATTACTCCAAGTTTGGAAAAACACTCTTACTAGGTGAAGGGTGGAAAAAGGAAAAAAATATTTCTCTAAAAGCAAGTGTTGAAAAAATCAAATGAAACTTTGGTTCATCCATCCTTCTTTTTCTTTTCTCGATTTTGAAAAAATACTCCCAACAGAACAAGCAATCATTATTACTAACGTTACTGCCTTCAAAGTTAACAAAACAGGATTAGTCACTTCTGATTAAATATATTAACATTTGGAATTATTCAAATTGTTCACCTTATATGAATTTCACCTGGTCTCCTAGGATATCCAAATTAATTTTCTATATACTTGTTTTGGAGATAATGAAGTTTCTTCACTAATGACTCCATTATAAAGTGATATTGCGAGAATCCGCAATCATACTATTTTAACATTTCACAATTTCCAGACTCTCGGATACATCGAGAAGTCTATGGTCGAGAACCTGATTGATTTCTAACTTGTGTCATAAAATCAGCATGTTGTGCAACACTTTATTTTTGTGTTATCGAAAATCTGATATGAGCAATGTGCTCTCTGAAGCGTACCTTCATGGCCCTTTTAGTTCCACCCATATACTTCTCGCAGTTCGTACAGTACAGCTAATTTTCTAAAACCCTGGGGTGCAATTACGAACACCCGATCCGTCGTGAGTTTGAAATATGTCAGATTTGAGCAATTATCAAAACCGATACATTTCAAAATATATTGCAACTTGAGTCCATATCAATGATCTTTCAGTAACAGACAAAACCACTTCTTTTGAACATCTAGGCACACATATTGTTAGTTTTATCATAGATACACTGAGTAATGGGTGATCCAATTAGCTACATTTCAGCTGATTTGGTGATGAACCATGTCATATCTCCATTTGAAATAGGTACTATTTTTATATGCATACGTAGATAACACTTTATTACTCCAAGTTTGGAAAAACGGATTCTTTCTCTATTCAAAGAAATTTCTCAATTTGGACTTCGTTCCGAATCGAGAACATACATCGTTCTAGCCTACGGATCGTAACAGCTGAAGTATTGAGTGTTCATAATCCCCTGATCGATATTTTTCTGCTGCATTACGTTTATACCTAGCTTCAGCTCTTGAAAATACCAACTTCGTTGGCGAAACGAGCATCATGTGGAATTGACATGGTTTTGGAGTTTGGCTAACTTTCGATTTAATTTTCTCGTCAATTATAGTTTGTTCTCTTCCTTCGCTGTTTCAAAATCATTATTGAATGGGATTGAAGTTGAAACGGCTTATAGCTCAATAACGAAACTAATGCATAATAAAGTTCCATCTGTTTTTTGAATATATTCTTATTACAGCTACCCAATGAATTTTCAATATTTCCAGTTCAAGTTTCAGAGAGACTAAAAGAATATTGTCAGTACCAAAAACTTAACAATAGCACAATATCAACGCCTAGAAAAGTCATAGTAATTCCAAATCGAAAGATGAGATACCTGGTGATAGAAAATCGCAATGTGAGATATCGACTACCATGTATGGATTGTGATTGGGCATATATTGAACAAACGAAACAGCACTCTAAACAAGGATTGAAACATCATCAGTTCCACTGTGCCTCGACATATAGAACTAAATCCAAGGAGTGAATGAATACCACTCATCCTTGGTAAAAAAGAATAATTTCCTTTCTTTTTTCCGTGAGTGTGAGGATTCATTACACATTGAAACATGTGATCTGAAATCAATGATACTGTTGAACCTTCAGCATTTAGAAGCGAATACCATCGTTTCCACCGAACAAAAAAGAGATATCGCATCCATTGGGAGAATCTGCATTCATACTACTTTTACATTTCACAATAGAACCTGTGGAGGTCTGGTTTGCAGAGCAAGAAGAATTTTTTTTTTTTGAAACGTCTAGAGAAGTTGCAGGTTCGCTGTAATAAATGTTTCCAACTAAGAGGAGAATATGTTGAGTAATAAAATATTTTGACATTGAAATTTTGTTTGGTTCTATAGTAGGCTAAGAATTTTTCAATATACCCTCGTATAAACGTATACAAGAACAACGGCATATTTATCTTCGTACGGCAATGTCAACTGCAACGATTGCGGCTGCGACTCAATACCTGCTTTTATCCGTTTTGCCAAATTCGTATTTGGCGTCTTTCAGACGTTTCTATATTTACCGTGATTGTTGTAACTATGGAAATATAGAACTCTGGAATCTTCGAAACACCGATTTGAAAATACCACGAGCTAATCAGTATTTTCAGAACGTCATGCTGTCATTGGTTTATTTAATATGAGGTAAATTGTTGATTATACTTCCGAGTCACGAGACGTATTATTCAGCTCGAGTGGTGTTTTAAGAAATACGTCGAGTAAGGAGGTAATAAGCTGGTGCCAAAAAGAATTGTAAACGCTGAAAATAACAGAAAAAGTAACAGGCAAGTACCAAGTGGAAAATATTGTTGAGATTACAACTTTGCGTCAAAAAAATATTTGAACACGAAAACATTCAAAATGGTGAAATGGGGATGCAGTTTAGGGGAAGTGGGGGACCATTGATACACTGGGAACATTGATACACTACTTCTAACTCAAACATCACAACTCGAAATATTGCTTACTCGTCACCACAGGTGACGCTACTGATACTATAACGGCCCAGAAAATCTCTGACCGCGCCAGTAAGTAAACAGCTCGCAAAGTGGTAGCACGTGTTTTGGTACTCTTAAAGTAAATTAGAATATTGTATTTGAAGACGTAATTTTTGATGTTGGTATCAATTAATTGCGACGTTGTTAATACTATCTGGTAAGTGTGTTTGTATATTATTTAGAGCACGCTAATTAGATCATTATATGAATATATTTTGGATATTTTTTGTAATTTGATGAAAGTATGCCACTGGGGAACATTGATTCAGTACTATTTGGGGTAGTTTGATATTCATTGCGACATGTGTTTAAATTGTGAAAACAATTAAGCAATTAAAAAGATACACGACAAAAGACACGGCAAAAATACCAATTAGGTGCCTTTGTTTCAGGAAATATGGTCAGAAATTATAAAAGAAAAACTAATAGAGCAAATCTTGATGAAAACGCTATAGCTTCTGCGATTCGAGCAGTAGCTGAAGAAAAGATATCTATTAGAAAAGCTGCTAATATATATAATATAAAGCCTGCTACATTACAGCACAGGCTTGAAAAACATAGACTACAAAAACCAAAACAGCTTTTCTTTTCCAAATATTGTTCGAAGCAAGTTTTTACCGTAGACCAAGAACAGAAATTGAACGAATATGTAGTTACATGCAGCAAGATGCATTATGGCCTCACTGTCTACCAACTTAGAAGTTTAGCTTACGAGTATGCCAAAAAACTTAATTGTAAATATCCTTCTAAATGGGATGAAACAAAACTAGCAGGACAAGATTGGATTTCAGGCTTCCGTAAGAGAAATTTGAACATATCTTTAAGAAAACCTGAGAACACCAGTCTCGCACGGTCAGTAGGGTTCAACAAAACCTCAGTTGCAGAATTCTTCAAAAACTATGAGCATGTCCTTACTAAATACTCATTCACACCGGATCGCATCCTCAATCTTGATGAAACAGGTATTACCACTGTTTTGAACACGCCAAAAATTTTAGCTGAAAAATCACAAAAGCAAGTCGGACAAATCGTTTCTGCGGAGAGGGGCGAGCTAGTCACTTTCTGTGGTATAGTATCAGCAATTGGAAATACCATACCCCCTATATTCATTTTTCCACGAGTAAATTATAAACCTCACTTCCTACATGGTGCTCCCGAGGGAAGCTTAGGACTCGCTACGAAAAGTGGTTGGATGAATTGCGATTTGTACATGGAAGTACTACGACATGTCCAAAAACATACTTCAAGCTCAAGAGAAAATCCAGTATTGCTGCTTTGTGATAATCACGAGTCTCATATATCAATTGAAGCTGTTGATTACTCCAGGGCGAATGGCATAGTTTATGTATCTTTTCCACCACATACATCCCACAGGTTACAACCACTAGATGTGGGCGTATTTGGCCCCTTTAAAAGTAAACTGAAAGTTGCATTTAACGACTGGCATATTAGCCACCCAGGTAAAGCCTTAACCATCTATTACATAGCAAGCCTTGCCAAACTAGCTTATTTTGAAGCGTTCACAGGAAAGAACATAACTAGTGGATTTATGAAACCAGGCATTCATCCTCTGAATAAACTTGCTTTTTCTGACGAGGATTTTGCTCCTTCCAATATTTACGCTGATGGTGATGTAATGTCAACGAATAGAAATGTTTTGGAAAATCCCTCTGTTTCAACAGATTCCCCAGTTGTTCAACCCGGGCCTTCTACAGCAACGCAATCATCAATCCCAGAACACAATTCATCATCAATCGATCCTGTTCAACCACTAGAACTTCGACCATCAACACCTGCTTCTTTAATTATAACTCCCGAGACTATAAGACCTTACCCAAAAATTAACGAAATCCCAAAACAACGAAAAGGAAAGGAACGTGGTAAATCCCGTATTTACACTGAAACCCCCGAGAAACAACGTCTTTTAGAACTACACAATACGAAACAAAAACAGATGCAGATCAAAGAACAAAGACGCCTTGCCAAAGAATTGAGAACTGCTAGGAATATTGTAGCTCTTGCTGATTCTACTAACATTTCAAAGAAGGCTGCTAAAATTAAAAAAGTTGAAAGTGATATTTCTACAAGTTGCTCTGAAGAATTCGAGGCCATGGATTATTCATCAGATTTCACAGAGTCCTCAAATGATGATAATTCTGCTGATTTGCTCCAACCATTACCAGAAAATATAAATGAAGAAGACTTTTTGTTGATAAAATTTGAAAAAAAGAAATCAGTTGTGCACTTTGTGGGCCAGGTTATGACCAAATATGACAGGTTGGAGTATCATGTATCTTACCTACGGAAGAAACCTGAATCGTGGACCTTTATTTTTCCTTATGTGAAAGATGAAGCTTCAGTAAATTTTTCAGACATTTGTGTAAAATTACCGAAACCTGAGGTTACTGCAGGGACAACTCGAACAGCAGCATTCTTCAGATTTCCTGTAAATCTCTCCTCATATAATATACAGTGAGGTAATAATATATGTTACTAGTTTAATAAAATGTGTTTGTTTTTTATTTAAATAAATATATTTGATATTTTGTTTACTTATTCATAACAATGTATCAATGTACCCCTAACAGTACAAAAGTGCCCCATGCGTTGTATCATTCTACCCCATATGCGGGGCACTTTTATACAATGACTGCTTTTTAAAATAATGCAAATATCTAATTTTTGTGTAACAGCTGTCAATATTTGGGACGTTTTAATGAAAATAGGTAAGTTAATAGTGTATCCTACCAAAAATGGGATTTTATGTCCACCACATTCCGGAAATATTAGCATTTGAAAAAAGCTGTATCAATGAGCCCCCACTTCCCCTAGGGGTTGAAAATGTTTTTTGCGATTTGCGGTGAAACGTGACCCTCTAGCGGAAAAATCTCAATAGAGAAGTTATAGACAATAGAAAATCTTTTATATCAATTAATTTTTGACATAACCTCAAATTAACCGTCAAACTGGAAAAATAACTGATTTTTCAATGTTTTGATTTTTTTCTAGCGTATAAATGATTTAATTTACATGAAAATTTGTAGAAATATGTATTTTTTGGCGTCGAACAGGAATGATTTATTTGCAATTCAGAAAATTACTAGTTTTCGAGTTATGAATATTTTTCAAAAAAAAAACTTATCTTTCACGAACAAAAAAAATATCAAGACAATTGTTCGTGGAAGACAATGGTATTTTTTCAAAAATGTACATTATAGAGGCTAAGTAAAACTCGAAGTCGTCTCCACAATATATATTTGACCCCTAAGGTAGGGAAAGGGTGGGCTGTTGTCAACACAGCTTCAGCAAAAAATTGTCAAAAGTGTGGTTGTATCAACATGATACCATCAAAAACATGTTTTCGATCATAGAAATGCTCATCATCAGTTGAAATTACAGGTTACAGGTCAAACTGAAATAGCAAATATAAAAATTACAATTTTGAAAATGAATGAAAAAAATTGAATGGACTTGGAAACCAAAATGGATACTCACATGGTATGGAGGCGTAGTAAAATTTAAATTATTAACAAAACATATTTAAAAAATCTTGAACTAGGCGCAGTAAGGCCTACCACCTATATTAAGGTGGAATGGTGGGTGACCATCCAATTATATGGATAACCCACATTGAAAGGTTTTAAAAAAATTAATACAAAATTTGCAACGACAATGTGCTCTGGCAATGGCTGTCGAAGAAAAAGAAAGCTGAGCGAGTCTCGACAGCCATTGCCATTGCCACAGCACATTGTCGTTGCAAATTTTGTATTAATTTTTTAAAAACTTTTCAATGTGGGTTATCCATATAATTGAATGGTCACCCACCATTCCACCTTAATATAGGTGGTAGGCCTTACTGCGCCTAGTTCAAGATTTTTTAAATATGTTTTGTTAATAATTTAAATTTTACTACGCCTCCATGCCATGTGAGTATCCATTTTGGTTTCCAAGTCCATTCAAATTTTTTCATAAACTCATTTCCAAAATTGTAATTTTTATATTTGCTATTTCAGTTTGACCTGCAACCTGTAATTTCAACTGATGATGAGCATTTCTATGCTCGAAAACATGTTTTTGATGGTATCATGTTGATACAACCACACTTTTGACTATTTTTTGCTGAAGCTGTGTTGACAACAGCCCACCCTTTCCCTGCCTTAGGGGTCAAATATATATTGTGGAGACGACTTCGAGTTTTACTTAGCCTCTATATACTGAAACTCCACTTCGAGGATGGACTATTTCCTTTACATAAATGTACATTACTTGAAATATAGTCGTCTTCTGCATTGCAAAAAATGCATGATGATTCAACAGCAAAAAAGACATATTTCAACAAACTTTCATCTAAATTAAATCATTTATTCGCAGGAAAAAATTAAATACTGAAAAATTAGTATCCCGTCATTTTGACAGCAGATTTGAGGTTATGTCAAAAAGTGTTGAATACAAAAGTTTTCAATTTTTTCATTATCTACAACTTTTTCTGTGAACATTTTCCTATAGAATGTCACATTTTGCCGCAAATCACAAAAATCTTATATATTATATTTGTACAATCCTGGTATACACCTTGAATATTCGGACAAATGCATATTAACTGAATATGTAAATTTCTGGTTTATCAAGGTCATCAAGTCAGACTAAAAACTGTTCGTGTTTATATTTTGTATGCAAATTTCATCTTACTTTAACGTATCAGATTCTGAACTCTGAACCTGATTTGAATCTTGCACATGTATTTTGTTCAGTTTGCTATTCTATTTTAGTAAGGTATCCATTCATGGGACAGGTAAAAGATATAAAACAAAAATAATGAAATTTGGATTTATTGAAAAAATTAGTTCAATAATTCAAATACCAACGAACGGTTCAATTCTTCGAAGACAGATTTTTGTTCACTCCTCATGTTTATTCAGTAATATCAGTTGAGTTCACTGACACCAAATGAATTCGTACAGTTTGCGCTTGTTTCAATTAGCTGCACACAGTATGGTACGAAGGCAATAAAGGGCCACATCAATTTTATTTTTCAAATTTCGGAATTTCATAATCATTCCGTTTAAGTAATTTGGAATTTTGAAATTCTGAATTTGTATCTCGGAATTCCGAGTTGCTACAAAAATTTTCCTGACACTTTAGCGAATGCCATACAGAATCAATTTCAAGAAATAAGATCCCAACTTTCCAAGCCGTCTTCCTGAGAATGCCACACATTGTCGAAACTGTGTTGTAACGAGATGGACAATCAAAGGTCACAAATCTCATGAATTGGAATTAACTTCCTCTAGATAGTTCGCATTAAGATGCAGGTATACATTCACCTTGTATTTCATGCTTTACTTAGAAAACTAGGCAGCCATCAGGATTATTACACAGTGCGGCTTTTCATAGACCCAGCCCCCCCTGTTAACTTTTAAACGGTTCGATGTACAAACATTGAATAAAAACCATCTTGAATGAAAAGGACATCAATTTGAAAACTCCAAATTGTCTGTGGGGGGGGGATCAAGTGACACATTGCATATTTTTAAATTTTCATCCATATGTTTTTTCACAATGTCGATCTCTTTTCCTTTCGAAATTGTCAAGTAGATGTGCCTCCAGCGACATGTATTTTCTTTCAAAAAGTAGTATTATTATTACCATTCAAAATATTTTCTGTCCAATTGTTACATCAAACCCTCCAAATTTTTCAGGTCGGCACTTTTGCTTGATATTTCGAATGCATATTGTACAAAAATATCAACTAAATCCGAAAAAATGTTGATCATTGAAAAGATAATTGAGTTTTGTTTTCAACGATCTGTCACTTGACCCCCCATGCCATTTGAAATTTTTAAATCGATGTGCACCCCCACGCCATCTTTCGAACGATCCCAATGTCTTTCATTTCAAAAGTATCGTTATCGGTAGTAGTATCGGTGGACGGTGATATCATTCAAAACCGTTTTTGTCCCATATTTGTAAGTCAAACTTTTCAAAAATTACCAGGGGGGAGGCTATAAAAACCGCACTGTATACAGTACGGCTTTAAGTCCCCCCTCCAGTTAACTTTTGAAAGATTTGACGTACAATCGTGGAACAAAAACAATTCTGAATGGTATCATCGATCCTACTTTTTGAACAGAAAGACATTAGGCGTTCTCGATTGACTCTGGTATCACCGAAAAGTTAACCGCAGTTGAACCTACCGTTCTCGATTCATTATCAATGACGTCACGAATGTAACCCGGTCCTGATTCCGTTGAACCAGCAGCAGGAGTATTTCTTAATGAGCGGTATACTCTTTCTCTCTCTGATTTGTTGTTTATTTCTGAGCCTAATATGAATGTGGCGGTAAAAATTGAAACTAATGCACTTTTTTCACTTTTTTGGGATTTGTTGTGGAAAACAAATCAGCTGTAAATTTATTTCATCAATGGAAAATTGAAATTTTTTTTTGGGAAAAGAAGATGAATGCTTACTTTCATTAACAGGTGTATGTAACACATCTGCCATTATTTCTTATTTAGACTGTATGAAAATTCTGTTGTTATATTGTGAAATAGCTATTTATGATACAAGTTCGTAAAGTAGGACTTTTTTGTATGATCGTGAAGTTTCTTGAATGAGGCGTAGCCAAGTTCACGCGAGTACAAAAAAGCCCCTTTTCTACTACCGTGCGTAAAGTACGTATTTTACGCACGCTTTGGAGTGCGTAAAGTTTTCCTTTTTTTCACTAGTGCGTAAAGTAAAACTCTTTACGCACTAGTGCGTAAAGTAAAATATGTCAAAAATTGTGTATAGCTACCAAATAAAAGGTTTTAATTTAAATTGCCACTTATGGTATCTTCTTCTACGATTTGTTTAGTATGCAACAAATTATCATGTTTTTTATTTTGATCATAATTTTCTGAAAATGTCATTGCTTTAATTGAATGTAAACAGACCGTGGATGTCGATTTTGCTCAAAAAGTAAGTAGGCTGTGTGGTTATGAGAATTGGGAGAACTGACAATCAATATCTGAAATTGTGTTAGTATCACAGAACACAGCAAAAGTATTTGTTATAGATTGATTTATGAAGTATATTTAGTACATTATCTAAAATTTAATCACACAAGGTAACAAGTTTTTGTCAATAATGTTTGTATACCTGATAATTCTTCATTCAAATTTTATTGCAGTTTATCTGTTTGTACCTATCTGATAACCGATATGGATTCAAATTCATCAGGCGAATTTGGCAATACTCCTCCAAATATACTCAACAGTGCTCAAAAAGCCACTGAAAACTTATTACCAGAAAAATCTGCACACATTTATGAACAGAAATATAATATTTTTATAGAATGGTGCAGGAAGAATAAAGTGACAAAATACTCAGGAAACGTCATTTTGGCCTATTTCGCTGAGGAATTAAAGTCTTGCAAACCTTCCACACTATGGTCGATATATTCTATGTTGAAAAGCACCTTAAAATATAAAAACAACGTTGATATTTCGAACATCAACAAGTTAATAGCGTTTATCAAACAAAAAAATGAAGGATATAAAGCAAGAAAATCAAAAACTTTTGAAAGTGAACATTTAATTAATTTTCTCTTGAATGCTCTTTATTCCCAGTTTTTGATGATCAAACGCTTGAGTATGTATAAAATCTAAATATTTTTTATCTATTGCAATGAATAGTGTTCGTATGGAATGTTGCGTAACTACGCTGATCCTCAAAGGCCACCAGCTTAGGCAACACATCATACGCAAAATGATACAAAACCATTCCCTTTTGATTACAAGTTTACATTCCAAACGTCAGGATATTTTCTCATGTTTTCCTCTTGAATTAAGCTATTTGTACCACTGCAATATGTTATTTTTTAGGTTGGTTTCATAATTGGAATTTCGGGAGCTTGTCGTCGAGAAGAATTATGTTAAATGACAATTAACGATGTAGAAGATAAACAAACGGTGTATATTATTACAATCCCAGAAACGAAAAATGGAATGGAACGCATTTTTATGATTTTAAATCATAATAATTCTTCAGTTGATTATATATCTTTCATAAAAAATATAAACGTTCACTACGAAATGCATAGAAGAACCATCAGGTGCATTCAGAATGAAGGACGACACATCGAGTGATGCAATAGGAGCTCCGATTTTTATTATGTATAGTATGGAGTTTGCTTTCTGGATATTTCTTCATTAAAAGTGAATTAAGAATGAAGTTGTTCCGAGTTGCCTTCTAATCTTCACAGATCATAGTATAGTCATATTTACAATTGTTACGACCTGTCTTTTCACGTTGGTTGCAACACAGTTAGATTGCTTTCAACTGATTACAAATCCTCATAATACATAGGGCGGGTCAGTTAAAAAAAGGAGAAAATGAGTGAAAACTTGTTTTTGGAATAGGAGGCTGTGAATTCAAATTTGAAACACTCTCTAAATTTTAAGTCTTTGCTTTGGATAACTTTTTTCTGTTTTTCGAAAAATAAAGGTACTTTACTCTTGGGCCACTTTCAATTTTTTTCACCTTCCTCGTATACGAAAGGATATAATTGAAATGTGGATAGTGCAATTTGAGTTTGGGAGGATGCTGGTACCTTAATGAAGAATAAAATTTTCTGTGAAATTTGAAATAAACTTTTTTTTCCATTTGTTGCCATAAATCTGCCGGTCACTGTAAAAACATCGGGGAACGTTGCTGACTTGCGTAGTTCATGTTTTCTTGATATCAATTAATTGGGCGAATATCTTGAAAATAAATGAAAATTAGACATCCACAATTTGAATTTGAGATGGTACCCGAATTAATTTTGTTCTTGTTTTGAAATAGGGGTTGGGAGTAAGGGGTAGGTTTTAGATTTTCAATTTATGAGAAATTACACAATTGTTCAGCATATTCTAAACTTACAGATATTGTTCCGCCTATAATAATGAATAATCTATTCTGAGCATGGTATGATTTCAACGCCCCTATAGCATCAAAACTATTCATATTTGGGGTTTTTCACCCAATTAATTTGTATTCAAAATAACTTGAACTGCATCATATTAAAAATTCAGATAAATCCACCAAAATTTTTACGTTTTTTGCAATTTGGGGATAGAGACCCAGTCAACCAGCGAAGTCGCAGTAAGTCGCAGGGAATTCAATTTAATATCTCATTATAGATCTTCATTTCGATGTTACACATAAGTACCAGCGATTTCGCACTGGGGACAATAATATGCAATAAATATTAACCTTGTGATTTCGCAAAGCAGCGTTCAAAAGCAATTCAAATTAATGCGTTCTAGAGAAGTGCTTACGACTTTCACAATGTTACCACCATGCCACATATATTTGAATATTTTATATAAACGTTCATTTTGTGATATTAATTGAGTTTTCAATAATATATTACACAAGAAGTTCTGTGGATTGTGATCGGGCGACTTTTTCAAGAAGACACTAAACTAAAACTTTAAGCCCAGTTCGAGTTGACGCTTGAAACGATCCGGGCGCGCTCCAAATAACCTTATTGCATTTCTTTTGAAAGTCGGGGCAAACTGTGTTCCATTGTTTTCAATGGCATCAAAAGCACCACTAGTGCACTGAATGCCCTGCTCGCTCGATCGGGCTTCAACTCGAACCTAGCAAAAAAGAACAAAGAACCGGCAACACCAGTGCGGCGAGGCAAAATGGCAGACATTTGGCATCGGTAGATCTCTTGTCTCTTGTCTTCTTCAATGACATTGGAGGGAGATTAAGTCGGCTGTGCTTTATTTGGTTAACTTTTGGATCGTTATACTGCTGACAATAATTATTTATGTGGTTACTTTATAAATGTTGTGAATTTTATAGTTCATCAGTCCCTTAATTAATAAACAACTAGTTATTTTGTGGATAATCTGGAAATTTCCTGAAGGTAAGCCAAACATTTATTCTACTTCAGGCTGGAACATGCCATGCAGAGTTCATTTTGGTCTCTCTGATTACCTGCCTCCACGTTTTACTCAAAAGGAAGAAGTCCTCAATTTGAATAAAATTTGGAGGCAGGTAATCAGAGAGACCAAAACAAAACCCTTTTCAGGTACAAACAATAATAAACAAAAACAGATATCCGAATTCAGTTAAGAAGCGAAATCAAGACCTCATGAAGTCACGCACAATAAGCACAATAAAAGAAGAAATCAGCACCGGCACCGAATCAGTTAGGCTCAAACGAACGCTTCCTCCGTTACCACGCACCTTCAAAAATGTCTCCTGTAGATGTAGACGAAACGTCAGGAAGAATTACCTCGAGACTACGACCAACAAACCCGAAAAGCACCGATAATTTCTATATAATTATCAATTTTACAGTCTATAGGAATACCAGAATTTCAGCTGTATCAATTAGAAAAAAAAAATTAAAAGGATGTTGAAAAATATATCAAATTGCTTTCCATTTATTCATTCCATTGAAATTCCCAAACCTACATTTATTTGATCAAAATGGGAAATATGAAAGGAATGCCTTTAAATGGGTAATTCAGTAATTACAAATGTGTATATTAATTAAATTTCCATGGGAGGTGAACTTAATTCCCATTTGCATATTTTTAATCTTTCAAAAAACCGCTGCTTTGCGAAATCGCTTTGTGGCTGTCTATATAACCTTAAAAATATGCACTTCGCAAAGTCCTGGGTAATTATTGGCGATGTGCGTGTTTGCGGACATTAAGCACTCGCAAATAATTACTGGTGTCTCTTTTTTGTATCCACATTGCGAAGTCGCAGATCCCCGTAGTAAGTTCTTGCAACTTCTCTGCGATCGATTCTGGTTTACTGGGGAGGATAATTATAAAAAACAAACTGCTAATATCCTTTTTCAGGCATATTTAAACATTCGACGATACATTTAAAGACACTCGAGAATTTTTTTTTGCGTGTCGTCATAGGAGTTGAGGGACGAAGGGGGGGTAATAAATGTTTCATTAAACTGCACCATATTGTGCAACATTAGCATCTATGAAACAACTGAAAATATTGTTACCGGGATCAAAAATAAATAGTCTAATCTGCGCAAGAGGTGATTTCAACGCCCCCTAGCAGCAAAACTGTTCATCTTTTTGAGTTGGCGCAATGGCAACATTGGTTGAGGATTACATGGACTACATCATACCAAAAATTCAATAAATTCCACTTGGGACCCAAATTCTATAAGGAGTTTGCGGGGTCCTTTCCAATTTTTCTTTTTCAATCTAGAGTGCTATAAATGAGTTGAATTTGGAAGTTACCAGGGAAAAATAGTTATGATCGAGTTTTACGTTTCAATTGTTTCATAGGTTCATTTACAATTCACAAAATCGTAATTTTGATGTTAATTTAATATTTTAAAATAGAACAAAGGTTCATTACCATACTTATAAAAGGCATATATTGTTACGAGCAATTTGATACCACTCACCCGATATTTTAAATCAACGTTCAATAACATAACTCCTCATAACATAAGAATTGAGTTAACCAATAACGACTATAACGACAATGCATAAATATGGCAAATTGTTTAGACAAAGTATACCATACTAAATTATAGAGTACCCTATGTAATTATTGTTCAGAATGAAACAGTAAATACCTAATTACCTCGTTATTCTGGAAACTTGCTAATATGTGACTAAATCTAACGAACTCATTGTTCCGTTCGAAATGACCTCCATGCTGATCTTGGCAAAGTTGTACTTTTTCTGTTGTTCATCTGCTGCAGTTCTGATAATATCTGCTCGTACTAGAATTTCTAATTCCTCTCGTGTAGCTGATGGGATATTATACACCTCATTCTTTATCGTACCACAAAAGACAAAATCTAGGGGCACTATTCTGAAAGCTCTGAAAAAATTTTAAAATAGTTCTCGTGGTTTTGATGGAAAAATGTATTGCATTTATAAGAATTTGTTGTCCTCATATACCGGGTGGCTACGGAAGTATTGCCTACGGAATATCTCAGTTATTGTATGAAGTAGGTTTGTGAAATTTGGAGCGTCGATATAATGACATAAGAGCTAGAATTTGAGCATATTGACATGTCGAAGTTAACTTCCAGTCTGACCGGAAGTAACATCAACTTTCTTATTTTAAATGGAAACCCTATTTTTTTTTCTTTTCGCTTTATTCAGCATTCAATTCCCTTTCTAATGACATATCACAAGTTGGTATCTAACCAGAAACTAGATCAGAAAAAAATTATTATTGAAATTCACCGAGTAGGCCGTGGAAGCAAAATGAAAGCCAAAAATTGAAAAGTTGGCTATGGAAACCATACGTCACTTGATAACAGTTGCTTCTACTGTGATATTTTATTTTCATTCGTCGGCGTTATAAATAGCCGCCAAAAAAAATATTGGAAAAATTGGGAAAAAAAACAATACTCTGTAGGTCCATAACTTAAATAGGAACATACAACTTTTTCTTGCCTGTACTATTCAGCATAACCATTCCTTTTTAATGATATAATAGAAAGTAATTTTTTGAAATGAAATACCAAAAAATCCAATTATTATTCTTCAAATAACGAAAAAACAGATTTATCGAAAAAAAAATTCAAATTGATAGGATTAAAGATAAAATAAATTCAAAACAAATGTTCGAAATGCATTCCCTCAGCGTCAATGCATTTATTGACTCTGGTGATATTTTCATGTAAAACGTTTCTCAACATTTGGGGCGTGATATCTTGGAAAGCTCTACGAAATTTTACTTCTAGCTCATGTAGAGTTGTAGGCTGTGTGGAATACACCCTATTTTTAAGATGCCCCCATAGAAAAAAGTCGCACGGAGTAAGATCAGGTGACCTTGGTGGCCACCTGACTGGACCATGGGTTGTTATAAGTCTCTCTTGAAAGCGATTTTGAAGATAATTTCTCGCTATTCTTGACTTATGCGGAGGGGCGCCATCTTGCTGGAAGTACATTCTCTCAGTTATTTCCGCTGGTAGGTTGTTAATGAATTCCGAAATTTCATTCGTTAAAAAATTAAATTATCTCTCTCCGGTTAGTTGGCCTTGAAAAAGAATGGGGCCAACAATATGAGTTCCAACTATTCCTGCCCAAACATTCACACCAAATCTCCCCTGGAAGCCGCCTTGTCGAAACCGGTGCTCGTTTGCTATCGCCCAGTACCTGGAACAAAAGACCGTTCACACTTTTAGCACTTTACACTTCGACTATCGACAATAATCCAAATAAAGTACAGTACCTACCTTGTATTATTCCTGTTAAATAATTCATTGTTGGTAAATCTTGACTCGTCCGTAAACAAGATATAATAGTTAAATAGCTAGGTGATTCTCAGCATTTTGTCGAAGAAACCAATTACAATATTCCGGGCGCCTTTCACCGTCATTTTCATACAAATGTTGATGCAACTGATACTTGAAGGATTTCCATAGATGTTTTTTCAAAATTTTCCTTACTTATAGCTAATTCGGCGCCAATCTGCCTTGAGGAAATTGTGCTATCATATTGTTCTAAATTTCAGTTTCCTCATTAATAACAAATGCTTCTTGGTCTTCGTGAACATCAGGCTCAGTTCTTAATTTTTCTTCAAGCCACTGGAAATACCTTCTTGACGGTTGCTGCCTCCCTGGATATCGCTCTAAATACAATCGTTCAGCGGCATAAGAATTTTTTAAACATTCACCATAAATGAGAAGCATGTCAATTTGTTCGGTTCGTGAATAACGGGGCATTTTTTGAATATTCCACTAACTGATTTCGATTTCCAAACCCTTTTAAAATGGCAGAATCAAAAACACTACTTCGAACGTCAAAATAATATGGATAGCAGCGTTCGTGACAGCTCTCATTTCTTTTTTGTTTCATTCCAAAATACATCTTAATCAGCCTACTTGTTAATATTTTGGTTCGAATGATTATTGCAATGGAATGATTATTCTGAATAGCACAAACATTGTCCATAGGTAGATATTAGAATATCTATGGACGATGGCACATACTAAGTACGTTTATGTTCCTATTTAACCTAGAAGCTACAGGATATAATTTATCATTCCACATTATTTTTAATTTTATTTTTGCGTATGGCGATAATCTGTTTTGTTATTTGAAGAATAATAATTGGATTTTTCGGTATCTCAGTTCAAAAAATTATTTTCTATTATATCATTAGAAAGGAATGGTTATGCTGAATAGTACAGGCAAGAAAAAGTTGTATGTTCCTATTTAAGTTATGGACCTACAGAGTATTGTTTTTTTCCCAATTTTTCCAATATTTTTTTTGGCGGCTTTTTATAACGCCGACGAATGAAAATAAAACATCACAGTAGTAGCAACTGTTATCAAGTGACGTATGGTTTCCATAGCCAACTTTTCAATTTTTGGCTTTCATTTTGCTTCCACGGCCTACTCGGTGAATTTCAATAATAATTTTTTTCTGATCTAGTTTCTGGTTAGATACCAACTTGTGATATGTCATTAGAAAGGGAATTGAATGCTGAATAAAGCGAAAAGAAAAAAAAATAGGGTTTCTATTTAAAATAAGAAAGTTGATGTTACTTCCGAACAGACCGGAAGTTAACTTCGACATGTCAATATGCTCAAATTCTAGCTCTTATGTCATTATAGCGACGCTCCAAATTTCACAAACCTACTTCATACAATAACTGAGATATTCCGTAGGCAATACTTCCGTAGCCACCCGGTATATATATTTGAAAAAATAACTTTGCCGTCAATTCTTGGTGATCATTATTTCATAGTCTATTAACGTGAGGAATGCCGTATAGGAATATTTTGTCGGAAAAGCACATCTTCAGATGAAAAATAAGTATTATTATTACAGTCATTTGCACCACCAAGAATTGACGGCATAGTGACTAAAGTTATTTTTTCATATAGCAGCATCGTTCTGAACATGTTTCATGCTGGGTCAAATAACACCCCAAAATTGTTATATGGGCTTGTAGTCTAATACCTTGTTCATATTTTTCATGGCATAATAGTTATCTAAATTTCCCACTTCTTGGAAGCATGCTCAGATAACACCAATTCCTAAGATTGGAAATCGCCAAGAAATATCAGCTTTAAGGTCAATCAGTATATTTTCATTAGTTTATCAAAAATAATGGAATAACTTTTGACTGAGCAAATGTTCCAATTTCTTGATGAAAATCACATCTTGCCACAGATTTAATCAGTTATTCTGACAGGACATAGTTCTTCAGCTGATGATATATTTCAGGAAATTGATCAATCAGAATGTAAATAAAGCTTCAATTGTGCTTGACTTCATTCAGTAAAGCTTTTGATACATTCAGTCATGATACACTTCTATCAATCCTAAAATCGAATGGTATTTGTACAGATTCGCTCCAACTGTTCCGATCTTATTTTACAGATCGCAAACATAGCGTTAAACTGAGAGATAACATATTTGTTCCTAGAAATTTTCTATCTGGAGTACCACAGGGTCCAGTTTTGGGGCCACTTTTATTCTCAGTTTACACTAGTCAGTTCGGGAAATTTATTACACGTTGTAAAAATACATATGTATGCTGTTGATTTTTAATTGTACTACAACTTTTCCATAAATGACATGAATAATGCAGCAGTAACTTTAAATAATGATCTGTATAATATTGCTAATCAGCATTCTCTTACGTTAAATGCAAAAAAATCTGTAACCCTGGTTTTCGGGAATGAATTCAATGAAACGTTCACTAAAATTAACTTCCAGATTATTATAAAAATCAACTTCATTTCCATTTCTGACAATGCGAATATTCTTGGATTGATTATGGATGACTTTTTGAAAAAACCTATAACTTACCATTCAGCTGCAATAAAACTAACAACGCACCTCTCAATAGTCTAAAAATAGAACAGCATTACATCCTCCCGGAAAAAAAAGTTAAATATTTAGGCGTGGTGATAGACTCACACCTCAAATGGGATGCACATATAGGCTATGTTTGTAATAAGTTACGATGTATTCTGTATAAATTAAAATTCATGAAAAAGATCGTGTCACCACGCCACATGAAAGTTCTGTACCACTCCCTCGTAGAAAGTCACATTCGTTATGGGATAGCTTGCTGGGGAGGAGCCCTCAATACTTATATTCATTCTCTTGAGATAATACAAAGAAGATTTTTGAAACTTATTTTATCCAAACCATCCCGCTTCTCAACTGAAAGTTTATTTTTGGAAACCAATGTTCTTACTATCTGTCAATTGATGATAATCACTTATCATTGGAATAAACATTTTTTTTCACCCATTCATATTTATAATACACGACAAAAAATCAACACATTATTCCTCAATTCCATAAATTAATATGACAGCGCTCATATAGTTATCAAGCTCCCAAACTATATAATATCATTCCAGATGCACTGCATGATATTAATGCACCCAATTCATTCAAAAAAGCCTTTAAATCTTTCGTTTCCAGTCAGACAAGGCAGAAAATCGCTGATCTTATTGATAGGAGAAATTTTCAATGATTCATAACTGGCTTTCTCCTCTTAAAAACGTTACTTTTTTGCGTTTATTCCAATTCATTTGTTTCAAGGGAACAGAATGGGTGTATTTCTGTATTCATATATTATCCCAAATCGCACTGGTCAGTAATTTTGTACCTACTGTATTTATACTGATTTTTTTTAATAAGTTTCATTTCAGATAATTGTATAACTTACTGAATGTTTTTACTTATCTGATATCTAGGCCACTCATATTTATGTTATACACATTTTTTACCAGTCTCTTAACAAGTGTTCTTCTCCAATCTTGTATGTGTTTATTTCAATTTGACTGAGGCGTTTATTAACCTTTCATTTTTACACATTCTATGATACATATATACATGATTTCATTTTACTTTTTGAATTTTAACTACATTTTATTATTATTAATAGGTAGTAGATATACCCTTTATTGTGATACTTATAATTTTATACTGTATCGCCGATCTTTTTTCATCAACCCTTGTTAGACATTGTATTCTAACTAGTCATAATTTTTATTTAATATTATTTGTACATTATAAGATTTAATTTTGTCAATGCTGAAACAAGTGCTCCAGCACTTATCGACTTCTGCTGCTTTATTTACGCAAGCATTTTTTTAAGAGCTCTAAGATTATTATACTGCCATAGATCATACATACCTTAGGCAACAACAAAAAACAGAATTCTTGCATAAGATACGTATATAGAATCAGGTAATATGAAGATGTTTCCCAAAATATTTATATATTATATAACGCGATACTTGATGATTTACAAAATTTAAACATGCTCAAATAAAAAAAAAACAGAAATCATTACTACTTATTCATCGCCAATGACTTCTACAACTGGTTTTTCTGTTGTTTCTTTTTTTTTAATTTAATGAGAGCATCTAAATTATTGATTAGGAACAATGATCAGTGACCCAATTGATAACAAAGAACATTTAGAAAAGACATAACGAAGCAAGTCTGCATATAGTTGAAGAACAATATAGGTTAGTAGATAGTGTGTGGTGAAGTAGTTAAGTGTGTAGTTAAGAGGTATAAGTATTTTATAATATTCACAACTGTACCATGACAAGAGTTGAGTGATTTCCGCATTAAACATGAAAATCTTTTTTTTTGTTTCATCCGTTCGAGATGTGGAAATAAAGACATTTATAATCATAATTATCATTATATCCGGCGATCCACTCAAAAATTGAATCACATTGAAACGCTTGAAATAACATAGAGTGAATTTTACCTTGCAGGCCATCTAATCGGTCCATTAGTACTTTGGCGATATCGGCCATTTAGGACCGTATCACCTATTTTGTATTTTTCGTGGGTAAGTTTTAACTGCTGTTGCAAAGCCTAACCCTTGAGGTAACGTTTGATAAATCTCTTCATCGAAATAACGATGAATCTCAGCCGATGCACTATTTACAGGTCTATTCACTATTTGTTAACGATATCGTTAGCAGCAGTTATCAATCGATAAGCCGTTAAATAACGGTAAAACCACAGAATCGTATTCACTATCTATTTCATCGTCGTTATTTAACGATATATCGTTGACAAAACATCGTTGAGTAGACGACTCCTATTCGGCTGACGTGACTGTCAACGATATTCTGTGTTCAGCAAAAAATTTGATACTTACCTCGTCCTTTGCTAAATTCGATTATTAATCAAATAGAAATGGATCAATTCGAGCAGGGTGTATTAGTTTTAAAGATAACTCAGATTACGTATCTGTTGTTCCGTAGAGAGTCGAATCAGATATTCAATAGGCAGTTGAGGGATATGAGCAACCCTTTCGATACTCCAGAAAAAAAATTCGAAAAGATTTTAGATTAACCAGAGAATTGGCTTGGCAGGTATTTACCGAAATGGAAGAGCACTTTGCAATGTCCCGTAGGAACACGAGAATACCTCCTGTCATAAAGGTACCTTTTTTTGAGAAGTAAAATATTTCCACCTTCCTCTCTTGATCCAGTGATGCCAGGCAGGGTCATTGTTAATAAAAAAAATGTTCATTCTATAAATTGCCAAGTGATGAGTTCATGTAATATTGATTTGAGTGTTATGTAAATTATAACCTTCTTTTTGGGGCCACAATAATATGTTAGCAAATATTAATGTGTAATTAAATGAATTCAATAATAATTAGTTTAATCTTGATCTCATCAAAATTAATATCAGATATGCGATTCCAATTTGAGACTCTTATCAATTGATGCACGATATTCTGGATCTGTCCATGACGCTGTCATTTGGAGGATGAGCCGTTTTCTTTCAATGTTATTACTTAATTCCAATAATGGGGACAGAACCACGTGGCTTCTAGATTGATGATTCAACTCTATTGATGAATATAAATAAAACATGGTTTTTAGGAGACTCAGGTTATCCCTTGATCCCATATCTGATTACACCATTACTGGGAGCAGAAAGAGATAGTCCGGAAGGACGGTATAATGCTCAACAAATATCAAGTAGGGACACTGTTGAACGATGCATAGATGTCTGTCACAGGATAGAAATTTGCACTTTGCACCTCAGTTTGCAGCAATATAATGTATTGAGGGTTCATGGAATTGAATTTCGCATGATATTCCAGTTGGTGAGTGGAATTGAAAATATCGAACTGTTCAGGATATATATCAATTTTTTTTACAGAAATTGAAGATCCTGTGGAAATGCCTAAGGAAATGCCTGATTCTGATATCCTTGAACAAGGAAGAATTATTAAAAATAATATAATCGAATAATTCCAATAATGTATAAAGAAGTTCATAACCAATATATGTACTTTCATTCAAAACAAACCACTTTTCTTTTTATAACAAGAGATAATAATTTACATACCATATCATAATTTACATATCATTGTTAATTGTACTAGATCTACTAGGAACGTTTATGCCAACTATTGTAACTTCCATATGTTTATCCAGGATATGAACGAAAATAATCCATAAGAAAACAAAACAACATTATCTTTTTTATGTAATACTAGCGAAAGAAGAACGAATCATATTGCATATCAATATCATACTTCAATTTCAATTTAATTTCCTGTATTGCTAACTGTTCTTTTTTTTAATAGCAACCAACTCATTCAAACTGACATTGATTGTTTTCAAATATTCTTCATTCGTTTTACATTTTTCAATTTACTTTTCTATTGATGACAAAAATGTTTTTCTCTTTGTAGTTTTCGAAAGTACTTTTCTTTTCTACGAGAATGATTTCTGGTTTGATTCTCAGTTTCATTGACATTTTCCTTATTGTCCATGGATACATCGCAAACCTCTCAAACATCCCTCGTTTCATCTATTTTCTCTGATTCTATCACATCTGGAGTACGACCTATTAGAAAAGAATAATAATCAGTCATTACTACTGTTCATTCATGAAAAGTATGAGTGTCACTTAAAGCCATGTAACATAAATAAAATGATAATTACCTGGAACACCCAATTCTAAAATTCCTGGCAATTGATTCACTACCACATTACCAGTTAAGGCAATCAATTTTTCCTCAAGCTCTGTCAAGGGTTTCAAAGGAGGTCCCTCTCATGTGCCTCCTTGGTAAATTTTATACTCTTTCGCTTTCTTCTACACTTGGCTTTTCCAGTCGCAAAAATCTGAATAATACTAAATCAGTGCTAATGATGTACAAGCATACTGACCCTCTTCCATTGAGCCGTGTATCTCTTGGGGTCTCCTGAGCTATTCAATTTGGCTGTTAGGAGGTCCCAAGTTTCTTTGAGAATATCAGGTTAGTTGGTTCGTACTTATTTGTACGGAACCACACGTTATTCTCTAATTCCTCCAAATATATGGAAAATTGTTGCCTAGTAGTACAAATAACTTGCTCCTGGTCATAATTGAAGATATATAATTGGAGTGTCATTTATAGTCACAAGCAAGCACACAGAGTGTTAGTTCTATAGACTTTTCGTTTTGTAGGTAGTCTACTTTGGTATTTTCACAAATATCAGAGGTAATAAAAAGATCAGGGGCATGCGCAAATTCATCAATGGTCAATAGCAACGCTTCCCGAGCTAGTCTAGCATTTTGCAATGTCACTGATGTCAGAACAGTTACGATCATCATCAGTGTTCGATCAGAGAGTGAAATGTATGATTGCGTCGTATAGATAGATACACCAAATGGTGCGTCTTTACTCGAATATATGACTTGTGAATATCGTGAACTATATGGTGGAATTTCCGGAATTACTGGAAGTTTGCGGATTATCAACATATTTCGATAGTTTCCAAGATATACATTATTTTTTAAGGAAAGTTTTTATCGCCGTTTGGGCGTACTATGATTTACGCATATGAAATATTTCTTGCATTTTTTACAACTGGCAATTGAAGTAAGACAGAGTCCAAATTACAGGTACTTTTTTTGATTGCCAATACTGAAGTTTCAATAATGGTTATCAAAGTTTTTTCTCGGTGTGGGTTGACTGTTTGTGACTGACCGTGTCTAACTGGAAAATCCCAAACAAATCCTTCTCAGGGAAACAAGGTTTTGTTTCGTTTCGAAACCCGTAAATGAAACTGCCGAAAGATTGTCCTAGGTATTTCCAATCAATTACAAATTGGGAAAAACGGCCAAGCTAGGTAAGCGTAGGTACCTACTAAATCGGATTATAAAAGGTCGATATCACCAAAGTACCAATCCAATTTTTTTGAAACCTGCAATCAAAAACATTCCCTAACTATTCTTGAGTTATGAGAACCTGCTGGAAAAAATACCAACAGTGTAGAATAGATTTATCGTATGTAAATACTCAATTGCTCGTACAATGGCAAATAATATATTTTTATTCTCTGACAAGTATATGACAGTTTTCAACAACATCTAAAAAATAATAATTTTTTATCAAAGCTGACACTACTATCTCTTCATCTTCCCCTTCACTTCCTTGAAGCCATAAAACAACCATCAAACTTCCTAGGGAGCTTTACAATCCTTCCAGATCTAGTAGAACTCGATGCATATGAATTCAACTCCTCTTCTGGATCAGCTACATCCAACAATGTTTTATTCTCCTCAATTTCAGCATGTTCCTCCACTTCAGTAATATCATCTGGGAAAAACTTCGTATCATCATAAGCTCTCCAAGTAACCTTGGTATTTGGTGACTCTTTCAATTGACTCGAATTCCTTCTGACAACTCCTCCATTATCCATCTTCACCATGAAAGATCGAGGGGAATTATGAGCATCTACGACTTCTCCTGGCAACCACACATTCTTGTTCCTCATGACAACTCTATTTCCCGATACTGAATTTTCTGATGTAGATGCCACTCTCGCACTTCTGTCATAACTTCTCTTTAGCGAGTTTTGGCGAAGCAATTTCTTGTCTCTGATATCAACAACTTGTGGTTTTAGATGTTGACTTGTTACTGGCAAACACGATCGCAATTGTCTGCTCATTAAAATTTGAGCTGGGCTTGCGGGCAATGCAGTGAGGGGAGTATTATGATGTTCTAGGAGACCGATTTCAAATGGAATTCCAGATTCCTGACTTTTGATCATGATAGTTTTTGCTATTCCTACTGCCTTTTCTGCCATCCCGTTAGATTGTGGATATAATGGACTAGAGGTGGTCACTGTTACATCCCAGCTTTCACAGAAATTTTTGAATTCATATGAACCAAATGGCATGTTATCCGCAACAATGAATGATGGTATTCCATGTGTACTGAACAATGGCTTGATAGCTTCAATCACGCAAGCAGCAGAGGGATTACTAATTTTAACAACATCAATCCACGTTGAAAGGTAATCAACTACTACTAAAAACATTTTTCCTCCAAAGTAAAAAATGTCCATAGCAAGTTTTTCATAAGGTAAACTAGGTATACTGTGTGGTAATAAAGGTTCTTTGACTTTTTTATTGGAATATTTCTCACATATTTTACAGCAATTAACAAAATCTTCAATCTGTTCATACATTTTAGGCCAGTAAAATAATTGCCTAGCCCTAGCTTTACTTTTATTCAGACCAAAATGCCCACTATGGATTTTCTCTACCATTTGTTTCCTCAAATTATTAGGAACTATGAGTTTTTCATTTAGAAAAACTAACCCATTCGATACATGAATATCATTTTTCATGTTGAAATATACTTTCAATTCTTTGGGAATTGACGATTTATATTTGGGCCAACCCTCATAATTAAATTTTACAAGATTTTGAAGAACACTATCCTTCCCAGTTTCTTCAATGAATTGCCTCTTCCTTTCATCACTCATTTGCAAATATCTATCATTCGAAACTATACTATGAATATTCTCCAATAACATTCTTTTACTTCCATCCATGAACGTATTCTCATTTTCACAACTCCTGGACAGTAAGTCCGAAATATACATATATTTTCCTGGTATATGTTTAACATTCATGTCATATTTAATCAGTTTTAGGGCCATTCTTTGTAATCGGTTGGAACCTATTCTTGAAATATTTTTCTTCAAAAGGGAAACCAATGGCAAATGATCAGTTTTTACATTGAATTTTTTGCCATAAATATACAAATGAAACTTTTGAGTAGCAAATATCAAAGCAAGTAATTCTTTTTCCACTTGGGCATATCTTTGTTCATTATCTGAAAGAGACCTTGAAGCATAAGCCACCGGCCTTCCTTCTTGAAGAAGACAACAGCCTAAAGCATCCTTCGACGCATCACATTCCACAGTTGTTTCTTTTGTTGAGTCATAGTTAGCAAGAACAGGTAAACTGGATATGATTTGCTTCAATTTATCAAAGATTTGTTTTTGTTCTGGTCCCCAATACCAAACGCAACCTTTTTTCAACAATTCCCTCAATGGACCTGTGATTTCAGCAAAATTAGGGATGAATGATCTAAGATAATTCATGGCACCCATAATTTTTTGTAAATCCTTGACATTCAGAGGGTCTTTTAAATTTTTAATAGCATCCACACGAATATTATCAACTGACATTCCATTTTTATTGAAAATGAAACCAAGATATTTAACCTCCTTGGATTTATATTGAATTTTCATAGGATTGAACTTCAAATTCATCAATCTTGCTTCATCCAACACACTCTGAAGAGCTATATCATGTTCTTTTTCAGATTCTCCTGTGATGAGCAAATCATCAAAGTAAACAATAACATTCGGAATATTACCAAAAACAGAAGAACTTATCTTATGAAATTCTTCTGGAGCATTTGAGACTCCAAATGGAAGCCTCAAGAATCTGTAGACTCCAAAAGGTGTTGAAAAAGAGCAATGTCGAGATGACTCATCATCCAGCTTAATATTGTAAAACCCATCTTTCAGATCAAGAACACTGAAAACAGATTTGCCACATAACAATGAACTAACCTCAGAAACTGTTGGCAATATAATTGGCTCCCGAATAATAGCCTTATTGAGATCAGTGGGATCCAGACAAAGTCTAACAGCCGTATGCATAGTCAATTCCAGCGACTCGCCAGAGTTTCGCCGCTCGGTACACAAAAACTATAATGCACAGTCGAGCTCCAAAAAAGTGGTACATCGCTAGCGTTTCGCCAAAATGTGACTTATCGCGTAGTTGTCACTTTTTTGGAGCTAGACTGTGCATTATAATCCTTGTGTAGCGAACGGTGAAACTCTGGCGAGTCGCTGGCGATTGACTATGCATACGGCTGTAAGAGTACCATCTGTTTTCTCAACTATAACTAAATTACTTACCCATGTCACTCGTTCACTATTTACTTTTTTAATAACCCCTGTTGATTCTATCATATCTAATTTTTCTTTGAGTCTATCTCTGACTACAATAGGAACACGTCGCGGAGGTCTAATGGTTGGTGACATTTCTTTATTTATATTAATATGACAGATATAACCTTTCAATAAACCCAAACCAGAAAATAAATCTTTATTTTGACATATCAAGTCTTCTTTTGTAATGATTGAATGAACCCTTTTGATCAAACCCAACCTGATACACCCAGTTAAGCCCAAAATCGATTTACGATAACACTTCTCTGAATCTACTACAACAAATGGTAAAACATTTTTTTCTGAATTTCTTTGAACCCAACAATATAACCAAACTTCTCCCAAAGGTACTATTTTTTCACCACCATACACTTCTAAAATGATATGTGTTCTGTTCAAATTTTGACCACCAATCATGTTGAAAACATCATATGAAATGATATTTACATCTGACCCTGTATCCAATTTACATTTTACCCCCGTATTATTGATATAAATAGTATCAATCCACTCCTTATTACTCAAATTCATGTCAACCACATCAACGAACAATACGTTCTCTTGACTATAACCATTTTCATCGTTACAATTATCATTAATTTCAGGACAAGTTGAATTTCTTACCAAAGAACTCGATGTATATTCAGATAGATTACTATCGTAGTTTTGGCCACTTACCATTCTCACTTCCTTGAGAGAACACCGCGAAGAAAAATGATTTTTTCCATTGCATCTCAAACACGTTTTTCCAAAAGCTGAACAATTTCCATATTCATGCACTCTTCCACATCTTCTACAAGAAAACCCATTAGATTTTGGTCTGAAATTTGAATTTTCATTGCTGACACTTTGTATCTTAATCCCAGAGGAACCTTTATTACCTTCCCGTCTTACATTTGCAAAACTATGTTTGACAACATTCTTACCTTCAACGCTATTTACTTCATTATTACTATGATACTGAATTGATCGGACTTGCTCTTTACTTACCTCTGCAACTTTTATGAATTCAACTACCTTAACCAAAGTTACATCACTTTCTCTTAGAATCCTTTCTTGTAAACTTGCATCTTCCATGTTGAGAACAATATGATCTCGAATAAGATGATCTTCCTTTTGTTCAAATTCACAACCTGCAGCCAATGTCTTTAGTTGCGTTAAATGATTTTCAAAAGGCTGTCCTGTTTGTCTCCTGCACTTAAAGAATCTATGCCTCTCGAAAAGAACATTTTTCCTTACTTGACAATACTTTTCAAATTGCTTCACAACCTCATCAAAATTTGTGCGGTCATCTTCATTCTTGAATTTAAAAGTGTTATACACCTCCAAGGCTTCTTCTCCCACTAGGTTCAGTAGAATTGCTGTCTTAACTTCGTTCCCTTTGTTATTCTTTTCAGTCGCACGCAAGTAATTCCGAAGACGTTGATAGAATTTTTTTCAGTTATCTTCTAAATTTCCCGATAATTTTAATTCACCTGGGAGTTTGAAATCCATATTATATTGGTTCGTTCTGAATACCTGACACCATGTAGAATAGATTTATCGTATGTAAATACTCAATTGCTCGTACAATGGCAAATAATATATTTTTATTCTCTGACTAGTATATGACAGTTTTCAACAACATCTAAAAAATAATAATTTTTTATCAAAGCTGACACTACTATCTCTTCAAACAGCGTTTGCTAATAGTACATTATCGGTTATAATTACGCAAGTGCATGAATTGCCAAAAAATTTGGAACAAAGCATGATATTTAAAAATGACGATGTTGATGAAATTGTTTTTAATATATTTTCACCACTTAGAATCCGTCCAAAATATATTTTTACAAGAAAACACAATTGATATAATGTTTTTTGTGATTTTTTCTGACGAAACTCCTCCAAAATGACTTGCAAAAGAATGTGCCTTTTTTACCGCTGTCAAAATTTGGATTTTCAAATTCTATCATTTATTACTAGTCTCCTGAACAGAGCCGTTACTGAATCCGATTAACCTGCTGAATATCATTATATACTTTTTCTACGCGTTAGTTCGTAGCACTGCTCACAGTGCGGAAAGTGATACTTTTTCGTACAACTGCGTAACAATATGAACTCTGCGTAAAAACATCAACTGTGCATGAAATTATCAAATGTTTTACGCACTGTTCATACATATACGCATTATTGAAAAGGACTGTATTTTGCGTCAAATTTTAATCGGATGTCATAATTTGTTTATACGACAAAAAATGAAAATTTTCTGATAAAACTTTGAACAATTGCAACAATTTCTGTATATAATAACTGTCGTACAAAAAGGTCCTACTCTACGAATTTGCATCACAAATAACTATTTCGGATTCCAGTGAATTTGTTAAATTTGTTTTCACAAATTCCTCTGGATTCTAGTAAAACCCCCGAAGAAGTCATCTAGAGAGATACGAGGATGTATTGATATCTAGTTAGCCTAGACCAGTTCCCTGCATAAACAAAATATTGCGTTACCATAGCAACGAACAATAACTTATTAGAAGTGTCAGTGTAAAGTTTGACGTCAAAAAAGTAAACCAGAGTTCTGCTGGAGTTCTGCTGAAAATCGAAAAACTGGAGTATCGAGCCATCATCAAGTACTTGTATTCAAAAGGGTTAAGAGGTAAGCAGACTTACGAAGATATGCTTAATACCCTTTGTACGGACTAGTCAGTCCTAATAGGATTGTTTTCTCTAGTTTAAAGTCGAATAAACTGAGGAAAATTACCTTTTTAAAGACTTTTTTAATTCAACTTCAAAATACAAAGTTTTGTCAAAATTAAATTTTTTAGTCAATAAAAATAACAAAAGTAAATCATTCATACACGGTGAGTATAATAAAAATAACAAGAACATTCTCCCCCTCGTGATGACATCACAACAAGACTCTTCTTCTTCTTTTTATTTCAGGTTCCGTTGCTGCTGAGTAACTTACAAATTTTGGCGACTGGACGTTTATATACTCCTGATTTTGTCTTCCCAAGAGGCCACATGTTCCTTTGAAGTGTGTCATCCATAACAAGTACAATGTCATTCACAGAGATACAGTCTCTATCAGCATACCATTTCGTTTGTCTGTTCAGGTTGAGTAAATATTCTTTTTTCCATCGTCTCCAAAAAATGTCTGCTAAAGCCTGTGACGCCCTCCATTGATTCCTCAAGTTCACTTCCGATTCTTCGAACTTTCCTGTAGGTGGGGCAGCTCCATTGGAACAGTTCAGTAAGAAATGATTGGGTGTGAGACTTTCAGGATCTGTAGAATCGGATACATACGAGAGTGGTCTACTATTTACCATATTTTCTGCTTCAGCTATTAGTATTTTCAATACTTCTTCTCTTGGATGTCTTTCTCTCAAAGTCACTTTCAAAACATTTTTACCGATTTTACCAACCTCTCCCAACTCCCTCCCATATGCGGGGAGGCTGGTGGAATGAATCTCCACTGTATGCCTTTGAGGGACAGAAATTCAAAAATTTTCTCTGAATCTAGGTCCTGGGCGGCTTTCCTCAATACACGATCAGCAGAGTGCAAATTTGTTCCGTTATCGGAATGTATCTCCCTGGGACATCCTCGTCGACTCACAAATCTTCTCATCGCCATGATAGCAGAGTCGGTATTGAGTGAATTTGCTATTTCTAAATGGATAGCTCTCACACTCATGCAAGTAAACAAAACGATATAGCGTTTTTCATGACGTCTGCCAATTGTTACTGATACAGGTCCAAAATAATCCATTCCGGTCACAGTAAATGGTCTCACAAAGCTCTGGAGTCGACTCTCTGGAAGCTGTCCCATTTCCGGAACAAGTGGTTGGGAATTCCTTTTTTTACAGAAGAAGCATTCATTTCTACATTTTCGAACAGCGTTTCTCAATTTCATAATCCAAAATTGTTGGCGAATCTCGTTCATAATGAGTTCTTTTATGTATGGGTAAGTTTTACTCATTTTTTCCACATCTAAACTTTGTCGGGGTAGTGATAGGCCGGTTACAGTCCTGACACTATTCATTGTATACATTTTAGAATTTTCCTCTACTCCGGCTATTTCTAAAGACACTTTTCTTGAATTTCCTTAATTTTTTGTTACATTATTGAGCCACTGGTAACAAAGAGGTTCCACGGGACCATCAAGACCTATTTCTTGAGCGATTTTGCTATCAATCATTGAAGTTGTTGCAGCTTCATCCAGCAGGGCAAAAGTCGAGATTTCTTTAATTTTTCCTCTCAGTCTGACTGGGATTATTCTAAGTAGGATAGTTGGGTTTTCTTCTTGGAACAAATTGACTCTCTCTACTTGATCTTCGTGTTTACAATCGGCGTTTTGAGCATTTTCCATTTGATCATCATCTTGGTTTCTGAAGTCCAGGTTGTGCAATATGTTGTTATGGCAGTTATCTATTCCACACTTCTGCTTTACTCGACATGAGTATACATTATGAGATGGCTTTAAACAGTGAAAACACAGCTTCTTGGAAGTTACTATTTTCCACTTTTCATTTTTATCAATTTTCTTGAAATTTTGACAATCTATCAAAAGATGATTTCTCTGACAGCATGGACATTTATCAAATTTCCTAGTGGAAAAAACTTGCACATTCTTTCTGGCTTGGAGTTTATCGGTTTCATACACTCTCTTCTCAGGAAAATTGTAGTTCGTGAAGTCCGTGCAACTTGAGGCAGCTAAGGCGATTTTCCTCATCCAAATGGAAAATATTTTCAAGGTAACGATTTTCCAAGGGGAACTTCTTCGGCCCATTTCAGACGTAAAAAAGGTGGTAACTTAATCACAATTTCATTCAATATTGTTGGGTTAGTCATATGTCCCGTATTATTGAAAAGTTCCATAGTCGTCACCAAATTTTCGATTACATTAGAAAAAGGTAGATATGTTTCAAATCTTCCTTCTTTTGGAGGAGGGGCTCGACAAACTTTATCTACTAAATTCGAAATTATGAATTCAGGTCGTCCAAATGTGATTTTCAGGGTTTCCATGATGTTTTTCACGTTCTCTGGCGCAACAAGAAGCGGTTGTACTGTATCCCTTGCTCTTCCTTTCAAACACTTTTGAAGACGTATTATATTCTCTTCTTCACAGATATTGAACGTGTTTGTAGAACGTTCAAATTGACTTTGAAATATTGGCCAGTCTTCTGGATTTCCATCAAAAATTGGTAGTTTATATTTGAAACTATCAGTTTTGTCAGTATGTTTCACCTTCTCAGAGTTCACTTTCAAAGCTTCACAAATCTGATTTAGATTTTCAGCAGTCATTGTCAGAAAATTATTTGTTGTTGGCGGTACAAAGATATTTTCTGTATCTTCGGTTTTCCAGTCATCCTCTTTTTCTTGAATGGTCATTTCTTTCAAGTTGAAGATACTGGCTATGCCCGAGATCGTGGACATTTTAGATGAACCTTCCTGAACCAATTCACGTTGCAATTGGGCTTCCTTCCTTATCATTTCAGCTTCTATTTCAACCTTTCTTCTTTCTAATTCAGCCAGATTTCTTGCTTCGTTCAATTCTATTTCTAAAAGTTTTCTTCTTGAATTCGACGATTTGGATTCAATTCTCGTGTTGGCTTTCTCCAGCTTAGATGAATCAGCGGATCCTTGTGATCCTATGCTCTGTTTCATGTTTTCGTCTGAGTTATATCTTTCGGGGGGAATTCCTTTGGTTTTTCGTTCACTCCTTCTTGGGATGGACATGCCTTTACCAATGTTTTTGCTCGAAGGACCAATGTACGGACTAGTCAGTCCTAATGGGATTGTTTTCTCTAGTTTAAAGTCGAATAAACTGAGAAAAATTACCTTTTTAAAGACTTATTTAATTCAACTTCAAAATACAAAGTTTTGTCAAAATTCAATTTTTTAGTCAATAAAAATAACAAAAGTAAATCATTGATACACGGTGAGTATAATAAAAATAACAAGAACAATGTCTTTCGTATGCGACCGTGAAAAATTGGACTGCAAGCTTCAAAAGAGATAAATTTTCCATTGAAGATGATGACCGATCGGGAAATATCGAAGCAGTTAATGACATGATTTTAACAGATTGAGCTAAAACGGATACCTATCTGAAGCACTGAATATTCCATACGAACGCGTTCATCATATAGTTCACGTCAATTTGGACATGAGAAAAATTGCTGCAAAATGGATCCCCAAATGTTTGAATGTTGACCAAAAGCGTGTAAGGGTAGTAGTATCGCGTTCGATCTGTGCTCGATTTGAAAACGATGGAGACTTCTTAAACCGAATTGTTACTATGGATGAGACTTGGGTACATTTCTACGATCCAGAAACAGAGCAACAATCGATGGAAAGGCGACACTCCGGTTCTCCAAGACCTAAGAAGTTTCGTGTCCAAAAATCTGCTGGAAAAGTTCTTGCTTCAGTTTTTTGGGATTGCCATGGAGTAATCATGATTGATTTTTTGGATAAGGGTAGAACAATAACTGGAGATTACTATTCGACATTACTGTACACTCTACGGGAAAGAATTAAAGAGAAAAGATGCGGAAAGCTATCCAAAGGTGTTTTATTTTTGCAGGACAACGCCCCTTCACACAAATATCATGCAAAAAAATCGTGATTTAGGGTTTGAATTACTAGAACACCCCCCTCATTCACCAGATTTGGCTCCGTCCAACTATCATATCTTTTCCTCAACTGAAAAAAAGTTCAAAAGGTCGTAAATATTCTTCCAACGAGGAGGTAATAAAAGCTGTGGAGGTCTGGTTTGCAGAGCAAGAAGAACCATTTTTTCGCTGTAATAAATGTATCCAATTAAGAGGAGAATATGTTGAGTAATAAATTATTTAGACATTGAAATTTTGTTTGGTTCTATAGTAGGCTAAGACTTTGTCAATATATCCTCGTAGGCAAGATTCAACTCGACTTCACAGTTGAAAAAATACGAGCTGCTTTCAGTTGCACTTGATAACCTTAATAGTCTGGGAAGTTACAAATTATAAAAAAATGTGAATATGTCTGGATATTCTTGGTCAATGTCACCGAGAACTAGTTGTGAATAAACAATCGTGTACTTCTAGTCAAACATGTATGCCCAAGACTGAAAAAGAAAAAAACAGTTTCTAATGATTCAAAATAGGTGAATCCTATGGTAAACAAACTTTGTCGACAACATTTTCGTTGTGCTCAGACGACTAAGTTGATTTTTCCATCAACGACCGTCGAATGCGCTGCCGACGGTTGCAAGAAAACCTGATGTTTTTTCACCAATCAATAGAGCATAAAATGATCGATTTTTTAGGAACAATACTAGTAGGAAACCGACTGTTCCATTACATGAAAGACAGTCCATATGTTATGTTTTCGAACTGTAATTTAATAATATGTTTTAAACATTTAAAAACAACAAAACGTGCTTTAATTCATTGTTTTGCTCATAAAATGAAACCTGATAGAGAAATCTGGTTGCTTCAATGAGAAAAATTGTAGAGAAGTGAAATACAAACAAAACGAAATTTTTTAGGACCCGATCGGATCATTAGTGGGGGAGAAAAACCGGAAAAACCGAAAAATTATGCGATTTTTCAAAAAATTCATAACTCTGCCATTTTTGAAGAAATGGGGTTGGCTCTTTCCACGATAGTATTGAATCATGAGCAGATATTTCATGTGTGCACAAGACAGGTGCAGTCGGATTATTAGTTTTGGCACAAATGCAATTTGAAGCATGCCTGGATGCTCTAGTGATAGTCCAATTTCAATTTCTCAAACAGACTTTGAAAATGAAAGTAGAGTACCACAAAATGTATATTCTCATTTTGCGCTACGATGATCGTGCGAAATGGGTGAAAAATGCTTGCAAACATGAGTGAAAACGGCCGAGACCGCGTAAGTGGTCGAGTGGTAGGAGAGACCGAGAGATGAGGAGGAATTCTTAAAATGAACAAGTTACGTAATGATACGCTTTCCGTCATCTCCCGGTTTCTCCTTCTACTCGACCGCTTACGCGGGTTCAGCCGTATTCAGTAATAGGCGAAGAGCCGACCGCTGAAAATGGCACCTGATCGTTTAAAGGACATATATTATTGGAAAAGGTGGTATTCAAATAGATGAAAACAATGAAATAGGAGCCTTAGTCCCCAGCCAGTCACTTGACCAGGCAACCATTTTTTTTGATTTTTTTAAATTTTGGTGTAGATGCTTAGCTCATTAGTTAAAGCATGATTTTAGCATCAAATGAAAGCTTAAAGTTTCTAGTTCTAGAAAAAAAATGGTTGCCAGACCTCTGACAGTCAGAAATTTTGGCAGCCCACTTTGGAGACGGGCAACTCGAGTGTACACAACGTACTCCATAAGAAATTCTGTAAGAACATTATATTTGAATCCATGATCCAGATATCTGCGCAGATGCGCAATGTGGTACATTTTGTTTTCGTAGGTTGGTACATTCGTTAAAATATTCCTGGCAACACTGATCAGTCTTCCTTTGCAGACCTTACAGCAAAGATATATTGTGATTTTTGGAGTGTAAGTTGTGTTGTGAAAATTATATCACCATGAAGTTGTGTTTTCTGTGCGGTAAATCTGAAGGGTTTATTGATATTTTCGATGCAGAAACTTTAGAAAAATTAACTTGTATGAGTCGTTTTCGAAAAATTAAGAAGCACAAATATTGGGAAATTGATGTTCCCAAAATAATTGGTGAGATTGGTTATCATTCCGACTGTTATAAGAAGTTCACCGTCTTAAAAGCGCGATACAAGGCAGAATTTGAAGTAATGCTACATTTACATGTGAGTATTTTCTTCGCAATTTATATGCATGGCAATGCAATATGACATTTTTTTGTTATAAAAAACAAAATGGCGGCTCCAAGATGGCGGACGAGATTTGTGATAATGGTCCAATTCCATTCAAAATTGGTATATAAGGGTTTTCGGAGCCAGAGATTATGATTTATTTAATCAAAATTCATGAATTCAAAATGGCGGCTCCAAGATGGCGGACGAAATTTGTGATTATGGTCAGTTTCGATTCAAAATTGGTATGGACGTTTTTTTAGGTCGTATTTTCGAATTTTCTGTCGAAATTCATAAAATAAAGATGGCGGCTCCAAGATGTCATTATGGTCAGATTCGATTCAAAATTGGTATGGTTTTCGGGGTCATAGATTTCAATTTTTTAGTAAAAAAATAATAGTTTAAAAAAACTAAAGAACACGTTTTACTTCCCATGGACTAAAAAGTAAAAAATAATTTACAATTCAATTTCTCAAATGTAAAAAAGCGTGGGGAGCTTGATAAAGTTTTCCTGAGCTCTTGAATGCTCGATTAAATTAAACTAAAATATATGAGAATATAGATCGATATCACCCACGCTTTTTACACCATAATATAAACATTTTAAACCATAATGTAAACAATGACAATAATGACAATGATGACAATGATGACGAAATTGATGAGCAGCATAATTTTGATGTTACAGAGAAAGATCATGAAAATGAATGATTTGTAATTAGAATATTGTAACTCATAACCTATTATAATAAAATTTAAGTCTAAATTATAAAATAATTTTCAAATATACGGTACAAATATATAAGCTTATTATATACTTTCAATAAATGAATTGCTTGATTTAATGTTAATTGTTTTCCTATAATTTATTTCCTATGTTGTAATTACCTATGATTGTGAAAACAAGTAATTTTATTATTCATTTCTTATATATTCAAAATATAAAAATAAGTCGGAAAAATTTAATGGGATATTCATGGATTCAAATATAATGTTCTTACAGAGTTTCTTATGGAGTACGTTATAGTGTACACTCGGGTTGCCCGTCTTCAAAGTGGGCTGCCAAAATTTCTGACTGTCAGAGGTCTGGCAACCATTTTTTTTTCTAAAACTAGAAAATTCAAGCTTTTATTTGATGCTAAAATCATGCTTTAACTAATGACCTAAGCAACTACACCAAAATTAAAAAAATCAAAAAATGGTTGCCTAGTCAAGTGACTGGCTGGGAACTAAGGCTCCTATTTCATTGTTTTCATCTATTTGAATACTACCTTTTCCAATAATATATGTCCTTTAACCGATCAGGTGCCATTTTCAGCGGTCGGCTCTCGGTCTATAATGTTTGCAAATACTTTTTACCCATTTCGCACCATCGCTATCGTAGCGCAAAATGAGAATATACGTTTTGAAGTAATTTACTCCTACTTTCAAAATCTGGTTGAGAAGTTGAAATCGGACTATCACTAGAGCATCCAGGCACGCTGCAAGATAGTGCAAACAAAAAATTAATTACAATTGTGTCAAAACCAATGATCCAACAGCGCATATTTTATGCACATATGAAGTACACATGATTCAATACTTTCAATATGAATTTTTAAAAAAATCGCAAAATTTTCTGGTTTTTCCGGTTTTCCTCAGTTATTAATGATCCGATCGGGTCGTAAAATCTCCCATTTTGTTCGTACTTCAATTATCTGCCATTTTCCCATCAAAGCAATCAGATTTCTTCATTAGTTTTCCGTTTTATGAACAAAAAAATTCAACAAACACTAAAAATATAACTACAAACTGTCTTCCATGTGATGGCATAGTCGTTTTTCTATTAGTAGAGACGTTACAAAAAAATCTTCTACTGATTGGCCTATTTTTTTTTGCACAGCAGCAGTTTTTTTTTTCCTTCCGGATACTGGTCCTGTCACCAGCTGCACCACAGCATCTTGAGCTTTTTGTGCATTCCAATTAGTTTCACAGCACCTACTCCGTAACTCTAGTCCCCTGTACCAGTCTGCACAAGTTCTTCACCGGTTGTTGTTGTATTCTTCGGAAGTTAGCCTGAGTTTCCCGAATATTGCCTGTCTCTTGCGTTCTAATGCCTCGCTTACTGACGGTACGTATTTGGCTGTTTCTGTCCCTTTACCTCATTGTCTGCAGGAAAGTTCTTCGTTTGTGCAGGTGTTTTCTCATTGGGATGTGACCAGTGAGAAGGCCCGTTTTAGTTCTAACTTGATTCCAGCTCAGCTTCATTTTTGTGTTTTGTCGGTTCTTCAATGTATGTTTTCCCGTGGTGCATGAAAGGGGTTTCGTTCCACCTCTCCCTTTGTTTTCGTTCGATCCAGTCCCGAATGCATCATCGAACATGAGATTCAGTAATCCCGGGTGCGGGTTCTGGGCCAATATATGGGGTTGGTGAACCGTTTCTGGCTAGTTTATAAGCTTTTTCATTGCCCTCGATGTAACAGTGTCCTGGAACCCACATCAAAGTTGTTCTGTTGTGTTCTGAGAGGACACTGAGTTCTTTTCAGCATTCCCATACCAGTCTTGATGTCACCATCGATTTCATAAGAGTCTTTAGTGACACCTGGCTGTGTTTTGATCCATCCATTGCGCATTTTCCTCATGCTGATTTCTCTTGCGCATTGCAAAATAGCTCACATCTCTGCCTGGAATACGGAGGTGTTTGTTTATAGTGAGACGCTTATTTGGGAGTTTCTCCCCTCGCTGTATATTCCAGCACTAGTTCCTTCCCTGGTTTTGGATCCGTCCGTGTACCAGATCCTCTCTCCAGGTTTTTTCCTGATGTTGTTATCTGACCATTACCTTTGATCTTGTATGATAACTTCGAAGTTAATATTGAAGGAGTATCTAGGAGTCATGTGGTCCATTTGGTTCCATTTCAAGAATGTTGCCTCCCACTATATCCTTTATCTTGTTGTGATCCGATCTATTGCTCGATTTTTGTTGCCTTAGAAGTCCTATTCTTGCCTCTTTCATAATTGTTGAATCAATCGGAAGTAGGTCGAACAGTGCTTCCATGGCTAATGTTGGTGTTGTTTTCATAGCCGTTATGCTAAGGCATGCAAGCCTTTGTACCTTGCTCAACTCAGCCGCGGCAATTTTTTGTTCGCCATACCAAAGATGCATATGTAATCATGGGTTTCACCACAATGTTGTATATCCAATACATCATTTTGGGATTCAGCCCCCATATCTTCCCGTGTGCCCGACTGACTATCTTTAACGTCGCCTCGGCTTTCTTCTTTACTTTCGCCAGCTGTTGGTTCCAGGTGAGCTTCGAGTCTAAAATCACCCCGAGATATTTGGCTTTCCCCGACAGCTGTATGAGGGTACCTTGGAGGTTCAGAGGTCCTAAGCTCTCTAAGTTTCTTCTTCGGGTTAGGTTAGTTATTTTTGTATTAAGTGCATAAAATGAGTGTTTCTTTAATGGCACATGAGAGAGTGAATGTTCAGTAAAATCTTTTCAAACATTTTTTTTGTATCTTTTCCATACGTTATCAATACTTCCAATACAATTTCACAGCATCCAGTGGCCTTTTTATGTCGTTACTATAGAAATGGTTTGTTGGCACGCCGCGTGTTTGACTGTTTGACTATGTTCGCTCGTAGTTGCTTCTATTTCAATTCATTTTCAGGAAGATGGATATTGATTATGATAGTGGTAGTGATACCCTATCAGATATACCTGAAAAAGCAATATGAGAAAACACATAACCAATTTTGTGAATGGTGCGACAAGAAACATTTAAAAAAGGTTTCTGAAAATGTGCTTATATGCTATTTTGAGGAAAAATCAAAAATTATAAATCCTCCTACGCCATGGAGTGTCTACTCAATGTTAAAAAGTACATTGAATGTGGAGGAAAATATTGATATAAGGAAGTTTTCAAAATTGGTCCCGCTCATTAAGAACAGCAGCGTCGGATACCAAGGAAAGAAATCTAAAGTTTTATCAAGGGATGATATCAATAAAGTTATTCAAGATGCTGATAACGAAACGAATTTACTTTATAAGGTACACACATAATCATAATTTTGTATCATTAGTAGTAATTTCAATATTATTCATTTGTAGGTTGTCCTAATTTTGGGTATCAGCGGTGCTTGTTGCCGTGGAGAGTTATTACATATAACTATTGATGCCATTGAAGATGCTGGATCTATATTGATTGTTAAAATACCTGATACGAAGACCTATTCCTAAATCCGATTTAGGTATTTCCTAACTTTAGGAATCAGCTGGTGAAATCGGCCATAAATTGATGGATTCGTGATAGCTATAGCATGAATTGATGTGTAGAAATGGGAAATTAGGAACATTATCAACTTTACGGCCCACGGGCGCTAGTCATTTTACGCCTGTAAAACCGGAAGGTAAAGTGTACTTTACCGCCAGCTAGTGCATAAAATAATGCACACAATGAATAAAGTCGTAAATAAATCATAAAATATAAACATAATGAAAGTTCAAATTAAAATAAACAGTGAAAAAAAGTTGTCAAATTTTAAATCCAAAATGTGTAAAACGTAAATGTATATTACGTAAGATACATCAAATATGTTATATTGTAATTATGCCTCAATCTTCGCAGTCCCTTATCGGGTCACCTTGAGATAACGGCTTTCCATGAATCCAAGACGTAGAATCAGCAGAACAGATACTCTTTGTTATTTTAAGTCTGCTGCTGATGAAGCTACTTGGAATATATAAATAGACCATGTGAGGACAAATGTAGTTAGTTGATTTTGATATTCCAACCAAGTAGTTGTGATTATTTTGTAATAAAGTTTTGAAAGTATTTGTGTTTTTTAAAAAGATATATTTGAAAGTTCAAATATAACAATTGGCGCAGTCGGTAGGATCTGAAAAACGTTACTAGAACACGGAGACACCCCAACTAGTAGCGGCGGATCCCTATCCCTCAACAGAAGACGAACCGAAAACCCCAGAGGAGTCAACACTCGGAGAGCAGCGGAAGGAACACCTAGTGAAGCCCCTATCTGAACGACTTCGAGAACAAGACGAATCAAAATGAAGATCATACTATTGTAAGACAATTTTGAATCAACTCGTTTACATTTGTTTGCAATTAACCAATAATCATACTGATTGATTATTTCTTGTTGAACAATATTGGTAATTGTACAGCCAATTACCTTGTTAGAAAAGTCGTACTGTTCGACTATTTCAAAGTTTGATTTACCTGCATCCAATAAGTTTTATTTAATATGGCTGATAATAACCAAGATAGAGATAATCAGCCTAGACCTGAACCTGAAGGCGATGCAATTGAGCCGTATATATTATCTGAAGTGTTTTCTTTAGTGCCTGAGTTTGAAGGAGACCAAATTTTTTTGAACACCTTTTTGAATGCATGTGACTGTGTATATCGCATGGCCCCAGTGGACCAACGAGTTCTATTAGTGATTCACATAAAAAATAAACTCAGAGGTAGAGCTGCACAACTAATAAGTTCTAGGAACCCTGTAACCTACCACGAAATTAGACATCTTTTAACATTATATTTTGGTGACGCTCGTGATCTCACTTCATTAATTCACGATCTCCAACGTATTGAACAACTACCCAATAAATCACCTATAACATTTTTCAATCGTCTGCAAGTCCACAATGCCAAAATGCACTCCTGCATTCAGAAATCTGGTCTTACTGTAGAACAGAAAACCGCTCAATGTGGTCTTATAGAGACTATGGCATTAAACACGCTTTTAATCGGTCTTGAACCTCGAATAGGTCAAATAATCCTTGCTTCCAACCCTGCAGACCTACTTGAAGCCCATATCAGAATTAGGAGAGAAATGCAACTTTCCTATTTCGAAAATCAAAAATCTGACCACGTTCTCCACAAATGGTTAGGAGGAATCAACCACCCGCATTTCAAAGAACTTGTCACTCTTGCGGTCGTATAGGTCATATTTCCACTGAATGTCGAGTAAGACAGCAAAGAATTCCACCCCAAAATCCTCCTCAAAATTTTAATCAGAATTTTTCAAGACAACCAAGTCCCCAGTATAACCAGAACTTTTTGAGACAACAGAATCCTCAACCTAACCAACAATACAATAAACCTCAAACGAATCAACCCCAGTTTCAACTCCAATTTCGACCCCAATCCCAAAATAACCAAAACCAATATCGACCACCGGTGATCCAAAGAAATCCAAACGTTTCAGAACGTCCTAACCAACAAAGAGCTCACTTAATGACATACGAAAATCAGGATTATCATACAGGTGATAATCAAGATAATTATTCTGCTAATTATCCTCAAACCGATGATTATTATCCTAGTAACAACGATTATGATTACTATACTGATAGTAATCAATATTATCAAAATGACACACTGGAACAATCACAACCTCCAGAAGACCTTTCTACATACCAGGATTTTCTGTCTCTCCCGAATACAAACCACCCACCGAATCAATTCCAAATGAGCAACAACCAATCAGTCGATCCCATGTACGAAATCCAAACCCAAATTCAGTCATTGAACATTCAAGATTATCACCCGGATCTGAACTTTCCGGAACAGAGTTTCATATGAGTTCATTATTTTCCATGAATTCGAAGAACCTTTAGTACATCAAAGACGCATCGAATACTTTTAGAATTCTCATCGATACTGGTGCAAGTATATCCATTCTTAAACCCAAAACATGTGAAAAATATTCCTATAGATTCCCTGAAAATGTCACTATACAAGGCATTACTGATTAGAAAATAACTGTCAATGAATCCACTTTGATTGATTTTAAACCAAAAGACCCACACAAGGTATATATTTATAATTTAGATATTGACTTTGATGGCCTACTCGGATCTGATTTTTTAGAACATTATAACTGCATAATAAATTTGAAAAACAAACAATTAGTAACAAATTTCAAGACAGTTCCATTATTCAAAGTTCCAGAGGAAAATCAACTAGATCCCAATCATATTGAAAAACCAAACCAAATTAAAACTGAACCCCGCATGGAACGAATTTTTAAATTGAGTTGTGACCTTAGGAATACCGACGCTATACTGCTAGCGAAAGAAAAAGAAAAAGTTAGACTTCCTAACGCCTTAGTAAAAATCGACGGAAATGGTACATTCTATACTTCCATAATAAATGCGAACGCCATACCCAAATTAATCGATTTTTCGGAAATAAAATTAGAACCCCTTCCAGCCGAAGAAGTAATTTTGAATATGAACCTAACATATCCCCAAAACTCGCAACCAGTGAATCGAATCCAAGAAATTTAAAATCAACTGAGAACTGAACACTTGAATGAAGAAGAGAATCAAATGATAACTGATTTATGTCTTCAGTACGAAGATATTTTCTATTTAGAAGGAGACAATCTCACATTTACCAACGAGATAAAACACGGTATAGAAACAAAGGATGCTAGACCAGTTTTTACTAAATCCTACAGGTACCCACAGGTACACAAAGAGGAAGTAAAAACCCAAATCTTCAAAATGCTAAATCAAGGCATTATTCAATCATCGATTTCACCTTGGTCGTCACCTGTCTGGGTTGTACCCAAAAAGCTAGACGCCTCGGGAAAACAAAAGTGGAGAGTGGTCATCGACTACAGAAAACTCAACGAGTTGACTGTAGATGATAGGATTTCATCAAATCGAAATTCAACCAAATGACATTCAAAAAAACAGCATTTGCTGTTGACAATGGCCACTATGAATATGTTCGTATGCCATTTGGTATGAAGAGTAATGGACAACATTCTCCTGGGCATACAAAACGAACGATGTCTCTTCTGCATGGACGACATCATTGTTTATTCCCCTACCATCCATGAGCATATAGCTAGACTCACCGAAGTGTTTAAAAGACTTCAAAAAGCCAATTCAAAGATTCAGCCAGTGCTCGCATGTGTGCGATGGAGAGTAGCGGTGTGCGAATATAGCTGCTTAAAAGTTGGATTCTTTCCCTCAACAGCACGATTTTAAATAGAAAAATAGTGACCACTGGTAAGTTTACATCGCATCCTTCATGTGAACTGGCAGGTAACTACCATCTGTTTCTTATAAGGGCGTAATACATCAGTGAATCATTGATTATTCCCATCCAATTTCGGCTTGTGGCACATATTCGCTTGTTATTGAATAAAGGCCATTGTTTTTGCTCAATACGGTTGGGAACTGTTTCACCAACGGTCGTGAGAGTATCAAGATAATTAAACCATGTCCGATGAAAGTAAAATTCTGAAGTTGATTCGACAAGCCAATGAAGAACAAACCTTGACTCTTACAAGAGCGAGTGAAGAACAAATAAACTTACTCAGGGAGGAAATCAAAAAGAGCTTGGTCGATGTGGATGATAAGTTCAAAATTGTGCAAGAAACCACTGAGAAGCTCAAAAAGAGTCAAATTAACATAGAAAGGAGAATAAGAAAAAAAAAATCATAATTTTTGGTCTTGAAGTTGAAAAAGCCTCTATCTTGCAGGAAACTCTAAACAAACTAAATCAAACTTTGAAGCTTGATATTAAAGAATGTGACATCAATAATATTTATGATGTAGGCAAAAATGGCAAATCGGCCATTATACTAGAATTTGTGAGTTATTTGAAGAAGCAATCAGTATTTTCGAAAGTAACTGATCTCAAAGGAAGTGGCATAGTGATAACAAACGACCTTTGCTTCGAGGTCCGTGAAGAGCGGAAACTACTGAGAAAACACCAGAAAAAAGCTATGAAGCAGTCATTAAAGGCAGCAAACTAATAATCGGAAACGACACATTCACAGCAGAAGAACTGATAAAACTTGAAGAACAGACAGAAGGGGAAACGGATTCAGAAGACGACGGTGAAAACACTTTATTACAGAAGGCATAGGGATCAGGAAACAGCAAGCGTAAAATAAGACGTATAAATTATAGTCCCAAATCGACAGCTGGTGGAAGTGTACTTACCCGTTCACAGAAAAAGCAAGGGACATAAAAAGTTCTAACTTCATGAATATCTGAATAATTCATTCTAACTTTCTTGCTATATTCAAACTTTCAATTTGATTCAATCCTTATTAGATATATTTTCATTATGTTTTTTACTGTTGGGCATTTAAATATTTGTTCATTACTTCCTAAAATAAATGATGTAAAACAGTTGTTGGTTTCAAATAATTATATCTTAGGTATCACAGAGACTTGGCTACATCCAGGAATAGATGATAGATTATTAATGATAAATGGCTACAGATTCGCTCGTACGGATATATTGAATAAACGTGGAGGTGGAGTTGCCCTATATATAAAAAATAACATCAGTTTTAGAATACTAATGCGGGAAAACTTAGACTTCATTGAACATATTTGGTTAGAATTTAAAATAAATAAAGAAAAATGTGCCATTGGAACCATATACAGACCTCCAAATACTGATAGTGGCTCTTTCTTGAGCAACCTTGAGAACACTCTGGTAGACATGCACACAGATTATAATAAGACACTGTGTATGGGAGACCTCAATATAGATTTTCTGAATGACAGCTTAACTTTGAAAAATGACATACAGTCGGTAACCGACTATTTCAATTTGATTCAAAATATATGTGAGCCTACTCACATAACAAATACCACAATGACATTAATAGACCACTTATATACACATTTTGAAGTGCAAGAATCTGGAGCTTTTGATACTAATTTAGTGAGACATTTTTTAGTCTATTGCATTATAGAACTTCAAGTAAACAATAGCTTGCCCAAAGTAATAACTTTTCGTAACTTATTTGATATTGACAAGCATCAATTTCAAAATGACCTTGAGGCTATGGAGTGGGATAATTTGTATGATATTAATGGAATAGACGAAAAAATCGATCATCTCAACAATAACATTCTAAATCTCTTCGAGGTCCATGCACCACTAGTAACTAAGCAAATCAGGTCAAATAACAGAAAACATTCATGGATAACTGAGAATGTTCAACTCATGCAAAAACTCAGGGACAAGGCTTTACGTAAGTACAGAAGAACTAAATCACAAGTACATTTTGAGTATTACAAAGAACTGAGGAAAAAAAAGCATATTTACAATTCAAGTTACGGAGTTGTAATTCCCGTGACAAATGGAAAGAACTTCAAAAGCTAGATTTAACTAAAAAAACACATTACGACATACCAGAAATTTTGAAAGATGTAGACAAAATGAATGATCATTTTGTGAATCTATCAGGAAGCACTCTACAACTTGATAATGACATCCTGCAGTTCTATTCCAACAACATTAAGGAATCTGTTCAAAGTATACTTGAATTTTCACCTACCACTGATGATGAAGTTCTACAAATAATATACAATATGAAATCCAAGGCTTATGGCTTATGACAAATTGAACATTCAACTAATTATCCTCTGTTGTCCATTCATTATATCATATATAACACATATAATTAATGAGTGTATTGCAAGAAATTATTTTCCCCGCGCATGGAAACAGGCCTTCGTATTACCGTTACCCAAAATTACGCACCCTAGTGAATTGGGACACTTAAGGAGTATAAGTATCTTGCCAGCTTTGTCCAAAGTTGTAGAAAAAATCATTGCGAACCAATTGAAACTACACATTAACAGGCACAGAATATTACCACCAAATCAGTCTGGGTTTAGATTCGGCTATAGCTGTGCATCAGCCTTAGCAAACATCACTGACGATATTTCATATGCGCTGGACAAAAACGAGTTGAGTGTTATAGTATCAATTGATGACTACTCTGGGGCTTTCGATTTATTAAATCATCAAGTTCTTATCGCAATCCTACATTTTATTGGGCTATGTACTTCTGCTTGCTCTTTTTTTAAATCGTACTTGATGGACCGGTATCAAAAGGTGAAAATAGGGAATGTAATCTCGAAGAGAAACTCGGTCCAACAAGGAGTACCACAGGGAAGCGTACTAGGGCCACTTCTATACATACTAGATACTTCTAATTTTCATAATCATCTATCCTACTGCAAATACCACATGTTTGCAGATGATACACAAATTTATTTCTCGTTCAAACTGGACGAATTGCAAGAAGCTAATGATAAAATCAATGAAGACTTTGAAACTGTAGTATTTTAAGTTAATATTGATTGCCTTGAAAGTTGTTATATAGGGAATAGTTGTTGTTGATAGCGACTGTCAGATTTGTCATGTAATTTTGATAAAATGAAATAAATGTAAATGTTATAACTCTGTGAAGTTATTCCAAAGACTACAGATATTATATTGGCGACGAGGATTATTAACGAATCATTAGAAATGGCAGAGAGTGCCAGTTCACTTGTTGGTGTTCAACACCTTTTTGATGGGAAGTTGAACAACTGGTATGTTCATAAGAAAAGGCTTGAACAATTTTTCATTGCGAATGCAATCAATAAAAGCGAAGTCAAAAGGGCAATACTTTTAAATAGCCTGACGGAAGAAACGTACAAACTGCTAGAAGATTTGTTGTTCCCAGAAAAGGCCGAATCAACGGAATATGTAAACATTGTGAAAGAATTTGATGACTACTATAATCAAGAAAAAATGGTGCTGGCAGAAAGGTACAATTTTTACATTTCTGAGAAAGATAGGAACGAATCCTATTCTGAGTATATAGTTCGTCTCAAAGGACTAGCTGTTAATTGCCAGTTCGGGCAATTTCTGAAAACTGTGTTGAGGGACAAATTTGTTACTGGCTTAGAAAGTGGACCAGTTTTGGATAAACTGTTACAGCAGAATGAGGGAGATCTAACCGTAGAAAAGGCGCTTCAGTTGGCACTGCAGACGGAGTCGGCGATGACTGGTTTCGGGATAAACGATGATATGAGGAGATTGACTATAAAGAAAGAATATGGAGATGTTTTCAAATTGAGTAAACATACTGATGAGCGAAGGCGTCATGGAACATACTCCAGGAATAGGTACGATGAGAGACAATGGGTGAATCGAGACTTCGATGGATATAATCGACTAGGTTGCAGCGTGTGTGGCCAAAGAACACACAAGGAAAGTGATTGTAGTTATAAGGATTATATATGCCATTCTTGTGGTAACAAAGGCCATTTGCGTAAAATGTGTAGAATTAAAAAGAAATTAAATTTTTTGGATAGTTTTCAGGATGTCACTGTCAATTCTGGAAGTTGTCATAATGACAATAGTACACTGGATTCTGGGGAAGGAAGTCAAACTGTTACACAGAGTCACAGAGTATCGGATTATTTCATGTCAGTTCCAATAATAGTGAGCCAATAACAATTGATATTGAACTTGAAGGTAAAGTTTTTTGCATTGAAGTAGATAGTGGAGCTGCCACTAGCGTGGTATCCGAAATGAATTATTTAAAATATTTCAATCATATTAAATTAGAGTCGACCAAACTTAATTTTCTAAGTTATGTGGGTGATAAAATTGAGTCTGTAGGAAAAATTTTTATCAAGGCAAATTACAATTCCAGATGTCACATAATTGAATTTCATGTGATAAAGAATGGTGGACCAACTTTATTGGGCAGAAATTTTTTGAGAACTTTCAATATGGGTTTTTGCGAATTAAATTTTGTTGATTGTCAAGTAGATCAGTTGAAAAGCGAATTTCCAACTGTTTTCAGCAATAATCTCGGAACGTTCAATAAATTCCGAGTAAAATTGAAGGTTAAAATTGAAGCGAGACCTAAATTTTGTAAGCATAGAAATATACCATTCGCTGTCAAGGAAAAAGTTGAAAATGAGTTGAATAGGCTGGTAAAAGCAGGTGTATTAGTAAATGTGGAAAATTCACAGTGGGCTACTCCAATAGTACCAATTTTGAAAGAAGACAAGTCGATTAGAATTTGTGGGGATTATAAAATAACGATTAATCCTATTATAGAGAGTGATAAATATCCTTTGCCTCGAATAGAAGATATTTTTTATAAATTGAAAGGGGGACAAAAGTTTTCTAAATTAGACCTGAAAAATGCCTATCAGCAACTCGTGCTGGATGAGGAATCCCGTGAATATACAACAATATCTACTCATAAAGGGTTGTTCATGTACACACGGCTTCCTTTTGGCATTAGTGTGGCTTGTTCTATTTTTCAAAGAACAATGGAAAATTTATTATGTAATATTGAGGGTGTAGTCGTATTTCTTGACGACATTTTGATAACAGGAAGAAATAATGACGAACACATGCAACGTTTGAGAGCAGTTTTGAGAATTTTGAAAGAGAGCGGTTTGACCATCAAACTGGAAAAATGTTTTTTTTTGAAGATTCTGTAAATTATTTGGGTTATAAAATTTCAAAAGATGGGTTACATAAATGTGAAGACAAAATTCAAGCAGTAAAAAATGCACCCATTCCAGAAAATATTGTACAGTTGAAGTCTTTTTTGGGGTTAATAAATTATTATCATCGTTTTATACCAAATATGTCTCATGTTTTACATCCTTTATTTGAGTTAACAAAAAACAACATTAAATGGAATTGGTCGAAAGAATGTGATGTTGCTTACAGAAATATTAAAGAATTGTTGTGTTCACCACAAGTTTTAGCTCATTATAATCCTGATTTTCAATTGTTATTGACTGTGGATGCCAGCAATTATGCGCTTGGGGCTATTTTATCTCAAAGAGACCATGAAAATGTTGAGAAACCTGTTGCTTACAGCTCAAGGGTATTAACGGAGAGTGAGAAAAACTACTCTCAGATTGACAAGGAAGCATTAGCTATAGTGTATGGTGTTAAAAAATTCAATCAGTATTTGATGGGTAGAAAGTTCATTTTGAAAACAGATAATAAACCATTAGTATCAATTTTTGGACCTAAAGCAGGGATACCCATTATGTCTGCAAATCGGTTACAAAGGTATGCGTATATATTATCATGTTACGATTTTGTTATAGAATACGTCAAATCCACAGAGAATACTGCTGATTTTCTGTCAAGACTGCCTATTAATTTCGTCACAACTGAAGAGGAAGAATACAATTATTTGAATTTTTTTGAAGATAATTCAGATATACCAATAGATATCAAAGATATTAAACAAGATTTGAGCAGAAAATATGGTTAAAACTATAAAAAATTATTTGAATAAAACATTTTGCACTATAAAAAAAATCGATTTCACAAAATCAATAAGTTCTTTTTTAATAAATTACAGAAATACTATGCATTGCTCTACTGGGAAGTCGCCGGCTCAAGTAATGTTCGGTCGTTCTTTGAGATTGAGACTTGATCTATTGAAACCTGAAAATATGAATAATAATAATAATAATAATGAGCACATAAGAGAAGCTAAAATAAACATGAAAAGAGTTGAGGGTAAACAAATTCGGTATTATAAGGGGGGAAGAAGTGTTGAATTTGTTGTAGGACAGTCAGTTAGAGCTAGAGATTATAGATTTGTGAAGGCTAGGTGGGCAGCCGGTAAGGTAATAGAAAGGATAGGTAAAGATGTGTACAAGGTAAAGATATGTGACAGTGATTTCATTTGGACCAGACATTCAAATCAAATGTTACCTTGGGATTTTGTTAGCACAAGTATGGCCAATAGGGATTCCGATGAGGAACAACCGGAAATTGTAATGCAATTGCCGAAAACGAACATAGATTCAGGTATAACATGGAACGAAAATCCTTGCAATACAATTTCTGGGAGACCTAAACGTGCAACAAGACCCCCTGATCGTTTAATATATTGATTGATCATGTTTCATTTGGTGGGGAAGAGTTGTAGTATTTTAAGTTAATATTGATTGCCTTGAAAGTTGTTATATAGGGAATAGTTGTTGTTGATAGCGACTGTCAGATTTGTCATGTAATTTTGATAAAATGAAATAAATGTAAATGTTATAACTCTGTGAAGTTATTCCAAAGACTACAGATATTATAGAAACCATGTTATCGTTATCGAAAAAGCATCTCCTCAAAATAAATGCAAGTAAGTCCAGCGCTCTTCTATTTGGTAACGATGCCCAGAAACGGGAAGCATTAGCACACTTGCAAATCAAAATTGGGACTGATACGCTTAAGTTCAGTTAGTGCTGTAAAAATCTGGGACTATTTGTAGACACCAAACTCAGATTCAAAAAACATGTGACTGAAAAGCTGCGTAAAGCTTATTCTGCGTTGAAAATGGTATACCAGCAAAGATTGTTTCTCACTGTAGAAGTAAAATAAATGTTAAGTGACACTCTGATTTTATTTCACTTCAACCACTGTGACATTGTCTACTCTGAATCTATTGACTGTCCAGACGCAAGACGCATACAAAAAGTTCAAAACTGTTGCCTGCGAATGATTTATGGTGTAAAAAAACGAGAAAGAATTTCTCTCAAACTTAAAGAGGCAAAATGGCTGAGTATGTATAATAGACGAAAACTACACACTCTCACATTTTATTATAAATTATTGAAGCTCAGAATCCCAGAATATTTGTATAGGAAAGTAACTTATCGCACAGACGTTCATAATTTGAACCTTCGGCAAAAAAATATGATCAACAAACCAGCTCACAACAAACAAATCTATAAACGGTCTTTCACTTATCAAATCTCTACCTGCAGCACATTCCTGGATGTCCCCAAGTTCTCAGTGTCAGTGTATACCTTTAAAAAAAACCTTAAGAGCTACTTGTTTCATAGGCAGTGAATTTTGTAGTATGTAATTATGAATCATATATGGTATTCAAAAAATGCTACAATAGCAACTTCTCCCAACTTCATTTATCAATTGTATTTAATATTGTTATGTTATGTTATGGTTATATATAGACATTTTTTCTTTTTTCTTTTCGTTGATGTGGAAGAATCGGTCCTTCGACCTAACATTCAACCATTTATTTGCTATTTTGTGATGAGTCCATTAACCACTTATGTAAAGAGCTCAATGTCTTTTGGTGAATAATAAATGATTATTATTATTATTATTATAAGTGCGAGTTCTTGAGAAAAGAAGTTGCCTATCTTGGACATGTGATCACCCAGGACGGAGTTAGACCAAACCCTTCAAAGATAGAATGCATTCAAAATATTCCCGAACCAAAAACCAATTAAAAATTAAATCCTTTTTAGGTTTAGCCGGTTATTACCGACGGTTCATATACAACTTTGCCAAAACTTCAAAACCCCTGACTATTATTACAAAAAGACACCCCTTTAAATTTTGACTCTGAATGCAAACGATCATTTGATGAATTAAGGAATGCGCTTACATCTAGCCCAATTCTCATCTACCCGAACTTCGAAGAACCATTTTTATTGACAACTGACGCGAGTGCCTTTGCCATTGGAGGAATTTTGTCTCAAGGACCTATTGGCAAAGATCTCCCAATAGCCTATGCGTCCAGAACCCTCTGTAACGCTGAGTCGAAGTACTCTACAATTGAAAGAGAACTTCTTGCCATTGTTTGGGCAGTAAAACATTTTCGCCCTTACCTCTTTGGAAGAAAGTTTAAACTTATCACTGACCATAGACCTCTCACCTGGCTCTTTTCAATAAAAGACCCCGGAAGTAGATATTGGCACGTTGGCGACTCGAACTTGAAGAATATGATTACGAGATAGAATACAAACCCGGCAAAATAAATAAAAATGCCGATGCTCTATCCCGCATTAAAGTCAACCACTTCAAGGAATGTGCAAATTTTCAAAAGAAAATTTCTATTCTCACATCCAACACTGACGGAAGTGAGAAACTAGATTACCCTGAAGAAACTGAAAGCGAACCTGAAGAAAAACAAGACGAAAGTCAAAACGAAAGTCAAGAAGAAAATGAAGGAGAAAACCCTGTAGAAAAACCTAAAATCCCCGTGGAAACTATTCAAGAAGAATACGAAAACTTCATGAACCTTTATAAAACTAAATCGTTGATAGATTATTCCAAAGTAGAATTCGACAATTCTCAACTACTTGATAAACATCATAAAAATATTGTTAGTTTTTTTTTTGGCAAAATAAACTAGACGCAATGCATTATGAAATCATTGAAGATTTTTTCGGAGAACATCCCGATTTACATCATGATAAAGTTAATATACTTGCCAGTAAATCGGCCAAAAATAGGAAATACTTCATCGTCCCTCTTCCGTATGACCCTACAACGGTCGTACAAACTTTATTTTACATCATTTATTCATCCCAAGATGAATTCAATTCCCAAGAAGTATATTCAATTGAGAATAATCTGGAATTACCTATATTGGAAATATTCTCATTTATATTTGCAGATAAAGACTTGAAGTTGAAAGTCTGTCAAAACATAACAACAACCCCTGATGCAGACCAGATCCCTATAATCTTAGATCAGAGTCATCTAGGAAAAACTAACTTACACCGTGGCATCAATGAAACGGTTAGACGAGTTAGAGAAAAATATAATTGGCAAGGACTTGTGAAAGACGTTGAAAATTTCGTTAAGAAATGCGATATTTGTCAAAAAGTCAAAATTTGCCGAAAAAACCTCAGTACACCCCTTGTCATCACTGAAACTCCAAAAACTTGTTTCGAACGTATTAACGTTGACATATTTGAAGTTCCAACTAAATACTACGTACTGACAGTAAGAGACGAGTTAACTAAGTTTACTCAAGCTTATTCTTTGGAAGATAAAACCACAAGATCTGTTGTAAACACCCTACTTAATTACTTCCAACATTTTGGTGTACCTTTGAGAATTCATTGCGACTTCGGTCGTGAATTCACTAGTCAAATTATGAAAGACCTTTGTACCTTATATGATATTAAAATAACATACTCTAGTGTTAACCACCCCCAGTCTAATGGATCTATAGAACGATTCCACGCGACATTCGCCGAAATGATGCGTGCTCATAAAGCAGAAAATCCCGACGAACACCCATTTAATGTTTTACCTTATGCTGTCATATGTTATAATAACACAAAAAATAAAACACACGGTTTTACCCCTCAATAGTTAGAATTTGGACATACAGCTAGCAGACCTGCAGAGACGGTCTACAATTAAAAAGAACTCATCTCAAAATATGTTAGGGACCTAAGTAATAAAATGTAATTCTATTATAAAGCTGCTAGAGTCAAGACAGATAGAAAGAAAAAGCAAAAATTAGATTTGACCGAACGGTTTCCGAAACTGTCCTCGATTACAAAGTAGGAGACAAAGTTTATGTAAAAGAGTCCCAAATTTCAAATAAACTTGAAAACAAATTTAATGGACCTTTCGAAATGATAGAAATCTACTCAAATTCCGCCATGTTAGTAAATTGGAAAACTAAAAATAAAACTAAAGTCAATTTTGATAGACTGAAACCCTTTCACGAAGATTAATTTCTTTCAGGACCCTCCTGCTGTCATCAACGGCCAATTCCCAATACTCCATTGAACAAGTTAATAGCTCAATAGGAGTTTTCTTCCATGAAGAAGGAACCCTCAAAATATCCAACGAAAAATGGACCCTTCTGGTCTACAAAGACTTATCATCTATCAAAGAAGCTTCAGACAACAACGATAAAATTTTAGAAAATTTGATATATTTTCTCGAAAAAGATGAACCCAGTATAATATCATTCGAAGCTCAAGTAAAGTCAAATATCAGATTCATTACGACTGAAATATAGAGAAATCTTCGCTGATACTGAAAGTTTCGAAAAAAGGACCAAAAGTGGCCTAATAAATGGTGTTGGCACATTTTGGAAAGCCATCACAGGAAATCTTGATGCATCTGATGGTGAATACAGATTGCATAAATAAAATCAGTCAAGACGAACATCTAATTGAAAACCTTCTGAAAAACCAAATTTCGGTTACCACCTCCGTTATCAAGAGTATCAACTCAACTATTCAAAAACTACAGGTTGATGAAATAACATTCAACCAGGCCCAGATAACACAAAATATCCAATGGATATCCATTTTATGTCCAATTCTGGTCGGGATATCCTTGGATCTGGAATGAATATTCATGGGATATCCATCGTGGGATTAGGAATGAATATCCTTCAGCAGATATCCTATGGATATCCATGAGATATCTACAGTAATTATGGATGTGATTAAATTGCGAGACAAATGTTGATATTATCAATTTGAGTTTCTTTCATGCTCGTACACGAATTGAAGCATTCGAAAAATACTCTCATCTTTCGTTTTCCGACTGGATTTAAAATAGATATCCATAAGATATCGGTGGATGGATTTGCGATGAATATCCTTCAGAAGATGTACTATGGATATCCATGAGATATACATAGTAATTGTGGATGTGATAAAATTGCAAGACAGATTTCGATATTATCAATTTCTGAGTTCCTTCCAAACTCGTACACGAATTGAAGCATTTGAAGAATACTCTTATCTTCCGTTCTCCGACTGGATTTGAAATGGATATCCATAAGATATCCGTGGATGGATCTGAAATGGATATCCTTCAGAAGATGTCCTATGGATATTCATAAGATATCCACAGTAATAATAGATGTGATTAAATTGCAAGACAAATTCTGACATTATCAATTTCTGAGTTGCTTCCATGCTCGTACACGAATTGAAGCATTTGAAAAATACTCTTCTTTCGTTTTCCGACTGGATTTGCAATGGATATCCATGAGATATCCGTCGACGGTTTTGAGATGGGCATCTTTCAGAAGATGTCGTATGGATATCCATAAGATATCCACAGTAATTATGGATGATATTGAATTGCAGGACAGATTTCGATATTATCAATTTCTGAATTTCTTTCATGCTCGTACTCGAATTGAAGTATTTGAAGAATTTTCTTGTCTTTCGTTTACCGACTGGATTTGAAATGGATATCCATAAGATATCGGTGGATGGATTTGAAATGGATATCCTCCAGAACATATCCTATGGATATCCATAAGATATCCACAGTAATTATGGATGTGAATAAATTGCAAGACAGACTTTGATATTATCAATTTCTGAGTTTCTTCCATGCTCGTACACGAATTGATGCATTTGAAGAATACTCTTATCTTGCGTTTTCCGACTGGATTTGAAATGTATATCCATAAGATATCCGTCGACGGTTTTGAAATGGATATCCTTCAGAAGATCTTCTATGGATAGCCATAAGATTTCCACAGTAATTATGGATGTTATTGAATTACAAGAGTTTCTTTCATACTCGTACACGAATTGAAGCATTTGAAGAATTCTCTTATCTTTCGTTTACCAACAGGATTTGAAATGGATATATCCATGAGATATCCACAGTAATTGTGGATGTGATTGAATTGCAAGACAGATTTCGATATTATCAATTTCTGAGTTTCTTCCAAACTCGTACACGAATTGAAGCATTTGAAGAACACTCTTATCTTTCTTTGTCCTACTAGATTTGGAAAGGATATCCATAAGATATCCGTCGACGGATTTGGAATGGATATCCTTCATAATATGTCATATTGATGGCCATAAGATATCCAAAGCAAATATCGATAAGTTTGAATTGCATAATTAATTCACATATGGACTGAATAATTATTTGTAAACATCTTACTTTTCGTTTTTCTACCGAATTTGGAATACATATCTATAAGATACCCGTCGATGGCTTTGAAATGGCTTTGAAATGGATTGCCATAAGGTACCCAAAGCATATACACTAAGGTTTGAATTGGAAGATTTATTTTTATGCTATCAATTCCTGAGTTTTTTCTGAGCTCGTATATTCAGATTGCGTTTTTTGAAACAATTCGATTTGAATTCCTACTGGATTTGAATTGGATATCTATCTATAAGATATCCGTCAATGGATTTGAAATGGATATCCTTCGGAAAATATCCTATGGATGGCCATAAGATATCCAAAGCGATCATAAGTGTCATCATAAGTGATCATGCTTTCTATTATTTGTTGCATACGAATCAACACACATATTAGGGACCTGCTCATTCATTATACTACTAATCCACTTTGTTATCGAAAAAACTCCAGTTCGTCGAAAAATCTAAATTTGTCTCACTTCTCAAGAAAACTCCTCCATATATTTCCCTAATTTCTGACATAGAACTGTCGTTTCTTAGAAGTCCTAGTGATTATGCGCATTCTCCTATTCCATTCAAAAATTAACGATGGTACGGGGTGTTTTCATGTGAAACAAATTCAAATATTTGAAAAATTTAAGTTTCTCAGGAATGGAGGTCTTGCAATGATTACTAATCCGAAGACATTTTTGACCTATTTTGCATTCACTCACTTGATAACGACAGTAGATATTAACTGTTGAAAAGTCGTGACTCAAACACATGCTAAGAATTTTATTTATTTGTTTCCAGACAATGGAAGTCCAGAAGAATTGTACTAATAGTATTGCGATTGATACCAGACACCCTATGTATCAAAATAGCAAATGTCATCGTGGAAAACTCTCTTGTCAGATTTCATTAGACTTTGTCAAAGAGATCTTATCATTTTCAAACCAAATTAAAATCTTTATGCAAGTTTTGATAACGAAGACCATGTAATATAGTCGCATATACGTCAACTTTTTTTAAAAAAGGAACTGGAAACCAGGTGTGTTGTTGAGCTGATGCTATTGTGTTATGCATTTTTATTACTCAATTGTGTGTCAAATTCATCAACATTTCACCATTTGTAAAGGTACACCTTGAAGAAATAGGTAAGTGATTGTGTATTTCAATCAAATGCATTAAAACAATCATGCCTATGTAGAAGTAGGGATAATAATTGGATAATAATTGATCTCAAATCAAATTCACTAAAAAACCAGTATGGAATTGGAGCGTTTAGCTGAAGAGTCTCCAAGTTTTGCTAACTCAGATGACGCCTGTTCCATCTTACCATCAACGTCATAGTAACTTAGCAGATGATAGGAAAACTACCGTAGAAGCTATAATAACTTGGATGAGAAGAGCCAAAGAAAGGAATTTGTCAACCTTGAAGAAAAAGGAAATGCTGCAGGATGAGGATTGTAGGATATTACTTTAGTTTCGGGAAACCCTATATGCTCGGTAGAAATAATGTTCTCTACCGACACGGTACGCAGAGTAGTTTTTATATGATAAGTGTTTTTATGAGTTTTTTATCTTGCAGTGGAGTTAGAATAAACCTTCTGAATTGTTCACCTCGCCTTTTATTCCATTATTTATTGAAGTGAAATTCACCCTCATATTAGGGCTGAATATATCACAGAGTGGCGACGAGTATTTTTTGTGTGTATCAGGTTGAGGCGAAAAGTGTTATCTGAGTTCCGAAATAGTTTTTACAATGACGGACAAGATAGTGCAGTATACGGGCCATATTCAGGAATTCCATCCTGCGAGCTCGGACTGGTCGATTTACAAAAAGCGGTTACAAAATTATTTTGTGGCCAATGCCATTAAGGAGGATGATCGTAAGCGCGCAATTCTTCTCAGTCTTTTGAATGAACAAGCATATAAACTCTTACATGATATGTGCATTCCTAGTGACCCCGAGTCGAAATCGTATGCGGACATTATTCAAATGATGGACGGACATTTTCAACCGACGGTGTCAGTGTTCGCTAGCAGAGAAAAATTTTTCGAAGCCCGAAAAGTGTCTAGTGAAACACCAAAAGAGTGGGCCGCGCGTTTACGAAATTTAGTGTCCTCGTGTGGATTTACTGGTGAAGTAGAAATTGGACGTGCATTAGTGGACCGCTTCATAATTGGATACGACCAGGGTTCAGTGAAAGATAGACTTTTTGAGGAAAAAGCTACGGTGACTTTTGCAAAGGTAGTGGAAATTGCTTCTGCAAAATCTGCGGTTCAGCCATTTTGTACAGTTGTGAAGAGGGAGCCGGAGATAAACTACGCCGGCGCCAGTTCAAAGTACAAGAACCCTGCGCAGACCCGCCATTCCACCTCGAAGTTGACAGATTTTAGGAGCAACACCACCAAGTCAAAGAACAAAGGGCAATCAGGAGGTTCCCAGCCTAACTCCAAATGTTCTGTCTGTGGACGTAGGAATCATCAACAAGATAAGTGCTCTTTTCGTGAATGTTACTGTCATGTTTGTAACCGAAAGGGTCATTTGGCAACAGTGTGTCCAAATAAAAAAAAATTGACAAATAAATCCAATAATTTTTTGGAATCTGAAGATTATTCTCTATATAATATTGATTATAAAGCAGATCCTGTAGTAATAGATTTATTAATGGATAATAAAGAATTTACTTTTCATTTGGACACAGGGGCTAGTTATTCGGTAATATCAGAACAATTTTATACGAAACATTTTTACAACAAAATATTACAGCAAACCGATAAGTGTTTCAGTCTGTATAACGGCGATAAAATTAAACCTTTGGGTTTTATCACTTGTAATGTAGAGTATAATAAAAAAGAGGGAACTTTAGAAATTTTTGTAATTGACGCGACTTTTTTAATTTGTTTGGGTTGACTATTTTCCATTTGAATGAGGACCTCCCAAGAGATTTACAATTTCTCATTTCGAAATATAGTAGTTTACTTTCACCGGGACTAGGCACCTTTAACAAGGGACAAATAACGATTAAATTAAAGCCGGGAGAAAGTATTTCGCCAAAATTTTTCAGAGCTCGACCGTTGCCTTTCGCCATGAGAGACAGGGTGGAAAAGGAGTTGGAACGGTTGAGTGGTTTGGCCGTAATTGAACCTATAGATTACTCCGAGTGGGGTACACCGATAGTACCCGTACTAAAAAAGGATGGGTCTGTTCGGTTATGTGGGGACTTCAAAGTAACTCTGAATCCTTTCATAGAAATAGATCCTTATCCTTTACCGAGGATTGAGGATTTATTTGTACAACTACAGGGTGGAGAACATTATACTAAGCTAGATCTTTCTAATGCCTATCAACAGGTTTGTTTAGATGAGGAGTCAAAAAAGTTAGTGACTATTTCCACCCATAAAGGTTTATACCGTTATAATAGGGCTCCATTCGGTATTGCCAGCATACCCGCCAAATTTCAAAAAAATTTTAGAATCCTTGTTACAGGGTTTAGAAGGAGTTGTCAGTTTTTTAGATGACATATTGGTGACTGGTAAAAATAGACAGGAACATTTGAAGCGGTTGGAGGAGGTACTTTCGCGTTTACAGGGAGCAGGGTTAAAACTGTCTTTGGAAAAATGTAATTTTTTCAAAACAAAACTGACGTATTTAGGTTACGACATTGATAAACATGGTTTGCATACATCAGATTCAAAAGTTGAGGCTATTGTCAATGCACCGATACCCACGGATATCACGACGTTAAGGTCATTTTTGGGGTTAATAAATTACTACGGAAAATTCGTGAAAAATCTTTCCAGTTTATTACAACCCTTATATAATTTATTGAAGGAGAAAGTCAAATGGGAATGGTAAGTAAAATGCCAAGTAGCTTTTGAGAAGGTTAAAAGAATCTTAGCCTCTGCACCCGTGTTAGTGCATTTTAACCCCAACCTACCCCTACGCTTAATAACGGACGCCTGTGACTACGGGGTTGGAGCTTTAATAGCTCACATTTTTCCAGATGGTACGGAAAAAGTTATATCATATGCCTCCCGTATTTTGTCGGATAGGGAACGTCAATATTGTACCATTGAGAAAGAAGGGTTGGCAGTGATTTTTGGATTATGTAAATTTCATAATTACTTATACGGAAAACATTTTACGTTAGTGATTGACAACAAGCCACTATCCTACATTTTTCACCCAAATAAAAATATTCCGCAATTTTCGGCAAATAGATTAAGACGATGGGCTTTGATTCTCTCGAGTTTTCAGTACGATATAGAAACTGTTAAATCGGAAAATAATCCAGCAGATTTGTTATCTCGTTTGCCCCAACCGTCGGATGAAAGTGACATGGAAAATGTTGATCTAAATTATGTTCACTATTTTTCAAGCAATGATCATTTTCCGATTGATTTCATGAAAATCAAGGAGGCAATGGCAAAGGATGATATTTTATTAGAAGTTCTGAGATATACGAGGTCTGGTTGGCCAGCGACTAATTACAAGTTTGGCGGAGATGAAACGTTTCGTAATTTCTATAAAATAAGGAACGAACTGAGCATTGAAGCAGATTGTCTGATGTGGAATAATCGAATTCTCATCCCTCGGGATTTACAAAACAAAATTCTAGATAGTTTACATCTTAGTCATATGGGAGTGGTGAAAATGAAAAGTTTGGCACGCTCCTATTTTTGGTGGCCGGGATTGGACAGAAAAATCGAGGAAATTTGTAGAACTTGTGAAAATTGCCTAGTAAATAAAAAATCTCCAGAAAAGTCTGTGTTAAATTCTTGGCCTTGGCCCACACAACCCTGGAGCAGGCTACATATGGATTTTTTGGGCCCTTTCATGAATAAACAGTTTTTGATAATTTTATGCGCTCATAGTAAGTGGATAGAAGTTTTTCCTATGCATTCCATCACATCTTCTCTCACTATTGATATTTTAAGATCATGTTTTGCCAGGTACGGTTTGCCATCTCAGCTAGTAACTGACAATGGAACGTCATTTTGTTCCGGGGAATTCAAAAACTTTTTACAGAAAAATAAAATTTTTCATACAACTACGCCTCCCTACCACCCTGCCTCTAATGGCGCCGCTGAAAATGCAGTCAGTACAGTCAAAAATGCGTTAAAAAATGCACTTGGAAAAAACAAAGATATTAGTATCAATGTGGCGTTGAATAATTTTTTATTCGATTATCGTTCTACGCCACATTGTACCACAAAAGTTACTCCTGCAAAAATGTTTTTTGGAAGAGAATTACGCACGCGTTTTGATTTGCTATTACCGAAAAATCAAATTAATTTGAAAAATCAGGTCAAGGAAACAAGTTTGAAAGGTCGGGTCACTGAAGCTCAACGAATACAAGCATTGTATAATAGAGGTAGGAGGTTAGTTAAGTTTAACCCAGGTGATTCAGTGACAGTGCGCGATTACCGAAAACAAAATACAATTGAGTGGATTAAGGCAGTGATTGTAAAAAAAATTGGTAAAACAACATATTTCGTTAAAGTTCCAGAATTAAACAATGTTCAGTGGAAACGCCATTTGAACCAAATTAAAATTTTGCACATAAAGGAATCTTCACTGAAGGAAACATCGAATAAAGTGGAAAATGATTCAAGTAGCGTTTCACCAGAAATTATGGAAAATGCTCAAAGTGATATGTCTTCTAACGATAATATATGTTTACAATCTACTTTTTCAAATAATATTGAAAGTGTGATTAGACCTAAGAGAGTGGTTAAACCTCCAGATCGTTTAGTTTATGAATGATTATTCTAGATTTTTTTTTCTCTTTTTCTAAATTTGGTAATGGTAGGTATTTTTTTTTTCAAGGGGGGAGATGTAGGATATTACTTTAGTTTCGGGAAACCCTATATGCTCGGTAGAAATAATGTTCTCTACCGACACGGTACGCAGAGTAGTTTTTATATGATAAGTGTTTTTATGAGTTTTTTATCTTGCAGTGGAGTTAGAATAAACCTTCTGAATTGTTCACCTCGCCTTTTATTCCATTATTTATTGAAGTGAAATTCACCCTCATATTAGGGCTGAATATATCACAAGGATGAAATCCAAGACATTAATAGTGTTCTACTCTTTCCATGACTTTATTTTTGAAGTTTTTTTCATACAATTTCCTTTTTTTCCAAACGATTTTTTTTTGTATTTTCTTATCTGTTCACTTTATATTTTGTTTTCATTGAATACTATATTTTGTCAATTCTTTTCTTTACTTATTCCAAATACATTTATGTTTATTCTTTTATCTACTTTTTTTCAATTCGATGGAGACATTGTTTGTGTTATTTCATTATAAATTTCATAAAATGCACATTTTCATTTCAGTGAACTTATGAAGAAAAATAATAATTATCCCATGGACATCTTGGATATATCATGGATATACTTCAGGAATATCTTGAGGATGTACAATAAAAATATCTTGGATATCGTCGGTTATCTAATGAATGTACAGGTTGGTACCTCTCGAACACCCAGTGGACGTCCAGAGTATATCTTTTGGATATAAACTGAATGTCCCTAGTATATCTTGCATATCCATAATTGATGTCCAGTGGATATCCACTGGAAATCTGTTATGGATTTGCAGGATGTACTACGGACGTCCAAGAAATATCCAAAGGATATACTATGGACGTCCAATGGATGTTCGGAGGGTACCAACCTGTACATCCATAAGATATCCTTCAAGGATATCCATCAGATATCCCTAAAATTTATCCATGGGATATCCTTTCACGATGTCCATGAGATATTCTTCATGGACGTCCATATGATATCCTTCATGGATATCCATAATATATCCGTAGAGATTATCCATAAGATATATTTTATGGATATTCTATGGATATAGTTCAGGGATATCTTATGGATATCCTTGAAGGATATTTCATGGATGTACAGGTTGGTACTCTCCGAACGTCTATTAGACGTGCATAGTATATCTCTTGGATATTTTCAGGACGTCCATAGTACATCCAGCATATCCATAATGAATGTCCAGTGGATATCCATTGGATGTTCTTGTGTTATCTGGGGGATATCAAAGAAATCGAAAAAACCCTAATGGATATGTCAGATACCTTGGCATTCTATGAACCACAAGTAAAAGCCCTCGAAATATGTGAATCACTCATGGAAAGTGATTTGTTCCTTGAAAATGCCATTGATGATAATACAAATGCGATCACTTTCGCTCACCTAAAAATTATTCATAATTCAATTATAACCTCAAGAGACTTGGCCCTTTCCCTTCGGGAAATATCGCAAACACTCAGTAAAAACAAATTGCCTTTACCAACAAATCTTGGATATTTTGCTCAATATTTTGAACTTCTTGAATTGCAGGCAATTCAAACAGATCATAAAGTAGTATTTGTTTTGAAAATTCCACTCGTGGAACAAGAAACATATACCCTTTATCACTTGTACCCATTACCGATTTTGGATACTCGAACAGGACTTCATCATATTTTATTAGCTTTTCAAAAATTCATTGCGCGTGACGATGATTCAATGTTGTACATTTCCCTTCGGAATTTAGAAAATTGTAAAGTGATCCAACGCGACAAGCGAATCTGTTCCGAAGTGCTTCCGTACCCAATCGACAATAACGCCATTTGTGAAGCCCAACTCCTCAAACAAGTTTTGAAAATCCCAGAATCCTGTCAATCAATATTGATTTATGAAAAGGACTTCAATGTTCAGGAAATCTCCCAAAATTTATGGATGATTTCTATATCTGATCCGCTACCAGTCACGATCAAATGTGTCAACAGAGAAGTGATTACAATAATCATGGAGTCCAACTCTCTCCTGAAACTTCAGCCTGAGTGCAATGCTTATATTGGAAATACCAGAGTTTATTCGAAATACTTTTTCGACGAACTCAAAAACATCACGTACAAAAATCATGCAGTTCAAATTCCATATCAGTGTTGTGAGCACCTACCGGAGAAATCAAAACTCCCGGAACTCAAGCCGCTTAAACTCAGTAAACTAAATACCGAGGACCTTAGTATTGCTCAACATAAACAGAACCAATAATCTGTCGATTTGGATAAATTGATCAATGAACCCTTCGTAAACAAACATATTTCCTGGTTTACGTATTTCACGATCGCCCTTATTGTCTTAGTGATTATTTTTTATACCTTTATTAAATGTCGCCGAAGAAAAGGAATTAGAATTGGAATCACCTCGTCAACCGACGATCATCCACCAAGACCACCAAGAACATCCCTCAGAACCCTTTCAAGATTCATCCCTAGAAGAAAACCCTGCGTCTGATTTTGATAAATCTATTGCTTGATAAAAGTTGATGCAAAGCACTTTTCTTTGAAAAGGGGAGTTGGTTGTTATATTGTAATTATGCCTCAATCTTCGCAGTCCCTTATCGGGTCACCTTGAGATAACGGCTTCCCATGAATCCAAGTCGTAGAATCAGCAGAACAGATACTCTTTGTTATTTTAAGTCTGCTGCTGATGAAGCTACTTGAAATATATAAATAGATCCTGCGAGGTCAAATGTAGTTAGTTGATTTTGATATTCCAACCAAGTAGTTGTGATTATTTTGTAATAAAGTTTTGAAAGTATTTGTGTTTTTTAAAAAGATATATTTGAAAGTTCAAATATAACAAATATAAACCTCATACCAGTAATTATAACAAACTGTTAAGTATAAAAAACAATATCAAGAAAAGGAGTATAATGATGTTTTCGTGATTGTGGGGAATATAGAAAAAGCCAATGATTTTTCAAGTTGAGAAAATCAAATCAACATTCATAAACTAGCCAATGATGATTTTCTATATTACATTTTAAAGAAAATAATGAATTGGACATTCTTCAGCGTTAAAACGGGCAGTCTTCTTTCATAGATATTTGTATGAGTAACTTTGTTAGATTAGATATTTATTTGATAATAATTCATTTTAATTCATCAATTTATACCGAATGGAATATTTGGTTGAGATCTACGAAGGCGCAGAATTACCATGCAATATTTGTTTCCTCATTTTAAGTGGAAAAAAGTGCGAGTTTTTGCTATATTGAGAAACAAGTATCGTTCTTCCGTTGTATGCCTTCGTATATCATAATTAAATATTGCATTTGGGATCAATTAAAATCATTATCTGCTCATTAAGGATACCAGATATCCATTTTAGCAATTACAAATATGTCTTTCATCCTGATTTTTTAATATTTTTATACAGCATACGTTCCTATCTGTATCATTATCTATTCTCTAGTTTCTGGCAAAATTTTTATAGTTTCGAAGAAAATTCATCAGACTTCCTAATTTTGTTTAATTTTTTCGACTCCTTCACTTTGATTTCCTGTCTATACTGCACTAACATCCCATACCATCTACCACTCGCATCTGCTTTCAAGCAATCATCTACAGATATATTTAGCTGGGTAATATCATTACCTTTTCTTATAAATCCTTTCATGACTATTTTGATGTGTTTTGGGTTGGTTTTATGTAAATATAAATAAGATTGGGCATTGGAATTGGCGATTATCTATAATGTAAATAATGCGCTATCATAACAATGTAAATGTGATGTTTTCAAAATCGTATATTCATTTAGAGACTTGGCAACGCCGCAGGGCAGTATATCTACGGTACTGCGGGAGATAATATAATACAATACAAACATTTATTTCCATAGACTTCACAGTATTGGATAATGTCAAACTAACTACCCTCATGAATAGTATCATTGAAGAACCCTAAAAAAAGTTGATGTACAGTAGAACATACATAATTAGTAGAAGAAAGACAAATTACTAACAAATTTTTCAAACAAACAAAAAGTGGTAAGGACATCATAACAAAGTATTAGATGCGAAGTCAGAGACGTTGCAATAATAAAAAAAACACTTGTATATCGAACTATTATTAATAATTAGTATAAACCACTACTCATTTGCCAATTAATAACCCAGGTGTAGAAATATTGCTTCATTCACATGATACAAAACATCACACTAAACATCTGACATTATCATTTTTTACAGTACTTCCAACGTTATATACAACTACTGGAAATGGACGAAATACGTAGTAATCAAAACCGTAGCAAAAATTGCAGAATTTGTTGCACTCAGCTTCCTCGCACTCTACTACATGGTAGAAGCCGTGGTTTGGACTCTAACACCTTCATTCTTGCTTCCTGAAAAAAGCTTAAGAGGAAAGGTGGTGTTAGTGACAGGCGGAGCAGGAGGACTAGGGCATGAATTAGTCCTTCGGCTATCAAGGCAGGACGCCATAGTGGTTGTTTGGGATACTAACGAGAAAGGTAAGACCATAAATTACAATTCATTTCTGATTACGATCTTTCATTGAAAGAAAAGTTTTTCTTGTATGAAATAGTTTTTCCTTGTTACGTATATATCTGAATATTGTTCTTGATATGTCCCTAGTTTTGATTCAATATCTTTATCAGAATAAAATATACACATTGATCACCTACTCTTTCCAATTTTATTAATAGAGCTATAATAAGAATAATTTTGGGATATACTGAAGTGGATTTTGGTGAGACATCTGAATGCAAAGCTCAAATTTCTTTTGGGGATTGTTGAGTAACGTAAGTAACTGTCGTTACTAAACTATACGTCACAGCCATTTGTTATTTAACGATGACTGTCACTAATTAACTATCCTAACAGGTCTATTCACTATCTTTCAACGAAATCGTTAGCAGTCGTTATCAACCGTTGAATAAAGACAAAATCACAGAATCGTATTCACTATCAGTTTCTTCATCGTTATGTAACGATCAAGATACATAGAAACCCTGGTGTGATCTCTTATAGCTGTGAAACCGACATACAAAAGTGTTAAGGTACGGCTTACTTGATTCGGGATATTTTTACTGCGTTGATACCGTTTCACCTCTTTAGCACACAGATGGCGGCAAAATTACAGATTCATGATGACGTTTGGACAAGTGTCATGTTATGTAATTTTCAACATTGAATTTTATTTGTTGTGATATTCATTAACCATAATTTGTAAACATTCAAATTTCAATCAAATAATTATGACTTAGTACTTCAGAATGTTGGAAACTCCGCTATTTTCGACTTATACGCCATCCATCGACGAATGAAGCCAATCAGTGCAATTACAGTCCCAACAACTTTGTTGAAACAAAAGCGAATCAGTGATAACACCATGGTTTCTATACATCTTGGTAACGATAAATCGTTGCCAAAACATCGCCGAGCAGACGACAACTATTTGGTTGTCGTAACTGTCAACGATGATAGCTGTGTTCAGCAAAAATATAATTCTTATTTGTCCTTCGCAAAATTTAAATTCTTATCAAATAGAAATGGATCACTTTGAGTTGGACATATTGGTTGTAATCCTGAAGGAACTAGAAGGTATTATAATGATTTTATGAGGTGAAATGGATCACGTATCTGTGATATCAGCAACCCTTTCGAGACTCCAGAAGAATATTTTTGGATAGATTTTGTATTAACCAGAGAACTGGCTTGGGAGTTATTCATTTCCGTTCTATAACCATTTGCCCAGTTTTCTTTCTTTTAGCATTATATTGCAAGTCTATGGCAAAAGATAAATCTTGTGCATGTTCCGGTCTTCTGTAACCAGGTGTATTCACGAAGTTTCAGAAATATTGGTTGAACAGAGCTGTTCAGTTTGTCTGTTAGGAGGTCCCAAGTTTCTTTGAGAATTTCTGGTTTGCTTGGTTCATACTTATTTGTAAGAAACCAGTAGTTATTTTTCTAATTCATTTAAGTATACGGAGAATTCTCCGTATACCTACGTTTTTTTAAAATTTCGTAATAACCAATTTCCGTAGTTGATTCAGATTTCCATCAAATAATCAAATAACTGACAGCGATAGTTTCAAAATTTCCTTTTCATCCACTCAACCACAAAACATGAATTAACGCGTGCTACTCGTCTTAAAAATTTGGGTTTGTCTTTATTTATTTGGTAACGACTGAAGCCGTTACGACAGTGTTCACAGAACACGAATTTCTGAATTGTCGTTTAGATTGACGTAATCGCGAATTGAAATACAATCATCAATCAACGACTCGTTAAAAAACGACTTTTTAGATAATAGATCTGCATAACTATTGTTTCTTCTCGATAACGCTGAGTAACTTCAGATGTCTGACTGAATCTCTAAGGGCCGGTTTTTCGGTTTTCAGACAAATGTCTCTGCTACGTGACTGATGGTTAGATTTTGAGTTTATTCTAAGATGACTGAAAACCCTGGTGTGTCGACTCATACCTGCAAAACTGTGGGATAAAACGGGATACAATTCGCCAGCTTGATTAAGAGAAAACAAATGAAACCGTGACCTGTTTCTCAAATATTCCGCATTTGCGAGTACCGCCACGGTCGGTTTTCCTGTTAGGGTAAATTTACAAGCACATAGTTTACAAGTATTGCCGACGAATGAAATGAATAAAAAACGTAATTATTGGAATTTACTGAATCACTATCACCAATCAGTTTTATTTGTTACATTTTCGACAAATTTAGGTATATAATATTTTACTGAAACGCACATACAATAATAACTACTCATTTCATTTTGAAGTGTTGGAAATAAGCTGCATGAAAATTCACTATTAGAACCTGACAATCTTGTGCTAATATAAGCAGGAATGGCGGGATTCCGTATTCGTGCCATTATTTTCATCAAAATGTTTTCTAATAAAACAAGATACTATGTGATAATCTTCATAATATGGTGGTACTCACTTTCGGTACTGGATATAGATGAATTATTTTGTTCGTCTCTCTGGATTGCCCACAAATTATACGAAAACGCAACATGATCAAATTATTATTTTGCAAACTACACAGAAAACGATTAGACATCCACAAATTGTATTCAATCAGACATGTTTCGCCAGCACAGTAGCTTCTTCACTATCTGATTGAGTAAAGTTTGTGGAGATCGAATCGTTTTCTGTGTATTTTATACAATTTCTATGGATCTTCATCAAGTAACGGCCGAGTCAATCAGACAAATTGAATTGTTATTGAATGTATGATGAATTTTTAAGAAAATATACAGCAAAATAATAATGGTAATAATAATATTTATTTCTCATCATTTTACAATAGTGGTAGAACAGAAGGAAACAAATATAGTGAACCCATAAAAGGTTGCCCTCGAGCATGGGTATGGGAAAAAATGAATAAATACATCAGTTGTTTCAAAAACAACGATGATACATGACATAACATATGGGGAATAAGATTAATAACTAATTTTATAATAAGATACAAAAATATTAAAGATAAATGAAATGTTTTTTTTTCCTCATTATGGAGAAAACGCTTATTTTAAAATCGATAATGATATAGTAATAAAAACAGGAAAAATTATAATAATAATATCAATAAAGAAAATAATGAACATCAAAAATATTTAGAAACATTGGGACATGGATACATAAATATACACACACATTCACAGGCGTTTACACATATAACATAGTATCTAGAAAACTGCAATTTCGCATCAGAAATGTAGCCTAACAGTCGGATCAACAAGTTTGTGAATTTTAAATCTTTCTATTTCTGTCATCCAAGTCCTTAGATGTCTCTTGAAGAGTTGATTCCCTTCAATTCTGGTGGTATTGCATTCATTATACAGTTATGGTCCCAAGTAAACATAAGATCTCCGTAAAGTATTTTTTTCTGGTTTTGGTACACATACTGACTTATTTCTGTACTGAAGGAACACATTACTAATAGTCATCAATACAAGGAAATTGCACTATGAAGTTGAGATTCCGTCACAACTATTCATTTTTGAATAGTATTTGAAGTTTGTTGAAATTCCATAAAACTGACAACAGTCATCAATCACCATATCCCTGAAATATTGACAGGACTAAAATTCTATAAGGGCGCCATCTCTGACACCGACTAAAGAAGCAGACCACTATTTCATTTGTTTATTTGTCTTCTGAAAAATCAAAACAAAATCGAATCACTCGACACACCAGGGTTTTCAGGCATCTTAGTTTATTCCTTCATTTAAGCAAATGTACTATTCAACTAACCACCAGTAAAATTTTGTTTTCAGTCAAACTACTATAGAGGATTCGTATATTTCATTGGGAAATCTCTATAAGAATTAAAAAGACGTGAATATGAATTGAAAAGGTCAACAGATTGATTTATTATTTTCTTTTTTGTTCGTTACCATGATGACAATTTAAGATACATTCATGATGATGAATTAAACTACAGTGTGTTAACAAAATGTAGAATACTACACTACTCTGACAGGATATTGATAAACCGGCCCTTAACCCAGAGACTCGGAGTGTTTCTTGCTCTGCTCGCAAGGTGGGGCGCCCTATACCCCGTTTCATCAGCACAAGACCAGAAGGACCAAATAACGTCGTCAACCAAATCGACTGTAACGGCCCTGTTTCAGACTTCTTTATTCAAAAATTACCCTAGCTTTTTTCCACGCTCCGTATGACCGAGCAAAGCTATATTATGATCTACTACGTCTGAAAATGAAAAACACATTTTCTGCAGGCCACGATGAAATGCCCATGCTTCTCTTTAGAAGAATACCCTTTAGTTCTATCCACTCCACTTTTACATATAGTGAACTTACCATTCTCAACTGGCCACTTTCCAAATATAATTAAAACTGGAAGAATTTCACTAGTATTCAAAAAGAAAGACAAACATTCAGCAGAGAACTATAGACCAGTAACAGTACCATCACGTTTTTCTTGAAGGCTTTTGAATACGCTTTCTTGAACAGACTTTTTTCATTTTGTTAAGAGTTTTATACTTTCTCGACTCTTTCACGCAACTGTCAAATGAGCCAATCCAGAGCTCTATACTCTATTCCAAATAAGAATACAGTGCCTCACACTAATTGGTTGAAATTCAAGCTAGTATCACATTGTTCAATACCATATAAGCTGCTCTCTGAAAGTATAGTAACTTTTTCAAATTTGGCGTTATCCTTGGCCGCAACAAAATCTATCTGTGCGAGTTTTCCCCACTGATCACGGCGCCACCTACTGTATTCTTATCTGAAATGGAGTATAGTCAAGTTCGGATTATCGATAATACAAACATGACCCTTGAGTCTGATTGGCCTGTCAAGTTTAGTGATTTCAGATTTGTGTATGTGACAGTTAAACGTCAAATATAAATAATTACGCTATGCACGCATTTGAAAATGAGCAGATTTGGGATAAATTCTATCAAATTAATCATGGTTTTCTTTTTATTGCACTTTTTAAATTCTTAGATCCACTTCTTGACTTTTTTGCTAATTTCTTCTAATTCTACAAAATTTCAGATTTTTTTCTTTTCATTTTGCTTGTGAAATAGTCTAATAAAATTCCACTCGTGATTCCTGCGGACTCGTGGTGTTTTCTCGAAGCAATTCAGTTTCGTTCAGAAATGGAACGACAGACTTATCGTGAAATTTCAATTACTCGTGGTATTACTACTGAAAAGCCAACATGGATTTCTGAGCAAGAAATCAACCACAACAGCAGTTCTTTCGTACTACAATAGAATGATCGAATTCATTGAGGCAGGCGAGTGACCTGTAGGAATATCTTGTGATCTTAGTAGAGCATTCGATTGCGTCAATCTTTCTATATTACTCGAAAAGTTGGATCAGTATGGTATCACAGGACTACCTCAAGATTGGATATCGGATTATTTGAGGTATAAAAAACAATATGTCACTGTGAACAATGATAATTCTGAAATGAAGTCTATTGATCTTAGCGTACCGAAGGGCAAAGTTTTGGGACCGGTATTGTTTATCCTTTTCATCAATGATTTGGAAACTCTATCAGTACCGGCATCATGGGGGTTAAGTGGAAGAACAAAGCTGCTGTGTTTTGCACTTCAGATTTGAACTTCACCTTTTGGTCAAACTATATTTTTGTTTTCCAATAAAAACTATTATTATTATTATTATTATTACCTTCATATGCAGATGAATTATATCCGTGATCATATCAGATAAAACCGATCAAGCCTTGACAGATAATTGCTACACGGTGGGCGCTTTCCAGCAATGGAGTTAGAATCCCCTGGGCTGCCCAGGTACAGTTCAGGGGTACTATTCTCAAGTTTGTACGTATGCGAATTCGATTTACTGTTTCACTCTGATACACATGAAATATGTATATTTGTCTTTTTTGTTCGTATACAAACTGGAAGTTGAATGATTCGAGAATAGCATTTCAGGTACAGCTCCTGGGGTGCGTTCGAATATTAACTCCCAAGAGTAGAGTAAAGTTTTGGAAGGTTTCATAAATTTACTCTGGAGTTAACTACTATTCAGATACCCAGACAGCACAGTATATCCATTAGACATCCACAGGATATCATTTATGGATATCCAGTATATCCACTGGATATAGATGGATATCCTATAGACATCCAATAGATATCCATATGTCCGCCTATATCCAGGATATAGGAGATATCTTATGGATGTCCGTGAAGATATCCACTGATATATTGTTGATATCCCATAGATATCAATAGGATATCTTATATTCATAATTGGGATATCCATTAGATATACAGTGAGTCCAAGATAAGGTTGTCCACCACGAGGATATCTGAAAGGAAATAGATACAGTTTTGGTTAAATACGGGTAAAAAGTTACGCAACAGAAGGGCCATTTACATATGGAGGTATAAAAATTCCAAATATAATTTTAGTTTTCACATTATTCTGTAAAAACTGAATTTTCCACTTTATTTTTTTTTCTGGCTTAATCGTCAGTAATTTGTTCCAGCTCTGACGATAACACCAGAAAAAATAAAACTAGAAATTGAAATATTTCGTTTTTACAAAATAATTTAAAATCGTACTTCCATATAGATGGCCCTTCTTTTGTGCAACATTTTTGCCATTTAACTAAAACTTATCTATTACCATTTTAGAGATCCCCATTAATCTAATGAAATTATATTTCTACCAAGAAAGTTTTGGGGTAGTTTTGATTACTTCTATTCTCTATGTTTTTTGGGGTGCTGAATCCGACGCAACATTAAAAAAAAATGCCAAAAAATCTAAAAAAATCTCTTTCTTCTGCGGTTGATTGATTTTAACTTGAAAACTACGAATTTTTCGTGGATAACTTTCTCATTAAAAATGAAAGAGCATAAAATTTTCTGGAAATCTTATCCTACAAGTTTTTTTCTACGACGAACCGTTCGGGCTCAAGCGCTACTGGAATATGGAAATCCCACTTTTCCACTACAAAACTCTTATTTGTTATTGATGAAGGTAATTTTTCGAAAATTACATACAAGTAATTCAATGAAGTCCGAAATTGTACAAAACTTGAAATTCCGATGAAATATCTTGAAAAAATATTAAAAGGATTATTATATATCATAATATATTATAAGAGCCGTTGTCGTTTAGAGGGTCCTGGCACAGGTTGTTCTGTCGTCAGCGTCGGAGTTTGTTCATCTAAAAAAAAAGAGGTGATGAAGGAGAATCAACTTGTGATAAAGCAATGCGTTTTGAAACTGAAATCTGTTTGAGTAGAACGTCTTTCGACGTGCTCCCTTCCTTGCTTCACTTTCTTCAGATGAGCGGCAATCATTCTTTCATTGCAGTAGTTTTTACGACATCGATCATGAACCTCAACTGCAGATTTTTCACTCAACTGAACATGCTGACCATCCTTCCTCTTCTTGCTTGACTTGATGAAAGATTTCAAACCTTTTTCCAGTACCTCTGTCACCTTCTCTACATCACTATTCAGCAATTCATCATAAATAAAACACACGTTTGAAGCCATTCTTAACACTACACTTGAAAGTTACTTGTTGAATTGAGTTAGACTCTAAACACTTCTTTCGTATCGAACTGTCACTAGCAGTCACCGACATAACCTGTAACCAGACTGTCAAAGTCCTATGACTGAATATTTTCAGTTTGGTTTGGTTGGTGTTGTTTTTTTGGTGTTGACGAGCGAATAAAAATATTTTTTTACTTTCAGTTCTTTTGCAATATAATTCCATGAGAAATTCACTAAAAAATATCATTTGATAATCAACAAGAATTTTGAAGTGAAAAAAGTGGGTGTTTGCTGAGTCAGCAGAAATACGCCAATTTTTAAATAGCGTTTGAGGCCGAACTGTTTGTCGAAAAAAAAAGCAAATAGTGAAATTTGTAGGAAATTTTACGTACTTTCATTTTGAATAGAAAAATTATCAAGAAATAAATTATAGTTTTCGAGTTATAAGCGAAAAACTACAAAAAAATTGATTTTTTACATTTGTTAGCAAACCTCAAATTCGGATTCAGCACTCCAAAATACATGTAGAACGGAAGAAATCGAAACTATCCCAGACTTTCCCGGTAGGGGCTCTGTCGAATACAAATTACTGAATTACATGGCGGACAATCTCATCTTGAACTCAGACTTTGGTGAGTCAGAAGGAACAAATTAAATGAAATTTTTCATAACACTGGTATTATTTTGACATGAAGAAATAATACCATGGAATATAATGATAAAAAAATAATTTATTTGAAATATAGACAAACAAAGCGAATAAGCTGCAAGTACAGTACATAATATTTACAAGAATTTTTCTTTTGTTGTTTAACTTTTCAATGAAATCTCTATAACAGCTATAACAACTTTATATCACCCAGCTCATCTATTCTAGATTCTTCTTTCTGGAAAAAATATATTGTTGATTATCAAGGTCAGAGCTTGGTGTACAAAACAATTCATTCCTAATACAGTTTCACCGAAACTGTAGCTATAATGGCCAATGGGCAAATGAAATTCATATATTTTTATCAATTCCAAAGAAAATTCACACGATTTGGGAGTGATTATGTATTACAAATAAAAAAGCTTGTACAGTTCGTTTGGAAGGTAGGTACAAAACTGTTTTTCAAATTTTAAAATTTAGTTGATTGGAACAATTCATTAATAAAGTGATTTTATTTTATTTATTCAAAATATACCCTTGGAGACCGAGAAACAAAAATTAAAATGCACTTACCTACTGGTTACTATGATTCATCGTTCTTGCCAAAGCATTTTTCATCGCTGTGATATCTTGTTCTGTTCTTTTTGCATTTGGACTGCATTTGGACTGCTTCTGAAATATTCAATGACACAATATACCCATCAATCATTGGAACAATAAAAAATTAACTTACTTCTGATATAATGTGACAGTATTGACGAGAAGAACATTTTCTTTCTTGATGACCTTTTGATTGTCCTGCTGATACTTTTCTATGTATCAAGCAAGCGACGAAGGTGTCTCGTAGACACGTCCAGAAGACATTTTCTTTTGCATGAAGACATTCCTGTAATGAAAAAATGTCTTATCACTTCAACACCATTATCATTCAGGACAAAAGCAAAGGGTTTGGTGTATTTATTAATAACTAACTTCAACTTTATTTTCAAGTAAAGCAAACCAAAACGAAACAACAAGATATCTATTTCACATTTTGACACCACAATGCTACTAGGTAGATATAATGCAATCAATCATGAATACCTAGCTATCATAAAATATCCGGAACGAAAAAATACCTATTCAGATTTAGCAAAGAAACGTACCTTGTCCAATCCTCCAAAACAGTGAAAACAATAAAAAACCACACTGCTTTGATCTGCCCTCCTTAGCCAAAACGTCGTATCTGCGAAAATCTAAATTTTTTAACTAATTACCTACCTACCTTATTTGCTTAGTAAAAATGCCGTAAGTTAAGCCAAAACACATAGAAACCTTCACATTTTATGCCGTATCTACAGAAATCTGCATCGATATTGTTATGAAGAGTTACTGGACTATCAGTGTTTTTATATTTCCTAAACTATAAATGTTTCAATTTGTCAATGTCACTTAGATATTTTTTCAGTAGAACAATCGACAATATTATTAAGGTGCATTTAGTCAACATCATTTTAAAATTGTGCTTAAATATATGTTAAAAACGAAAGTTGAATCTGTTAAATCAAATGGCGCCATTTATACAACAATATTAAGTTTATGCTAAAAACATGTCACTTTGAAAATCCCAACTTTATAAGAATCTTAATTTTACGATAAAAATATTGTCCATAATTCAGGTGTACCTGAAGTTTCATGTCATAAAATGTACCTATCATTCTTAAATGTATGCCTATATCTAAAACTCGTATAATATTAGGTCTCTTACAAAATTATTTTCAAGGTTATGTTTATGTCAGTGCTTGTGCTAAAGTTACGTTTATGTTGACTAAATGCACCTTTATATACATAGAAACTGTTGAATTCGAAAATAAAAAACTTTACAAAGCAATTTTCAAAAACTTTAAATAAAAACTAAATTTCAAAGAAAAATAACCAAGTAATCCCTTGGTTACAAACAGATATTTAGGATAAATGCCTTAACTGAAATATACTTTGGCAAAACGCCGTATTTGAATCTTACTTGCCGCGTTTTTCGTAAGCAGACTGTGAATGCGGCGTTCTGGCTAAGCATCATGGCAGATATTTAAATGAGATCAACGCGAGCTGCGGGCGGTTGGTTGATTATTTTGTTTAAAAATGATTTTGAACCGAACTAAATTAATATTACAGAAAGCAATTGCTTTAGAAAATGCAAATAACGATGTTATTGAACAAGAAATGGTGTGTTTGCCTGATGAAAATAATAAGGTATTGCCGGATGAGACAAATAATAATGACATAACTGATCAAATGGTGTGTTTAACTGAAATTGGCATCATGGTGCCTCTAATCGCTAATAATGGCGCGTGTCTCAATATTAATGATGATGGTAGTGCCTCTTCAGTTTTATCATGTAATTACAATCATGACAGTAACATGACTGAAGGAAAAATGGTATGTTTATCTGAAAATATTATTGATATGGTGCCCATAATCACAGAAGATGGCGTGTATCTCAACCAATATTCAATTGTTCGCTTCAGCAAAAGGAATATCATGAACTGCTTCCAGTAAATGTTGACTTGCTTGAGGGGAGTATTCAGTAAAAAAAGAGTAATATTTTATTTCGGAAAGACAATCTAGTAATAATACAAATATTACACTGCTTCGTTTGATTTCAGCAGCCAGTTGAGATTATGGTGCCACAATCTTCCCCTACACAAAGTTTTTGTAATGGTAAAAATATATTTCTAAAAATAAATTTATTATTGCAGATTTTGATATTGCAGAGGTTAGTATAGATTGTTATTTATTTATTTATAAAAAAACGAAATGATAATTATAAATTTTAGAACGCTGCTGTCGATGACTCTGATTTATTTTCCAACTCTTGAATACAAACCAAATTCTGACGATGAATTCTCTTCAGATGAGGTGACTAATTCATAACTTGATCGTTTAGTAATATTTCTTTTTTATATATTTCACTATCGAATCTTTAGGAAGATGACACACCCATTAATTCAACAATATATGATGCTAGCGCTGTTACAGCTACACAAACATCTAACGAAAGTATTTTCCCTAACGTACCACTAGTTGTTTCTGAAGACGAAAGCCACGAGGTAAAAGTTATACGTTTTTCATTTTATTTTTTAGGAAGCTATTTGAACGCATTTTACAAACTACTTTTTTAAAACAATCCTTATTTTTAGGAAAATGAAACGGAAAATTTAGTAATTCAAAATCATGGAGTTCAAAATAATGAAGATCAATACACAAAATCAGGAGAAATACGCAAAAGAAGAAGAATTCAAGAAAAACTCATCGAGAGAAAAAAACAGAAACACGAATCTAATAGAATGAAACATCCTGTTCTCCCGCCATGCAAAAATGTATGCAAAAATAAATGTATGTCACAATTTTCTGAAGAAAGAAGAAAATACATAAATGATCAGTTCTGGAATTTGTCTTATATCCAAAGAAGAGCATATGTCCTAAACTCATGTGAACGGCTAAATGTTTTAAATATATTTATAAAATATAATGATGGTGGAAGTAAAAAGTTTACTTTCAAATACACACTAAAAACCGATACAGGGGAGATCAAGCATGTGTGCAAAAGTTTTTTTTCAAGTACTTTGGGATATAAGCCCACCAACGATAGGTTTGTTTATGAGGTGCTCTCAAAGACACCAAAAGGATCTATAACTCCAGTGGAAGATAAAAGAGGAAAAAGCGCCCTTCTAATTACATACCTAAGGACGAGATTGACGACCATATAGAATCCTTTCATCCGGTAATATCGCATTATCGTAGGGAGCATGCTCCAAATGTTCGGTACTTGCCTAGTGACGTAACGATAAATTTCATGCACCAAGATTTTCTAGAGAAGAATCCAATGATCAAAGTATCATATGACGTTAACAGAGTTCAAGTAAAAAAAAATATTTCTTTTGCGAAACTTGGAAATGAAGAGTGTGAGGCATGTGAGTATTTTAATCTCCATGATCATACCTAAGAAAATTTGCTAGATGATTGCGACACATGCGTCTATTGGAAAAATCATATCGAGTTAGCAACAGAAAGTCGTGAATTGTATAGGAAAATGGTGGAAAGAAATGAAAACAGCCAATGCTTTTCAGCCGATTTAGAGAAAATTATTATGCTGCCACGAGTTAATACTTTTAAAAAAGTAATTTTCACCAAATGCCTCACCGTGTACAACGAAATTTTTTTGCCGATTGGGAAAAAATCCAAAACAAATCCTTTTGCTGTCCTTTGGCATGAGGGTGTAAGTGGCTGGACAACTATTCCTGCCAAAATAAAACTGGTGTTTTTATAGCTTTTTAGTTTATATTGTTAATTCTGCTGAAATTTCTGCTGAGAATATTAATATAAATTACTTTGAACCCGGCCATACATTTATGTCGGCAAATAGTTTCCACCATCAAGTGGAATTATCTTTAAAGAAGCAAAAAAAAACTTATGACTTCACAGATTTTGTTCAAGCAGTACAATCTGCAAACAGTGGAAAGGTTGACATAAAAGAAATGAAGCACAGTGATTTCTTTAAGTGGGCAAATCATTCTTCTCAGAAAAAATCAAAACAGCAAAACCGCACATATTTGAAAAATATTGTTCAAGTAACTGCGACTCGTGGAAGTTATAACTTACTTTTTAAAGCGTCTTCCGCAGTAATGGAACCTGTCAACTGCCTCGATTTTTTTACTGTGAAAGTCACGAAAAGTGGTCTAAAACTTCCTGATCATTTAAATCAGCCCTGTGGATTTCCTATAGAAGAACGAGACAATATATTGAAAAATATTGAACAAGTTTTACCACAAAATAGAAGAGAATTCTGGTTAAATATACCCGTACAACCCCAATAAATAGAGAAAACTGGATTTTTGCACAAAAATAAAAATCACAATTCAGTTTCAATTTTAAGTTGATTATGTTCTTTACACTTTATCTCTGAATAAAAGCTTTCATTGAAAAAAATTAAATATTTTATTTTATTTCTTTTTTACTTAGTCGTTCAACATAATGAGAGATATATTATAAATCAATGAAATACTTAGTAAAAATGCAGAAATGCATTCTTCCTAAGCACGAGGAAATTAATGTATATTCAATACTCAAGAACAACGCAGTAACCAGCATTTTTAGAGTAGGTAAAACGTTTTTTTCCCATATAATGTGTCAATATGAATTATATGACCTCAATTACATATGTAAAGCATAAATCAAAATAAAAGTCCAAATAGTTTACCACGGCCAGTCATCTAAACAAAAACTGATCTTACTCAATTTTGACTTCTCTGTAGATACGGCGTTTTGGCTAAGGAGGACAGTGCTCAATTTCCACTATTACCAGACATAATAGAATAAACACAACACAACAAAACAATATGGCGTTGGCTTGTCTATCGCGGTCATCCCGACTCGACTTCGTTCGCTTCAATTCGAGTTGTGTTCGACTTCGACAACTCTCCAGATTTACGTACGGTCTGGCATCTCTCTCACATGTAGAACCGACATCAAAGTGTTTAGTCCGTAACGCTTAGCTAGCGACCAAAGACCAAATAAAAAAATCGCTCCATCAACAATTGGAATGGTAAACCTGAGGTGACTTGGACTCCGGACGGGTGATGGATGATAATTGAATAATGCAAAATCAGTATTCTTTTTGATCAATTGAATCGAGGTTACAAACTAAAAATATATTGGATATCCATTGGATAAATATCTGGAGATTCATAATTTTCTTATGCGTTGAAGATATGTATTAGAGCTTCTTTCTGAACTATTTTCCATATAATTTTTCGATATATTATCAGTTAAATATACAAAACAAGATTTTTAATCAATATCCATAGAATATATTCAATGGATATCCAATGGATATATTTCATGGACTGGATATTCAGTGGATATTGGGATATCCATTGGATATCTAATGGATATTGTGTGCTGTCTGGGTAATATTCGAACGGACTAACGGAGGACGAACGGAGTTGTTTTGAAATGTTGAAATATAGGTTATGTTGAGGTACTCTTCGATACTTCCATTTTGGTACTGTTTTCTGTTTTATTGAAAATTGCCACTTATTGCCACTCTAACAGATGTGTGCAGTGTGAGTGCGATCTGCGTCATATGCGTCAATCTGCGATCGGGTTAAAATTTACCTACCTATTTTGTAGAGTTGTGAGAGTTAACTCCATGGCCAATACTCGGGTATTTTCGAACGATAGTCTTGGAGTAAAATAAACACAACTACACGATTTTCAAACGCAATTCCGTAAATTCTACTCGATGGAGTTAATAATCGAACGCAACCCTGTAGAGCTCTTCACAGTCTGGAACGCTGAAGAGCTCTACAGGAGCTGTACCTGAACTGTACCTGGGCAGCCCAGGGGCTTCAAACTCCTTTGCTGGAAAGCGCCTAGTGTTTTACATATTGCACGAATAGCCCAGTCAGAAGTGACCCGCACTAATCTTATGCAAAACCGGTTTGTGTGAAAATCGCTGAAAGTTCAATATGATTTAGCCCATGCCAACCTGCAGAAAAGTTACCATTGCGCCAACTCTCTGAATGCCGGCATTTGGATTCTACATGGGGTCAAAGTTTGATATTTTGACGATTTTTCAAAAGTTCCTATAATCAAAACTGGCGGGTATACAGAGGGTTAAACATTGTATTTGGTAATTTTTATCGAACGTTTTTCGAGAAAATATTCGTTTTTCTGCAGATCCATATGCAATTGATGTTACTTACAGTCCATGAGAGGACAATCATATTATACATTCAAACCAACCATCCAACTTTAAGTATTTGGAAGATTATTATTATTATTATTATTATTATTATATGTATCCCTTTGTATATTCAGCTTCCACGAATACATTTAGCTGATTTTTTGAAACTATGTAGCCTATATATTTACAAATGCGTCAACGTCTGTGCTCAATAATTGCGGCGATGGTCCAAAAATATGGAGAAGGGATGTTTCGGAATAATTTTGAAATTATTTCTAAAATCATTCTTGAATTTTTTTTATTTTCTGAAATAATGTAGATGAGTCATTCTTGATAAAAAAGTTCCACAGTGCCTTCCTCGCGAATGCCACGGTTTGAATTATACAGGGGTTTGAAGTATATTTCTCGAATAATCAATAATTCCTTTGCAACGGAATTGGCATGGATTTGGCAAATTTGTATACCATATAATCATAATCAATTTCTTTCGCTGATTCAGATTCGATAAACAAAATCGCCAAAGCATTCGAATTTGCTTGGGACAAAGCAATCCTCAAATAAAACTCAACCCTCTTCAGTGCGGAAAAAGATATTTCAACACTGGCAATTCATATGAGCATATAAAAAAAAAATTAAAACGGTTTCTACGTTCGAAAACGTAGATTGTCAGCCGTCAATAAGCAGTTTATAAATGTCTGATGGATCTGTTACACTTCTTTCAGAAAAACGAACTGAAGAACTTCATCTTTGAACTGTTATATTTCGTTATTAATTCTTCACTCCGTAAATTATTTGCTTTCTCGGATGAATTCAGGTCAAAGAAAACATGGAAATCATCGACAATGTTTTCATATCCTCACTCATATTACCTAGTTCCAAATAATATTGTGTTTATTAAAAATGAAGGAATTTTTACCGGTTGAATATATTTCATTCTCTGTCGACTCGTCAAAATGCTGTTTCCTTTACCGGGACCTTTCCTTTCCATCTCTAAAATCTCTGTTGTCGGTTAACTTTTTTGCACCTGACACAATTATTTCGAAGTTATTTAGGATATCTTTGATGAATTCCAAAATGGAGGTGAGGAGGTTAGAACCCATTAATGAATTAGAGTGTAGGACTTGAAGTGACACTAAATTGGGGGAATGACTGACACAAGGTAAACAGTTCGCTGTTGGGTTATATTGGGGACCCCCTGTTCTTCGGCACCCTAAGCGCGAGCTTATTGCCCCTTTGCGGAAATCCGCCTCTGGATGAGAGGTAAAACCTCGAAAGTACTCTGCAGATGGCCCCCCTGATCGAAACAAAATTCTGTTTGTTGTTGAAATAGTGTCTTTGCAATGACGAAAATTAGGTGGCACGTCACAATCATATTTTCAAATAATATTATTTGTAAAAATAACACAACAAAATATTATTTTACTAAATCAACACAGGAAAGAAAAACAATTATATGAAATAACATTATTAATGAATAACATTACGAGAAAATATCACTTTCAGAATTATTATCGCAAAGAATTACCGATGATAACGAGCTAGGTTAATTCGTTCAGGTTAGATCAGACTAATAAAATACTACCCTCCAAATGAATTTTTCTTCAACTTCTCAGCTCCCAACTTGCGAGCTAGGTTAGTTCGTTCAGGTTAGATCAGACTAATAAAATACTACCCTCAAAATGAATTTTTCTTCAACGTCTCAGTTCCGAACTTGCGAGCTAGGTTCGTTCGTTCAGGTTAGATCAGCCTAATAATTCAAATCTTCAAACATAGGTAATATTATTTTGATTTGTTATTTTAGAATATTATTTTTCCGAGGAATGTTATTATGATTCATGTTATACTATGATATATTTCTTTAATGTTATTTTTGTATGTGTTATTCATGTATGTGATATTATGACGTGATATTCTTTATTTATTTATTTATTTATTACAAAGTAGGGATACAAACAGACAAAATCCAACGAGTATCCTCTTATTAGGTAATCAAATAGTGAGCTAATATAACTTACATAGTAAACATTATAACTGATACATTATTAAAATACAATATATGAACAATATAAACAATATGAACAATATATGAACGATACTATTAAAACGTTATCTATAGACTGAAAGTACGAGTGAATATTTATCTGGTCAACGAAAGCAGAACAATGATTTCACGTGTTTCTTAAAATTTAAAAATGAAAGTCTGAAGATTGCGATTTCATTACAGTAGCTATTAAAAGTTCTGACCATTCTGCAAATAGGAGAGTTTAATCCTGAATTTGTTTTTCTAAAATGTGTGGTAAAGGTTTCATGGCTTCTTAAATCTCTGCTAGGTGTACTTAAGAATATTTTGGACGATAGTCCTGGACAATCGATGCGGTTGTTGAATATTTCATATATCATTAGAAGGTCTGACATGCTTCTTCTATTGGTGAGAGACAACATGGAATACTTTCTGAGAATTGGACTGTAATTACTGTTTACTATTGGAATATCTGATTTACGAGCTAGTTGTTTCACAAATTTGCTCTGGATGTTTTCGATTCTCTGCTGATAAGTGACATATTGGGGACTCCAAAGAATTGAAGCAAAATTCAATTTACTATATATGAATGCGTAATAAAGGTTCAAGAGAGTTTTGGCATTCGTGAAGTGTCTAGTGTTCCTTATTATGAATCCCAATAAGCGATTACAATTATTAACCATTTTTTCGATATGAGTCTTAAAAATCATTTTAGAGTCCATAATGACTCCAAGATCACGAATTTCGTTCACTGTTTTCATTATATGACCATCTATTCTGTACTGATGGTCAATTATATTCCTATTTCTTTTGAAGGTTATTGTGAGGCATTTATCATAATTCAAAAACAAACTAGAATTTTTGCATATCTCAACAAATGAATCCAGATCCTCTTGTAGTTTGTTACAATCATCGAAATGTTTTATAGTACGATATACTTTCAGATCGTCGGCATATAATAAAAAATTTGAATTTTTGAAACTGTCACCAATATGGTTAATATAAATTATAAATAGTAATGGTCCCAAATGACTTCCCTGAGGCACCCCTGAAGTTACCACAAAGGGGTCAGATTTGTAACCATTAATCTCTGTGATTTGAGATCTATGAGTAATATAAGACCATATCCACTTGCGAAGATACGAACCTATACCGACCTCAGAGAGTCTTTTAATGAGCAATGCATGGTTGATTTTATCGAAGGCTTTACTGAAATCGGTGTATACTACGTCCACTTGCGTTTGATCATCCATTTGTTCTATGATGTGATCTGTGAATTCTATTAAATTTGTGTCTATGGATCTCCCGGGGAAAAAGCCATGTTGTTGAGGAATAATCTTGTTCTTCGTGATATTTAGAATTCTTTCATGAACAATTTTCTCGAACATTTTTCCAAAGATACAGAGTTTGCTAATGGGTCTATAATTCTTTATATTGCTCCTGTTGTCCCCTTTAAGGAGAGGCATGATAGTGGAAGATTTCCATTTAGACGGGAATATCCCTGTGTGAAGTGACAAATTGAAAATGTGAAGAAGGGGTGATGTAAGATTAACCTTGCAATTTTTAATGAACGTACTGGGTATATTATCAGGACCGGTACCTTTTTGAACGTTTAAATTGTCAATGGCATCAGAAACTTGTTGCTCTGAAATATCTACAATATTGTCCACAACAAACTGTGGATGGTCACTCGCAAGTGGATCTTGGGTGTATACACTCTTGAAATAATCAGAAAATAGATTTATCTATGTTATTCTGACGTGGAACCGAAAATTGCACAAGTATCTGTTTGATATAATTCTATATCCGTCGTGTTGATATGGAAGACAAAATCGGTTGCTAAGGATTACCGTTTTTTGTTACCATTATAATAATCATTATCGACAAAAGTAAATCACTGGACTTCTATGCAGTACAAACACATAACCTTTTCAATAATACGGATCAATTATCGCAAGTCATTGTTCACAATATCCTTTCGAACGCTATGGAAGTTTGTTCTCTATTCTCTACTCTTTTTCTACACCATTGAGCAGCACAACACTGCTCCTTCACATATGATACTACAATTCATCAGTCTGGGATAGTCTTCGTAAGTTTTTCTCAATATTTTCATGGGACAAAGTGTACTTCTCTATTGAAGATCTAATACAATGTACCAAAAGGCAATGTCTGATGTCGTAATGCTGGAGATATGTACAAGTATACCAAAACTCAAAGAGGATATAATCTAATATCCGATACCCGAGATTCTGAATACCAGAAAAAAAGCCCATCGTCTTGTCAGGTATGCTTTGCTTAGAAGTTTCCTTACTTCTCCGGTACCCGCAGAAAGGTTTGCGATCTTTATCTTTATCTCCCAGGCAGCACGGTATATTCCCAGAACATTCCTCAGATATCCTAGAATGGATGTATGTCTTCCGACTAATCATAGAATAATCCTGGAATATCTATATGCCCTGAGCACATTCATGGATTATACCAACTGGAATATTTCAAAAACATTTTCGAAAGAATATAACAGGAATGTATAACAGGAGTACGAATATTCTACCTTGTATATCACTGGAATATGATTTAGTGTATATTCTCTATAGAACATTCATAGAATGTTACGTATGGTATATTCGTGGATCATTCCCGATCTAATATATTTATATTTACGAGAGGAAATAAAAGGAATAATTTTCTAAATGTAATCAATTTGCGTGAATTTGACCATACGTTATCATGAGCGGTGATGCTTCAAGAATGAACGCAGTGTTTATTTATTGCGATAATTTCAGTTGGGTTATAATTTATGCATTTCCAACTCAGATTGCATGCGGCTGTCTGTCATTTTAAACTTCCCGCTATTGCCAATCATAGAGCGTGCTATTTGGATTTTACTGTCGTTTCACTCGTTTCTCGGCACACCGCCCACCGCCATATTGTGTGAGTTGTGTTGCTCTGTTTTCAGTGATTAAGATAGTGTAATGATGTCATATAGAACGTAGGTGAGTAGTTTAAAAAAATAAGTATAGTAATAGAATAGGTGTTATACTTTGAAAGCACTTATTAGAATCTGATAGCAATTATTCTTTCGAATATTATCAAACTATTATTTATAGGTTATGTATCACTAATACGCTGGAACCAAAGAGACTAAACTAGCAAGGAGGGTTTAATAAGCTCTAGCCAATCAGAATCTTGTAGCATCAACGCGTCATAGTGACGTACTTGGATATGAGTACAAAGTCGAACTCGAACCAAGCAACGAAACTGTCAGCAGTAACTCTCATATACCAAGAGCTGGTCCGTCACTGTCTATAGAGAACGGCGGCCATAACACGTCCAACTACGTCACATTTCATCACAAATGTTCTTTCATCTCTTTCTACTAGTGTCCCCATTGTCTTATGGGGATTAAACTCTCCTTGTTGAATTTTAGTCTCCTTGCGCTGGAACAACATTGAAGCAGTTATGTTTTTTCCCTTGGTGTTTTTGCATCAACTGCTATGGTCATTAGCCATGTGTTCTGGGTAAGCCTATTTTCATTTCATTCCCAAGAATCTCTATGTCGTCATCAGTCACATTGTCTGAAAGAAAAGGGGGTAAATAGCACGTAGTACAGAGAAGTCCACCAGGGAACGGATTATATCCTTGATACAATATCACAATTGAACTTACGAGGAAATGATTAAAGAAGATAAGTAATATTTAGTAGTATAGATTTATGATCTGGCAAATCGCACAACATGTAGTTAATTTTCAGCTTGGCAAATCTATCCTGAATGTAAAATTGCCACGCCTATCGATGCGTGGTAGCAGAAGTGTTCAGCACAGTCCGAAACAAGAATGAGTTGCTGTACTGGTCAGTTTCATTGTACCTGTCACATCGCGAAGCGTACTGTGAAGTTTTATTACATCATCCGAATACTTTCTCATTCATAATATCATACGTTTCCCGACAATCATGCTAGATTTGCCAAGCTGTGTTACTAATTTTTTTCTTTTTTTTTCAGGGTTCCCAATTCTTCAGCGGACTGGGTCAATGAAACAGAAGAGAAAGACTGTTAATCTTAATTCATTTGGGGTTTGTTTGAAATATTAGTTTATTTGAGATTTTTTCAAATATTTCTTCAAATGATGGTTTTCAATAGTTTGAGTTTTTATAGGTTTTGGTAATTTTTCAATAATAGTAATAAATATATTTTGTTCGATTGATGATTTATTTATTATTTAGAAATTCATGATGAAATACTGGATAGGGAAAAAACTTTTTTATTTCCAGTTAGTTTTGGTTTATTTGTTACTAACGGTTGCCGCTTTTACACCAAGTGAAAGATGAAAAACCGAAACCGGCCCGTAACAAATAAATCAAACCGCAGTAGAAATCAAGACAGAAGTTAATTTTATTCATCTAGTATTTTAGTGAATAAATATTTTCCAGAAAGCATTCTGCCTGGATTATTCGAAAATGGAACTCTAGGAACATTACTGTTATATTCCATGATTATACCATAGAATATTTCTTTGGGAACATTCCTTGATTATTTTCAACTAATATTCCGGGGATGATATTGGAATATTCCAAATATTCTGGGAATATTCATTTGGAATATTGTACGCATATTTTGTGTGGAATATCTGCGGAATATCCTGTGAATATCCTAGATATCCATAGAATATTCTTTCGGTTATATTCTATGATTATCTGAGGAATTCCCATTCGAATATTCAGGGAATATTCTTCCAATGGTCTAGGATATCCTGGAATATTCCTCGGATATACCAATATTCAAAAAGGAACGTTCTAGGATTATTCATGGAATATCTGGTGCTGTCTGGACTGTTTTATAGATATTTCCGTGGGCGATGTTTTCCTGAAATATCATCAATTGTTCCACTGTTGGCGGTCCCGTCGAGACTGACCCGTTGAGCTCAGTCTTCACATCCCTTGGTCGTCACTTTGGAACTCACTGTCTCACCAATTCTCATCTACTTTTCCTCGGCTCTCACGATTTTCCTTTTTATGGACAAAGAAGATGAAACAAAAAATTCTACCAAAAATCTTCCTAAAAACGAAAAATGAAGTTTTTGATTCCTTTTCAATTACATCTTCAAATTGTTACAGTTTTGCAGTTCTACTGATATATTGTCTCAATAACTGCAAACCTAATGCACGAACACAAAATTCACAGACCTTGATAAATAAATCAATTTATTGTTTTCTGAAGGCTCGTGTGTCATTTCTGCTTCACAAGTTATCACCTTTCTCCTGCTATGAAAAAGAATATGCTGAGGTTATTAATCTCACTATTTATTTTAACGTCCGTGATCTTCATCTGCGTTCAACCACTTTCTCTCGAATATATTAACAAGCAACTTTCATATTCATGTACATTGAGCACACACGAAATTTGTCTAATGGTTATTTATTTCAGAGGAGTGAAAAATAATTGTTCAGAATTTCAATTTGTAATGAGGTTAATCAGGATTGCGATATTCCGTTTCGATATTTCAAGTTGAAGAGCTGTGGTATTTTAGGCAATTAATTAAAAGTGTTTTAAATCATTGTATTGCTCTGGATGGGATTGTAAAAAATGCTGAACTTGATTGCCTCAATCCAAATGTGTATTTAATAATAATAATAATTAATGACTTTGTTGTTTTCTCAATTTTGTACAGACTATACATGAATAATATTCATAATTAGATGGACACAAGAAAACAAAGGGCGAAGTTCAATTTGGATTCCGCGAACGTCACCAAATTGCTCTTCCACTTAACCTTAAACATATCTCCAAAATGCAATATAGTAAAGAAAAAAAAGACTGGTATGGGTATGAATGTACGATTGAATTGAATAGGAAACTGCATGGGAGATCGTATGATCTCCTCATCGCTGACTGTCGAAAAAATAATCTCTGTTTAATGATGTTTCATTTTTGATCGTAATTGGAATTGAGTTATAGATTTCACATATTTGATAACTGAATGACCTCTTGAATTGTTCTGTTTTAAATTTAGGTGGTGTTAGTGTACCTTTGAACCTTATATTCAAGGTGTGGACATCACTGCGGTGCGTGATTTTTCGATGAAGGTATAGCGGGGTTTTGGTTAATAATATTTTGTGGAATAAATTAGCTGCATGATGAATCCTTCTATTGTTCATGTTTAATCAACCAATTTCACTTAGTTTATGTGAGATTCTTTCATATTTACGAATTCCATATATCAATCGCATGCATTAATTTTGAACCTTCTGTATCTTTTTCACATATTGGCTAGTTAAACATGGGATATATAGGAAATCTGCGTAATTGAAAAGTGATATGACCATTGCGTCACATAGAGTGGATTTCAATTTGCTGGAGAGAATATGCCTATTGCCATAGATCACTTTTAATGTTGAGTATGCCCGTTGAACTGATCTGTTGACATGTTTTTCGAATCGTAGATTGTCATACAGTAATACACCGAGACTCCGGGCATCTTGAACTAATTCAAGAGATTCACCATTTATGCGAATATCAATTGATATACTTACTTTATCACGATTATTCTTGAATCCGAATAACATGACATTAGATTTGCTGGCATTGATATTGAGACAATGGTCTGTGCATAGGTTTACAAATGATTGTAGATCTTCATTTATCTGTATACAAGCAATTTCAGTCGTAAGGGAGAAAAACTGTGATAAATTTCAGTGTCGTCTGCATACAGATGAACACTACAATAGTTAATGCTTCTCAATATATTTGAAGAGTACATGCAGAATAATAAAGGTCCCAAAACTGATCCTTGCGGTACCCCAGAATTAAGTGGAAGATACCGATACTCACGTTTATCCAAGATAACTTTTTGTTGTCTATTCTTCATATACTTATCTAGCAGTAAGATGGCAGTTTCAGATAGTCCCATATAGTGTGAAATTGCTAATAGTAAATCGTAATTGATAGTGTCGAATGCACGACTAAAGTATAATAAAACTAGAACAGTAAATTTTCCTTGATCTATAGATCTTATTAGGTCATCCACAATATGGAAGAGAGCAGTTGTATAACTGTAACCTTTCCTAAACCCCGATTGAGTCGATGGTAACAAGGAGAATTTATTTAAATGATTTTTTAGTTGGACTTCCATTGCTCGTTCTAATATTTTGGAAAGGGTCGGCAGTATACTGATGGCGCGTAAATCATTTAATTCCAGAGGATTCTTTTTTTTGGAAGTACCTTGACAATTGCTTTACTCCATGCTAGTGGAAAAACATTCTCACTTGAGCAGAAATTCACTATATGGGTAATATATGCAATGATATGTGGACAGCACAATTTAAACATTTTTATGTTTAGTTCATCACAGCCAGTTGCATTTGTTTTGATGTCTAATATAGTTTTATAGACGAATAAGTATCCACTTCTTCAAATTTGTATCAGTTAAGCAATTATTTCTATAGAAGTTTAATAACGTGTCTGGTGGATCTTTCAAGGTTATGGAATTGATAAAAAAATCATTTATCTCATTCGGTTTTTTCAGGACGTCCGGAATGTCATTTTGTTTTTGAGGTAATATATTATTTGTCCTGAGACTTTTCCACATTTCCTTTGAGCTCTTTTGCTCAAATTGGTAATTGAAATACGCTTTTTTCCCCGTTTAATATCTTGATTAACATAATTTCGCATATCTTTATAAAACTGCAACCTTCCTTCTGATTTATTTTTTTGTAATTCCTCAATGCTTTGTCTCTGATGGACATCATTTCTTTCAATGTGTCCGTCAGCCAAGGAGCTTTTGGTTTGGTAATTCTTCGTGTGACTATAGGTGCGTGTCTATCGAAAAGAAATATTAGACAATTTACCAAAAAGTTGACCTTCTCGTCCACGCTTTCTTGGTCAAATATTCTAAAAAATGGGACCTCAAATAGATCTCTGTGAAAATGTGCATCCTTGAAATATTTGAAATTTCTATATGTACAGGTTTTGGGACCGCCATTCCCCTCTTGTACCTTTACTATGCAATATATTAGCAAATGATCAGAAATATCTCCATTGTCTAGTACGCCTTTCTTTATTACATTCTGCTCATTGACTATTATTGCATCTAAGAGACTAGTTGTAGTGTTGGTAATTCGAGTTGGAGTATCTATTATCTGTTTCAATTCTAATGAATCTAAGATTGAAATAAATCGATCAACTCTGATTTAAATTTAGGTTGAAATCTCCTGTACAGATGATTTCATCCACCATCGGATATAGATAACAAAGAGTATCTTCAAATTCGTTAAAAAAAGATGTGTTATCTTGGTTCGGAGGTTTCTTCAGCATAAACCTTCTAACCATAGTTGTTCGGAAAATCTATTTGATTCCTTCAGTATCCTAAATACCGACAGAACCACCTCTGGATCCTCGATCCTTCCTGAATAATTTGAAATCACAGATGATGAGCAGATCATCAGTGATTTCATTTGTTAGCCATGTCTCACATAACATCAGCAAATCGAAGTCATGATTAGATATCATTCCCTGACCACCGGCAACGAGGGAATCAACGACCTCACATTTAAACATCCTATCTTCAATTCGTACATCACACAAAAAAAATAGATAGTAAAAATCAGTAAACAAAGTGGTGATGAAAAAGAAAACTAGGTTCTTTCAACAAAAAATGTACAATCTTCTAACACAGTAAAAGTTGACTGAAAATTAAATGGGGCGTGACAAAAATGCACGGAGTACTGCTTAGTTTCATCTATATATACAGTGCTGCTTTTAATAGTCCTCCCCCCTGTTAACTTTTGAAAGGTTCGACGTAGAAACATGAAAAAAAAATGTTTCGAGTGTTTCACCAATACTACTCTTTGAAAAAAAAATATGATTGCACGATAGGGGCGCAGGGGGACCCATCAACTCAAAATTTTTAAATGGCATGTGGGGTCAAGTGTCACATCGTTGAAAAGAGAATTCAATTCTCTTTACAACCATCTAAATATTTTTAATTTTCGGTAATATTTTTTTGTAATTCAAAATCGAAATATCAAACATAAATGCGGATCTGAATACTACTCATACCTCGAGAATTTGAACGGTTGGATGTGGAACAATGAAACCAAAAATTTTTTGAAGGGTATTACCGATACTACTTTTTGAGAGAAGAAACATTGCAATGACTCTACAGATGGTGCTGGGGGCACATTAATTTAAAATTTCGAGAGGTATAAAAATGGAAATTGGGAAAAAAATTATAAACAAAATTCCAAAATATTTAGATGGTTGTAAAGAGAATTGAATCCTATTTTCAACGATGTGACACTTGACCCCACATGCCATTTAAAAATTTTGAGTTGTAGGGCCCCCCTGCGCCCCCTATCGTGCAATCACTATTTTTTTTATTTCAAAAAGTAGTATTGGTGAAACCCTCGAAACGGCTTTTTTTTCATGTTTCTACGTCTAACCGTTCAAAAGTTAACAGAGAGGGGCTATTAAAAGCCGCACTGTATATATATATATATATATATATATATATATATATATATATATATATATATATATATATATATATATATATATATATATATATATATATTTCCTAACAACAAATGAAATGAAATGAATAATGTAATGATTTACGAATTTACCTATAATATGTACCAGTATTTATCTATATTATAATGCTTATATGCAATAATAGTACGAAAAAAAAAATACAAAATGTAGCAATCATTATTTTTCACAATTTCTCAATATTTGCCAAGTTACGCATTCTGGGAGTATCTTGATGATTGTATTTGATAAATACATTGCCAAAGTTGGTCCAAACTTTTCCATTATTTCCAACTTTCTGTATGGCACCTTTCATAATTTGAAGTTGTTCTATAGTCAGGTCTCCCTCATCACAATGTTTGAGCCCTTCAGCAGTTTTTTGTTGGAGAAAACATAGTTCTTGTGCGAGTTGTTTACAAATTTCATCAGAATAGGACAAGTTTCATCGGCTTCATATTTTCCAATTCTATAAATATTTTCAATATTATATTATTCTCTATTTTCAATTTCATTTTATTCCTCAATATATCTAATACTGTGGCAGCACAGTCTTCATTCTGATTATCAGTGACACCATACAATCGCACATTCCTGCTTCTTATTGATTGTTCTATGATTTCTATGACTATGATTTCTATGACTATGATTTCTATGACTATCACAAATAGCTTTCAATTACAAACATTGACCATAGATGAATTTTACGGAATTCACAGCAATGTTGTTGTTTGAAACTGTGAGGTTCTCCGAATTAGTAAATTATTCTGATTAGGTACTGTGAATTTTATTGAATAAATAAAAATAATTCTGATACGAAGTAAATTACGAGTTTCCATTCTCTTATTCAATCGTTATTCGTAAAATAAGTTATGGAATATCGCAAAAAAATTGTTTCCTTGTTTTCACAATCAATCAATCAAATTTGCTTTATTGTCGAGAAACATTAGCTCTTATTGACAAAGCCAGATTTATGTATATACCGGGTGGACCCGTATTTCGAGCTCCACCATAGGGATCTCAGTTATTATAAAAGATACGAGGTCGGTTGAATTAGGGCAAAGTTGGTTTTCATGTTGAAAATTTATCCGAATGAAATTTGAAGTGTCAGTTTTAGTTTTTGAATAATTGGAGAAGAATGGAAATTTGTGATTTTTGTTTTTATTTTTTCAAGCGAAAACCCAGAGACCTAGACGTTTTTACCTAGGACGTTCTTAAGGCACTTTTATCTATAGGAATCTGAATCTCTCATCGTATTTTTTGAAGCATTTTTGATGAATAGAATAGAATAGGATAGGATAGAATAGAATAGAATTAATAGAATAGAATAGAATCTTTGAATAACCAAGTTGCAAAAATGTTTTCGGCAAGTCAATACTCCACAGTTTATATGTACACTCAAAGTTAACAAAATATAAAGTGGAAAAATACATAAAAATACTTAAAATAATTAAAAATACATAAAAATTAAAATCATTGGACAATCAATTTAAAAAAAAAACATCATAATTTTGACAATCAAAAGCAGCAGACTGAATAGAATATTTCTTTAATCAAGGTACAACAAAAAAAATAGTTTTCGGCAAGTCAAATTATGGCAAAGAGATGAGAATGAAACAGAGCGTAATATGATATAGTTTGTATAGATAACTGTTTACTCAAATTGCGTAGCACGAATATAGGGCTTGAGTTTCCAGCATAGTTGTTGGACATGACAGGACCAATTTAGTTTATCATCGATAACTAATCCAAGCTTCACACAATGACCTTGAGCAATGTTATTGTTCGTTGAGTTGATGAGATTCTGTGTTTTATCGTCATTAGGTTTCAGATTATTGGAGGTAAACCATTTTCTACCTCGAGAAGTAGTTCCTGCGTTACAACACTCAACTTTGGTTTTACTTATGGGTGACATACTCGAATTGCATTTTTGAAAATAATTTTGTTTCCTGATTACATTGATGTATCGCACGATATGATCGAATCTCACATGATCAAAATTAGGAAAAAATTGTTTTTGGCAAAGAGTGCTTTGGAAAGAATGCTATCAATTTTGCTTGACAAACTGAATTTTGACAGTTTAGTCTATATTAGAGCAAAACTTTTGAATTATTTCAAGTTTTTCTACAAGAATGCTATTTTCAAATGAAGAAAAGCGTAATATGCTTCAGATTTATTACACCTCTCATCGAAATGGGCAAATTACGTCCGAAAAGTATATCCAGCGATATCCAGAGAAAGAAAGCAACCAGCTCAGTATTATTTTCTATTGTTCCATAGAAAGGACCCCGCACTTTTTATAGTTAAAATGGTTCTGGGTGAAATTGTCTGAATTATTAGTATATTGTAGTATTCGATGTACTGATTGAACGTGCAGAATCACAAAGTTCGTTGATGGATAGACTTTTCAATACAGGGCGTTCAAGTTAAAAATCAGTAATTTTTATTTAATTATTTTCTTGGGATTTGAAAGTGCCAACTACATTTTTTTTCCGTTCTCAGCATCAACTTACCTTCATATTACTAAATGTCATTCAGATGGTGCAGATTAAATCATTATGTACAGAGTGTAAAATTAAAACATTTTAGTAATGTCTGAAAATTCAATGTAATAATGAAATATTGATCAAATTATTTTGGCATGCAATTAACTATTCTTATTCCATCATTTATTACAATTCATACATTTAGTACAATTTTTTTTTGGGAAATGTATTATTCACGGATGAATGCACAAACATGGGTATGTTCAATCGACACAATAAACACATTTGGTCCATTGACAATCCACGTGGACATGTATGGGCCAAATTTATTAGACACGATAATAAACGAAAATTACAAAGTAACTGTTTTCTCCAATAATTAAAAAAAACTATAAATGACACATCAAATTTTCTTTCAGATAATTGTTTAGCGTGAAAACGCGCATCTTTGTCCTAATTTATCCTACCTTGTATCGCTTATAATAATATATTTTGACATAGTTTATATTATTATAACTGAGATTTCCATGGTAGAGCTCGAAATACGGGCATCCGGTAGAGTGCGCTTTTTTTAGCCCCCCCCCCTGCTAACTCTTGAACGGTTCGACGTACAAATAAGGAACAAAAACCGATATAACCGATTTTTTTTTTAGTCGAAGACTTGGTGATTGATCGACAGAAGGCGCGGGTGCTAAAGTGTCACATGGTTGAAACAATAATTCCTCTTTTCAACAATCTGATTTTTTTCTTCCTTCAATACGTCTTTCCGCAATTTCAATCTGTATGCCTTTCGAAATTTTCTAGTTGATGTGACCCCAGCGCCATTTGTCAACTAATTCCAATGTATATTATCTCAAAAAGTTGTATCGGTGATACTTATCAAAATATATTCTGTCCCATTGTTCCACATCAAACAATTCAAATTCATCGAAGTGAGGATCCTTGATTTACTTGATATTTTGAATGAGTATTGTGAAAAAATATTGAGGAAATTTGAAAAAAATAAAATTATTGAAAAGATAACTTTAATCATGCTATATGAAATGTTTGAGTCGTTGTACCTTCTTGCGTCATTTGTGAGCAATTACCTTGTCTTTTATTTCAGAAAGTAGTATCGGTTGTACCATTCAAAACAGCTTTTGTTCCATGTTTATTTATACGTCAAACCGTTCAAAAGTCAAACGGAGGGTCTTTAAAAAGCCGCAGTGTATAATAAACGTAATAATAACGATAATGTGGTAATTCAAGATAGGTCTTTGCTTTGTCTACCTTATAAAATATAGTACCAAGACCTCTTTCATTGGAAAAACTGTCCAATGGAACTTCCTACATAAATACGCAAATGAAAAAAAATCAATATCTGAATAAAAATTTAAATAAAGATTGTCACTGTCTAAATGAATGTACCAATATTGAAAGACAAAAGTCAGTATATGATAAAGGAATATAAGATGGTGAAGGCAATGTAAATGAATTAATAAATAAAATATCATAACGGTTGTGTTACAGAATCGAAGTAGGTATTTACCTGTTCTTTTTTAGGTTAGTGTTTGTTGGAAAGATATTAAATTGAAAGCACACATTTATTTGAGAAAACTGCCACTTTATATAATTCTTCAACAACTAAAAAAACACAACTATTAATACTAAATACCTTCAGATTTTGAAATGGGGTTACTCACCTAGAAATCACCAGATAAGCATAACATACTATTTCCAATTATTTAAATACTTCTATCTTGAGGATATTTTTGTCGTTGAAACAACATAATTATGAAATTGTTACTGCTCAACCGTAACAACGTAACAACGTTCCATCAATGACCCCTAATACTTTTCAACTACCGATATTTCTCTATACAGGGTGTTATGTAATAAGTGTCTGATATTTAACAGGACGATCCCTCAGTTATTTATAAGGTAAAAAGTTCATATAAACATGGGTCCGCAGGGCCTTCAGTTTTGAGATAGAGGGTGTTGAAAATTTATTTTTATTTTGGTTTTTCGTTAATAAATTTTGAAATAATGTCTATATTTGAACAAAAATTGGCGTTTGGGGACTTTTCAATATGAGAATCTCCGTTTGGCACTTTATTGTAGGGGGCGCCACCTACAGGTCTTTGTCTCTTTTGGGGAGTCACAACCTTTTCGTGCATGTATGTATCACATTTTCTAGAAAAAAAAACATATTCCACTATCATTTTTACGTGAAAAAGAAATACTTGTCAAAAGTCGATACAAGCAGCCGTTTTCGAGATATCTTAATTTAAATTAACCGATGCATCCAATCGCCTTCTCATTGATTCGCGAACTCTTTGAAAATTAAATAATCAAGTAGGCTAGTAAGTTTATTCCAATGTTTTTTGTGCTGTCATTTCAAGAATTATATCTTGACGCATAGTTAAATAGTTTTATTTGTTACTAGTGTGATTATTTTATTGAAAATGGTAAAGTTCACCAATGCAGAGTATGCTGACATACATTTTACATACGGACTCGCTAACGGAAATGCATATGAGGCTAGACGTTTATATCAGGAGCGTTATCCGAACCGCACAACTCCTACTTCAAAAACCTTTTCAAGAATTCAAGGAAGTTTTGAGAAAGCTAGTCATCTGTCGGGTGCACATCGGATGGTAAGAAGCCCAGTAACCGAGGAAGCAGTTCTTAATCTGGTAGGAGAACACCCGGAAACAAGCTCCAGGAAAATAGCGCTGACGTTGAACATTTCTCATGTTCTGGTATTGAAAATTTTAATTGATAATTTGTTATATCCCTACCATATTCAGAGTTCAGGCACTCCTCCCTCGTGACTTTTCGTTACGTTTCAACTTCTGTCGTTAGTTTCTCCAACGCCTTATTCAAAATCCTTTATTTGAAAATCAAATCCTGTTTACCGACGAAGCAAATTTCTCACGCAACGCTATACGCAATTTTCACAACAATCATTTGTGGTCAGAGGAAAACCCCCATGCGATAGAGGAATCACATTTTCAAGAACAGTTCTCTCTCTACGTGTGGGCAGGAATCCTTGGAGATTATCTGATCTTTATTCCGCGGAGATTAAACGGAGAGAGATATCGTCATTTTCTTGAAGCAGATTTGCCTATTTTAAAATGTGGTTTATGCATGACGGTGCCCCGGCACATTTTAGCATACAAGCGCGAGAATTCTCAGACCAAACTTTCGGCAACCGTTGGATAGGTCGGGGAGGGCCTCAACCATGGCCCCCTAGGTCACCAGACCTTAATAGTTTAGATTTTTTCCTGTGGGGACATCTAAAATCCCTAATTTACCAGACACCTATCGAAAATAGAGAAGAATTAAGAAATCGAATAATTAACGCATTCAGATCGATTCAAGATACTCCAGGAATTTTCCAAAGAGTGCGAGAATCAATGAGAAGAAGATTGGATGTGTGCATACAGGCAGGAGGTGGACATTTCGAATATTTATTGTAATTTTGAATTAGATTAATATTTAGTGTTCCGTTATTTATGGTTTATTAGGAATTAGCTTTTGAAATGTTTCTAGGTTAAATAAAAAAACAAAATCTTTTTTTTTCATTTTTGGACAAACGCATACATCGATTAATTTAAATTAAAATATCTCGAAAACGGCTGCTTGCAGCGGCTTTTGACAAGTATCCCTTTTTCACGTAAAAATGATAGTGGAATATGTTTTTTTCTAGAAAATGTGATACATACATGCACGAAAAAGTTGTGACTCCCCAAAAGAAACAAAGACCTGTAGGTAGCGCCCCCTACAATAAAGTGCCAAACAGAGATCAAATTTGAATTTCTCATATTGAAAAGTCCCCAAATACCAATTTTTGTTCAAATATAGACATTATATCAAAATTTGTTCTCGAAAAACAAAAATAAAAATAAATTTTCAACACTCTCTATCTCAAAACTGAAAGCCATGCGGACCCATGTTTATATGAACTTTTTACCTTATAAATAAGTAACTGAGGAATCGTCCTGTTAAATATTGGACACTTATTACATAACACCCTGTATAGTTGTGTGTGAATAAAATCTGAGGTACTCAACAGGAGTCAGTATAATAATATAATAGTTATTTATTTAATAAGGATCATAATGACGCTCATTATGGCAGTTGTCGTCAATATAATAACACGACGTGCATCATGATGATTGTTTATGATCTGAATTGAGTACCAGACTGAAACGAATGATATATAAGAAAATATTGAAAAGACAGGACTCATTGTACACGTGAAAGGACAAAATATCAGTGTAAATAAATGTGTCTGAATAAAGTGGTTCATACCATAATAAGCCTAATCCAGAAGGAAATTTTTTTATCTTTTTTGAAAATTTAGTCATCATTTATTTCTTTAATCTCATCAAATGAAAACGGACTTTTGAAATTCTAGTCATTTGCAAAGGACCCCGCACAAAAGCATAGGAAAATGGCTCACAGTGGGATTTGCCTGAAATTCATATATGTTATTGGTATTGAGTTTCTGATCAAATGTTCTCATGGACCCAATCCTCCTAGACCAATGATTTAGCTCTCAGGGCCGTATTTAGTATATGTGCCAGATAAACAATAACACTTTTCTCAAGTCCATGATTTTTGTGTTTTCTATAAGAATTTGATTGAATAAGAAATATTACAAAATCTCAAAATTTTTCTTTTAGCACCAGTACTCTGTGAAGCATGTTTTGCCGTACAGGACCGTATTTAGTGAAACTGTATGTGCCAAGTGATCCACAGAAAAGATAAGTCCTACATAAAGTTTATGGGTTAAGCCGGCCAACGAGCCATCAACCACTAACATAGATAACAAAATAAGAAAGTTATAACAAAATCAATTGATTCAGTTTTTTGTGGATCACTTGGAAAATACAGTTTTACTTAATACGGTCCTGTAGGGCAAAACATGTTTCACAGAGGACTTGGTCTAAAAGACAAATGCTGAGATAGGAAATAAAAAATTATGGACTTGGAAAAAAAGTGTCATTGTTTATCTACCACCTATACTAAATACGGCCCTGAGAGCTAAATCATTGGACTTAGAGGATTGGGCCCATGAGAACATATGATCAGAAACTCAATAACATATGTAAATTTCAGGCAAATCCCACTGTGGGCCAATTTTCTATGCTATTGTGCGGGGTCCTTTTCTAAATAATAGGAGTTACGTCGGCAAACATCGAACAAGAAATAAACCTTTCCCTGCACAACACCTGGCAAAGCCTTTTTACAATAACACATTTTTTAATGCTTCCTGTAACAACTAGCAAATGTCAATAAAAAAAGGTTACATCTGCAGACTAGTCTCACTGTTCTGCTAAAAACAGGAGAAAACAAAATTTAAAATGACCATGTACATTTTTTTATGGATACATTAGAAACAGATATTTTCTTTCTGTTTCTTACGTCAGCAAATAGCGAGACAAATAGTTTATTTACTTACAAACAAATATAATAAAATATGTTACGAAATACTCTTCAAGATAAGGAATTGAAATCCTTGATCATCACAGGTGATGCACGTTTGACTTCATCAGATAATTGCATTGGCTTGAGTAATTTTTATGAAGAAAGTTTTGAACATACTAATTATTTCGGTGAAATTATCCGATTCATTTCATCTTAAACAATAATGATGCCAAAATGGTTTCATTTGTACTCTAAAACTTTTTTATCAGTCAAGTGGTACAAGTTATTTTCAAACCGTTGGCGTTGCCATACATTCTGGAGCATTTGCGAGTCACTTCGCGACATACGTGAATAATTCTTCTTTGCAAGCCTATGTATCTATGTATCTGGTGGTGTTTTGTAAACAAGGCTTTTTATGTGATCCCATGAAAAAATATAAAAGACTTAAGTCGGCCATTCAATTGTGCCCCATTGTTCTATCCGTCGTCCTGGAAACGTGCCAATTAAATAATTGCGCATATTTTGGGAGTAATGCGGAGGAGTTCCGTCTTGTTGGAAAATGCGCGATCGTTCTCAACGATATTTGTTAGAGCTGGGTCGATGGCATTTTGTAGTAAATCCTAGTACATATCGCCTGCTAAATTTCCAGGAATGAAAAAAGGTCCTAAAATGGAACTTCAAAAAATACCAGACCACACAATTAACTTCTGGGGGTGCTGCGTGTGTGACTTGTCGAAAATCGTTGGATTAGTGTCAGCCCAATAACAGCAACTGTGGCGATTCACCAAACCATTTAGGAAGAAGGAACTTTTGTCCGAAAAACACACACATTAAATCGAAAATCACCATTGTTCAACGCTTGCTCACTCATAACTTCGCAAAATTGCAAGCGACGATCAAAGTCGACTTCATTTAGTTCGTGCACTATAGTTTAGTCGACAGGTTGAAAAAAGTGGGGTTAGGTGGAAAACGGTCGGAAGTTAATGAAACTTCGGGATGTTGTTCAGAGATGGTTAATTAACAGTTTCTCAAGTTGTGGACCTCAAGGATCCTGTGAGAAAAAAGTAGGGGGGAGGAGAACTACAAAATTTTCGACCTCTCTCCGGTTTTTCCTCGATTACTTTTTTCTCTCACGTCCTACGGCAAAAATATGTCCATACTTTTTTGTAGAGGTATGGCGCGTCGAATAAAAGGTCATGTTTTGAAATTTGCTAAAAAATTACAAAAAATGCAAAATTCCACCTTATTTCATCTGTTATACCCGAAATGTGATGAAATGTTGTAATTATTATGGTTCTTGGTTAAAGTCACCAACTTTGTACACCCCACTCCTCCTTCACAACCACTCACTGCATGAAGAAAAAGTATGTCCTTAGGGGAGAGGAGCAGGAACTTGCGTGTAGAGGACACTGCGACCACTGCTTCTTCCACTTTTTTGAAGATAGATGTTTTTTTGATTTCGATGACAGAAATTTTTTCTTGGAATTATAATGGTTAATGGAGTCCTGTTGAAAGAATGAAATGAAAAGTGAATCCTTCAGTGATTTGACCTCAATAATCGAAATCAAATGTCTACATGGCAAAAATAATTTTGTTGTTTCTTTTTGTTAAGAGTTTATTATTGAATGAAGAAATTGACTTGCAGCTGCAGCAAAAACAAGCTTGAATAGACTAGGAGTATTTATTGAACGAAGAAAATATTTTACCCAAATATAAAAAATATTTTGTTATTATGAGAAAAAATGTACTTCGGTCGAATACTTTTTTGTATATCAGACATGTGTAACAGAATTAGTTCGACTTTTGAATTGAATTGTTATAACTATCACAAATATTTAGTTTGAAAGATATGGTGTTGAAAGAACTAACTTGTGTATCATTATTTGATGAATTAGTTAAACAAAAAGAATTGTTTCATTACTTTGTTAATTGTGAATTCGATCCGAAGATGCACTGAATAAGTTAACAAATTATTTTGTTGGTTGGAATCAAACTTTAATCAAAATAATGAAATAATGTTGAAATATCATATCAGATTATGATAGACTGAAGATGTATTCAAGCAGACAAAACGAGATTTCCGATGAACAAAACATTACTCAATGGGAAGCAAATTGCATTCAATCTAAAAGGATTGCAGAGATGCAAATCAATGACAATATTTGTTTCATTCGAATTATTATTCGATTGTGGGATACTGACACTTTTATTTACTCGAGTTGAATAATATTTTGTTGATTCAACAATGTTTTTTCCTGCGTGTAGGTAGCGTAGGTAGAATAGACAAATTTCAGCCTTCTATGTTGAATATTGGCTCGTCTTTTGCATTCCACAGTCCAACAGAAGCAGTGTTCCAATTCCTATTGTTTTCCAGCTTTCTACTGCTGCAGCTGATCTATTTTTCGAAGCGCCATATATCGGTAACAAATTGATACACAAACAAAAATTCAACGATCTACAAAAAAGTACTCGAACGTTTTTGCCGTAGAACGTAAGGCAAAAAAGTTATTGAGGAAAAACCAGAGCAAGGTTGAAAATTTTGCAGTTTCCCCCCCTCCTGTTTTAGCACATGGTCCACGAGGTCCAAAACTTGTGAAAATGTTAATTAATCATCCCTGAACAACATCCTTCAGTTTCATTAGCTTCCGACCTTTTTCTATCTGAAACTACCTGTAGACTGAACTACTGATCAAAGTTTATAAGGACGGAATTTGTATTTTTTTAATACCCGTTGGACACTGGTACGAGACACACCCGTCGCAATAGCCAATTGTCTTGTACTTAGCGTACGATCTACTCCAACTTGCCCCAATACCGCTATCTCCGTAGATTCATTTAGTACCTACTCGATTTTCACGCTGCCTCTTTTTGTTTTGAACCAAACCTTTTTCTCCAAATTTTGTCACCAATTTACGAACAATTTTTCCAGAGGTATGTTGTCAGGATGCCGTTGGTTGAACAACTCCGCGACCCGATTTCCACATTTATCGTTTTTGAGAAAAGCTCAGTAATTTCCAGTCTTTCTGCAATAGAATACACCATAATGATAAATTTTAAAGTCAACAATTTTTGAAACACTTTAACCACGACAGGTACCTAGCAACAACTTGACCTAATTTCAACGTGAAGAAAGAAACCCTATAATTTTTTACTCACTACAATGAACCCAAAAAATCTGCAAATCGGCAAAAACAGCGAATTCATTTGCAGGAATTCATTTCAATATTACCTACGACGTGTTTGAAGTACAATTGAATCTATTTTTGCATTTTTTGTCACACATTATTGTTGGAGTTTCAACGCTCCATATTTTCTAAAAGGGTTGATCGATTTTTGAAAACTTAGCCGCACTGTATAGGGAATTACAAGCACCTTCTAATGAGGTATCACTTGCCCCTTCTTCCCATTTGAGACAAAAATTGGGATGACAGGGGTTTGAAGGTTTTACTATGATTTTTGCGTCGAAATTTGTCTCTCCGACAAACAATCTTGATGTATTTTTGGATATTACAAAAAAATTATTTCCCACCCTGTAATAAATAACGCAAAGTTATACATTGCAGTACAAAAAGCGAATTCGTGCAATAATCCCAGAACTCTATACCATGTCTAAAATGAGATTTAGCGAATAGTTATTCATTTATGCCATCGACGTCCCCAATTCATTTGAAATAAAGGCTCTTAATTACAGAGGCGAGGAAAGACCAACAACAAAATATTTTTCAAAACATTCGAAATTGTCATTTCAAAGTGACAATTGCTACTTTGAACTGTCAATTCGAAGTGACAGTTGCTACTTTAAACTAACAATTTGCACTTTGAACTGGCATTTGCCACTTTGAACAGACAAATTTTACTTCAAAATGACAGTTGTAACTTTGAACTAACAATTGTCACTTTGAACTGAGAATTGTTACTTTGAACTAGCAAATAACTCCGAACTTGCAATTATCACTTTGAACTAGGAATTATAGTAAATTGTTACTCGAAAAGGACATTTATCAATCAAGGATATCAATTCTCGAGGATAATCTCCCGTTTTAATATGTACCCAATAAAATATTTTAGAAAACTACTCCTTCACCCTAGGTATGAGTCATTTGGGAAAAAACTGGATGAGAAAATCATTTCTAGAGAGGAATACACCCTGTAAAGAAAAAGATATGTTTATATAGAGTGGACCATCGAAAAAAAAACTGTTTGAATATATACAGTTGAAGTTTAATTAAGTTAACCGGAATCTGAGTATCTGAATATAAACAGATGAACTTTCCAATTTTTCTCAAAATTTTATCAACAGGACTATTTAGAAATGGCTTTTCACCAGGCCGCTCGCACTTGCAATGGTTGCAGAGTATTGCAATTCTCATTACCAAGTGACAGTGACCAGTTCAAAGTGACAACTGCTAGTTCAAAGTGACAATTACCAGTTCAAAGTGACAATTGCTAGTTCAAAGTGACAATTGCCAGTTTAAAGTGCCAATTTCCAGTTCAAATTGACAATTGCCAGTTTTAAGTGGCATTACCAAATGTTTTGTAAAATATTTCATAGTTGGCCCTTCTACGCCTTCTTACCCTATAGTATGCTAAAACTAGAAATTCCATAATTTGTGGATTGGTTCCTTCCTGCACGAAGCCGTCCAATTCTCTTACAAACATTTTGAAAGAGACTGGGACTAGAGTTCAAGAACCATAAATTTTTCAACAATTTTCTTCTTCTTTTTGGGAGATTCAGCTTTTGGCTTTCGGAGATGAGGCCGCAGACGATGAAGCTGTCGCTTTGGCTGTTTTTGGTTTGGGAGCTTTCGGTTTCTTGGTTGGACCCTTAGTCGATTCCTTAGCTTTCGATGGCGACTCGGTTATACTAGCCGAAACCGAAGTAGACGCTTTGGAAGCAACGGATTTTTTATCTTCGGCAGTAGCTTTTTTAGGTTTAGCAGCTGTAGACTTCTTTTCGGGAGAAGGTTTCTTTGCTTTCGGAGATGCAGCTTTTTTAGCGGTTTTTACTTTTTCGCCAACTGATCGTTTAGCAGTGGAATACAAAATATAAACATATTGCGGCTGAACTTGGTTTACTGGAAATCTGATATGGAAAAAACAATTCAACGACGTGATTGTTGACCCTCTGCCGATTCTAATAGTACCATTTTTGTTTTGAGGAAATGCCCTTTTTCCAAATTGACCTCCTCGGATTACTGGAAATCTGATATTGAATAAACAGTTGAACTTATCGATTATTACGAAAGCGTAGAAGGGCCACAACAAATTTTATTTTCATTTCAAAATAAATTCCGACTTGCAACTCGGAATTCCGACTTGCAACTCGGAATTCCGACTTGCATCTCGGAATTCCGACTTGCATCTCGGAATTCCGACTTGCAACTCGGAATTCCGACTTGCAACTCGGAATTCCGACTTGCAACTCGGAATTCCGATCGCAACTCGGAATTCTGATTCACAACACTTGTATTCATTTATATTATATTGATTCATATACCGGGTGTCCCTGAGCTTTGAGGCCAGCAGATATTTCAGTTATTTACAAATTTGAAAAATTATGTGTCGTAGGGGACCACAAGCCTTTCCAAATAGTGTAGCGAAATCCACCCCATAGCAAATTATCTCCGAGGAATCACCCATAACTTTAGTTTTTCGAATTGCACCCCTATGTTTGTTGTTCCCTAACTCACAATCTTTTTTATTTCTTATTCAACGATAAATCATAATAATAAAATGTATTAATTTAGCTGAATTATTTGTTCCACATTGTGGAGACAAGAAAAAGAGGATGGTAAAGAAAAATAGACAACAAAATGTAAACTTTTGTGTTTTTTTATTCTTACAGTATCTGGGTCACAAATTGTTATCAGTCGTGATACTGTTGTTAAATATCAAAATGTCTTTCACCTTCACTACAAACGAATACGTTGATATTGTAGAATATTTATAGTCTAATTCACTCTAAAATAAATCATTTAACGAAATACAATGATTCAATAACATAATACTCTAATTTATATAACAATCACGGAACTATTTATATTCGACTTTCACTTCACTTCCTGACTGTCCGTCTCCGCTGCGTGGTTCTTCTTTTTATATTCACCGTTCATATCGTGGAAATTTCGAGTAAGCCCTCGAATCGTCCAGATTCTTCTCGGTGCATAGCGCCTCGAAGGTCATATGCGGCATGCGTGAGCGTTCAGGCCCGGCATCGCCCACAGCTTCGCCACAATATGATTTTAGCTTTTGGTGAATGCCACAAGAATATAGGTGCGCAGTGAGGATGTATAAGCAGCGCTTTCCTGGTTGTCGACAATCAGGTCGCAATTCTTTTTCTCATGTAGAAAACACAATGCGAACGGGATCACTGAGGACTGAGGAAAATTTTATAATTTGGCCTACGCCAAAGTACATCCTCATATTTCGGTTCGTGCATTGGCGGTGGATATTGGGATCAGTAAAAATTTGCAAAAAGTACAGGTATTATCTTTTCAAAATCCATTTACACCAAGGACTCAGATCTACATACTTCGAAAGACGAACGGCAGTCATTGCACACATTCAAATCTTATTCCAAGACAATCCCAACTTCCTCAATCAAATCTTGCCATTATAATGGCACTGTTAAACGACATGGTCACAAGACAACTCTTACTGGATAAGAAGAATCAATTTTCTCATCGGTCCCCATCGGCCATATAGATCTGCATTTTTCGAAAAATTGTATTCCTGTACTGTTAGAAGTTACTCCAATCGAAGAAATACAACAAATGTGGCAACAAGATGATGGATGCTCCTGCACATGACCATAATATAGTTACTACTTTCCTCAATAATATCTTTCCAGGCCGTTGGATTGGAAATAGTGGGCCTATTCGATGGGCTGCATGTTCTCCAGATCTCACGCCATTGGACTTTTTCCTACAGGGATATTTGAAACGAGTGGTACTCTAAACTCCAACAATAAATATTGAATATTTGATACAGAAAATATCAGAGGCTTGAGATACCGTTACTTCTGAAATTATTAGAGCTTCCTGTACTCCCGCACTGATTCGGCGACTTGAAGCATTTATAACAAGTGCTGGCCAACATTTTGAACAATTTCTGTAGTGTAATGTAATATTTAAAACGCAGATGAGTTTATAAATTAATATTTCATTTGTGTCTTTTCTTTTCCCATAATTCTGTAAGCCAGTCCAGCTACTATGATATTTTATCATTGAATGAGAAGTGAAATTGACTGTATTGAACAAAAACAGGCATAGGGTTGCAATTTGAAGAACAAAAGTTAGGGGTGGTTTTTGGGGGGTTGTTTGGCAGGGGGTGGTTTTTGCTATGCTGCACGAAAGAGATTATGATCTCGTACAACAAAATTTTTTTAAATTTTTATTTTCTGTATATAACTGAAATATTTGCTGGTTTGAAAGCTCTGGGACTCCCGGTATATTATATTATTCAAATTATTATAATAATAATAAATCGTCGTGGGACAAAGGATATTGAAGTACCTGTATTTCTTGGAAAAATTGTTTCAGACTACAAGTATGACAATTCGTTGAAATTGTTTTATCAGGAGGAACATAAAAATGCCAAAATATACAGGTTGTCGCATTAATAATTTTGAATCTGATGTCACGTGACCGAAAACAAAAAACTCATTGGGTAACTACGAAGGAGTAGAAGTGCCACGTTTTTTTTTTTAATTTTCAGATTCCGACTTGTAACTCGGAATTCCGACTTGTTATTCGAAATTCCGACTTGTAACTCAGAATTTCGACTTGTACTCGGAATTCCGACTTGTATCTCGGAATTCCGACTTGTAACTCGGAATTCCGACTTGTAACTCGGAATTCGGACTTGTTACTCAGAATCCCGGCAAGATGGTTGGTGGAAGTTCTAAAAGCATGAGGTGCGATATGGGAACGGAAAATAAAGTAGTAGGTGAATTCAAAACTTCACCAAACCATGTTTTATATACGGAAAGAGTGTGCACAACCAAAGAATAAAAGCTTGGTGGTTCATTTTGCACAACTGTGTCCAATTTTGGATGGATTTGTTCCAAACACTGAAATATGAAGATCATTTCTGTGGTACCTTTCTGGATGAATCAGTGAATCAAATTAATTTCATGAGTCTTATTCAGGTGAAAATCACTGTACCCATAAAAATCGAAGCTGGTTTCATTCATTCCAGTTCAGGAGGATCTGAATCAAGTGGTTATGGAGTGGAATGTGCATAAAATAAGAAAATCAAGAAATAGCATTGCGCCTACAGAAAGACCATCAATTATGTACAGGTTGTCCCAAATTTGAGCTTCATCATTGGGATCTCGGAAACCAGAAGAGATACGAGGTAGGTTAAATGGAGGCAAAGTTGCGCAATTTGGTGCTCATTGTAACGCCGCTTTCATATTTGAAAAATTCCGAATATTTCCGAAGATTTTTGGTCGAAGAGTACCCCTGTGATGAAGATGTATTCGATTTGAGTAGAATTTTGATTTCAGAAAATGGAAACCCACAAGTGACTGATCCCAATTGCCTGTAAAATTAAATATACAATTGAGAAATTTATTTCTAGCATTATTCAACTAAGAGGTTTTGTATAAGTTGATTGCATCTATAAAATTTTATTTCTTTTCAGTGGTCGTAATTCAGATACTTTTACAAATTTCTTCTTTTTTTATAACGAATGTAACTTTTACCAGTATCTAGGTATGATTTGAAAACGAATATCTTGTATATTATTCCATGTTTGCAGTTATAAATTTTCAGTACGAATGTTCCGATAGGACCAAGTTTCATGGAAGTATTTCCAACTACTATAAAAATGCTGGAATAATCTTTTCAATGTCCTAAGTGTGACAGATGATGATTGTTAAGCCTGCCGAAGATATTTTGTCGCTCTCATTGCAGATATGCAAGCAATTTTCGACAGTTACCTTTTCAATCCTTTAATTTACTCGCATCATGCGTAATAGTTGTTGAATTTGTAACGAACTTTGGAATAATATGCATGATGTTCATTGGGAGTCGGTGAATAAAAAAGTGGAACAGAAAATATTTTTTTATTATACCTGAATCATAATCCTTGTCAAAAAAATTTCAAGATTAAAACACGTCGGGCTCAAAAGGTTGTCGCTATATTAAATAAGCATTCATCATGGACATTACTTACTTACTTGATTGGATGTAATATGAAATAAACAACAATATCTTGATCTAAAAATCATATCCAGAATGGTTTTTGAAGGCATAATAAAAAATGGCGTATGATAGAAATGTATAAGTGCGTAACGCTACCTACTGCGATCAGATTAAACTTTGCTGTATCTGATGTTTCCAAAATATCCCAATCTGTTACATCATGTATGGCATGAATGTGTTACAGACGTTTACATTAATCAAACACTTTTACTTCATTTAGCAATACTCACCATATTGAATCTTATTTTTAAAAGGTAAACATGAAAACACATATTTTTCAGGTAGAATATTTTTATTATTATCGAATAACAAATGTTTGAAAACTCTGAATAAATCAAACATTAGTTTTGAACACATTGCACAACCTATGAACATAAAAAATTAATTCTAACACCTCACAATTTTGATATTCAATCGTACTATATAATATCCATAATAAAAATATTAGATGATATTACATTCGTTATTGAATTCAAATCTGAAAGTCATAAAGTTTTCGTAGGAAATGGAAATTTGTAGTAGTTTGGAGCAGGTATGGGCCTTCGGTTAATCTGGCAAACCCCAATAAAGTCTATTTTGACGTTTTGTTCAGCGACATAATAAATATGTCAAATTTACATCATTGAATGAACTCATATTTCTATAACACACAACAATGGCACTAACACAGTTTGATACGCCAGGTGCCCCAAATTCCACTACAAGTAGGAATTCCGAGTTACAAGTCGGAATTCTGAGTGACAAGTCGAAATTCCGAGTTACAAGTCGGAATTCCGAGTTACATGTCGGAATTCCGAGTAACAAGTCGGAATTCCGAGTTACAAGTCGGAATTCCGAGTTACAAGTCGAAATTCCGAGTTACAAGTCGAAATTCCGAGTTACAAGTCGGAATTCCGAGTTACATGTCGGAATTCCGAGTAACAAGTCGGAATTCCGATTTACAAGTCGGAATTCCGAGTTTCAAGTCGGAATTCCGAGTTACAAGCCAGAATTCCCAGTTACAAGTCGGAATTCCAAATTACAAGTCGGAATTCCGAATTACAAGTCAGAATTCCGAGTTGCAAGTCAGAATTCCGAGTTGCAAGTCGGAATTCCGAGTTGCAAGTCAGACTTCCGAGTTACAAGTCGGAATTCTGAGTAACAAGTCGGAATTCCGAGTTACAAGTCGGAATTCCGAGTTTCAAGTCGGAATTCCGAGTTACAAGTCAGAATTCCCAGTTACAAGTCGGAATTCCAAATTACGAGTCGGAATTCCGAATTACAAGTCAGAATTCCGAGTTGCAAGTCGGAATTCCCAGTTGCAAGTCGGAATTCCAAGATGCAAGTCGGAATTTCAAGATGCAAGTTAGAATTCCGAGTTACAAGTCGGAATTCCGAGTAACAAGTCGGAATTCCGAGTTGCAAGTCGGAATTCCGAGTTGCAAGTCGGAATTCCGAGTTGCAAGTCGGAATTTATTTCGAAATGAAAATAAAATTAGTTGTGGCCCTTCTACGCTTTCGTAGATAATAGACGCTGCACTTATTCTAATGGTATTATTTTTGTTTTGCGGAAATGCGCCGTTGCCAAGTTTTGGTGACTTGGGATTACTGGAAATCTGATGAAAAAAAAAAAAAAACAATTGAACGTCGCGATTATGGCCTCTCAGTCAATTGTAATGGTATCATTTCTGTTTTGCAAAAATTCCCTTTAGCCAAGATTGCCACTTCGGATTACTAGAAATCTAATATGAAAAAAAGATTTAAAAGTCTCAACCCATTCTAGTGATACTATTTTTGTTTTGCGCAAATGTATCGTTTTGCTCAAAGAATATCATTATAAATATTCATTCTTTTTAATTTGTATCATCAATTTTTTGAAAATACTTTCGGAAATCTTTTTATTTCATTTAGTTTATCTAACTTCAAGTTCAGATGACATACGTTAGAAATTATTTAAATAACTAAATGATGCGAAACAACGTTGAATTAATGGTCAGAAGCTTGACATCAACTTCATTTCCATGGAAACAGAAGTTACAGCGTGTCTATTTTTTCTGGCGTTTTATGAAATGCGAGAGCAGCGCACATTTGCTGTGAATTCACCTATTCACACCAATCAGTGATCGAATTACCAGGAACTTGGAAAGTTAGATAAGGTTGTGTCCCTTTTTTACATTTAGAAATTCGGTTTATGGCCGAAAATGTGGGCAGTCCGAAGAAAGAGACACGCCTTCCTTCTGGTTATTCACAAAATGCGAGCGCAGCGAGCAATTGCTGTGATTTCACCTTTTCATACCAATCAGTGATCGAATTACCAGCAACTTGGATAGCTATTCGACTTCCGGCAGCGGATGAGGTCAGACGGCGGCCTTGTGTTGGAAGTCAGGTTAATGTGTGTAATGTCCGCGGTCTGATGACGTGCATCGACCAAAGTTTGAAGTGTTTGTTAAAAATTGAAAAGTGTAAATTAATATGGGATGCAGTATTTGCCCATAGCAAGACAACTGCGTCCCCCCGATACAGCTTTGCTGTCTACGCCGGTTAGAGGCCGGATGGGAACGGATTTCTTGCAGCAAGGCATTTCTATATTGCGCCGATTGAAAGCAGAAGGGCAATAAATGAAGAGAGAGAGAGAGAGAACTTGGATAGCTAGGTTAGTTCGGTTAGGTTAGGTTGTGTCCCTTTCATTACGTTAGGTTAGGTAAGTTTTGTCCAAACGTCTATGAAACTTCTCTGAATGATTTCCCGTGTCCATAACTTGGCATCAACGCATTTTTTGCAAAATCAACATGTCAAATCATTTGATTGAATAGGATACTATCCTCTCATCCATATCAATCCCCATTTCCAGGTATCCGGTAATCAGAAGTAACTACCTCGGCAACAGCGCATTTCCTCAAAACAAAAATAGCATCATTAGAATAGGCTGAAAATTTTACTCTCAATTGAAAGTATATACAAAGTTTCTCTGAATGATTTCCCGCATCCATAACTTGGCACCAGCGCATTTCCGCAAAGTCGAAAGGTCATAGCAGGAAGCTGATTGAATATAATAATGTCCACGCCGAACCATCTCCATATCAGATTTCCAGTAATCCGAAGTGACCAACTTGGCAACAGAGCATTTCCGCAAAACAAAAAATGGTACCATTAGAATCGCCTGATAGCACAAAATCGCGACGAATTTTTTTTTTTTATATCAAATTTCCAGTAATCCCAAGTGACCAAAACTTGGCAACGGCGCATTTCTGCAAAACAAAAATAGTACCATTAGAATAGGTTGAGGGTCTATGAACGAGACGTTCAACAGTTTTTCCCATATCAGATTTCCAGTAATCCGAAGAGGTCAAATCAACAACAGGGCATTTTCGCAAAACAAAAATGGCACCATTACAATTGGCTGAGGGCCCCTAATCACGCAGTTCAATTTTTTTTTCATAACAGATTTTCAGTAAACCAAATTTTTACCAATATTCCAAACTAGGTACTTGAGTATATTTGATATATTTCAGCTATGGCCGAGCTCAAAGAGAAGACTAAAAACGAAGGCCATCTCGTCTACACGTATCCTGTAGATGTTACGGATAGAGAAGTAGTTTACAAATATGCCAAGATGGTCAGTGAAGATGTTGGACCAGTTGATGTTTTGATCAATAATGCTGGAATTGTATGTGGACAAACTTTTCTAGACATTCCTGATTATATGATCGAAAAAACTTTCAAAGTCAACATATTGGCACATTACTGGGTAAGTTTGCCTAAAATTGAGTAATAACTATAGAGTTCATATGTCAAAAAAATGTTTGAATTTTTATCATAATCAGTTCCATAGAAATCATTTTTGTATCTACTGATTCTCACGAAAATGATTAGAGAGTGAAATTACTTTCGCACTGTAATAATACTTATAATAATGTTTTGACGATACTCCAGCAGCCATGTACATACTACCTGGACTCAATTCCGAAGTTATCGAAAATTTGAGGGATTTTTTAGGGATGATAGAAGTTGTGTTTGCTGAGTTTTTGAACGCAAGGACCCTGGGCTCTTCACAGGGGGAAGGAGGAAACGTGATTTTTCCAGACTTTCTTCGGTTTTTTGCCCATATCTCTTCGAAATCCATAGGTCGAAAGTCCAAGATACAGATGGTCAAAAAAGGTCAAATATCTCAAAATGTGAGAAAAGGCAGTTTTGGGTTAAAACACATTTGCAATTATGATATTGAAAATATTAATAGTCCAGGAAGAGGGTAGTCGTCGTCGCTCTCGACTGCCTCCTTCTCACTAGCAAACATCTGATCAAAGAGGGTCGGCTGATCATCGTTTTCTTCATCGGTGTCTTTGTCGTTGAATTCAGCCTCTGGAGAGTTCTGGCAGCCATTTCCAGCACAGTTCTTGCACATAGTTGTGTACAAGAGGCCTGCTGTTTTGCAGGAACACCTTCCTGCACTGCATTCAGTTGCACACTTGCATCTGATGGAAGACAAGATATCAGCATCCGTACTCGTGGTCGTGGGTACGACTTCTGGAAAAAACGAGAAGAAAAATATTATTATTCTCTTGATGAAAAATGTGAAATGGTGATACAGTCGAAATGTGACAGTAATACCAACCATGCTGCATCCATTCAGTCCCCAACCAAGTTTGAACTTGGGGTAGGCTCTGTACGAGTGGAAATTGGCAGATTCGCGTGAATGAGACAGTCTTGCTAAATGAAATTTTGGTTCTGCTACCACATTTTGGAACATGCTATATATCATTTCGACCAAGTTGTTCACTCTAATTATCCCTCCATACAGCGTAACCATGAACTTTTCCCCGGCATCAGAAATTTGATGTGGCGTCGCATCGGGGTCCCGGAAAATGCTGACTGTGTCGGAAAGCCACGGGTGTTTTCCGAGCATTTGCAGCATTTTTTCCAATTCCAATGGGAGCTGAGGAGGTATCGCATCCAGTCATCTTATGCAGGAAAGGGATGTCCTTGCAATTGAATTTGAGAGAATGCTATGAATATAGGACGCTTTGGATGTTACCTCTTCTGGAAAAAAAGTTCTTTTTGGAAGAACCCAACGCCGTCAGCAAATCCATTAGGTCGACATCTTCACCAGTGAAGGTGACGCTGTCGTAGCTCATAGCTTGGGAGATGGCAGTCCCCACTATCAAGACGTCAGCGTCTTCTTCGGCCTGCTCTACGTGAATGCCATTGGCTTTCATTTCCGAAATCAGCAGGCGATAGTAATTTACTAACACTTTACTTACAATTTATGTAAAACCTGTTACACAATAACTGATACCTTATCGTTAGTAACTGAGAAATGATTTTTGATAGCGGAAAGCTTACGATTCACAAGTGCCAAATAAACACTTCGCATTTCGTATTTATACCTACTGATTCATCAGGCCATTATGGCCAAGTGGTTTGGGGGTCATATCTGCTTGTAATGACAGAGCTTACTTTCAGAAAGAATTCAGGTATGCAAATTACTGAAATGGTTAACAAATTAGGTTCGTTCATAACAGCGAATTCCTTAGTATTTGTCAAAACTGAATAATAATTCAAAAGAATAAACTATTTGATTTTGAAAATGCTGTTGTAGGGAAAAATCCTACATATGTATCAAGGGAGTTATGTGGATGTTATTCACAGAGGGCAACATATTGTGGAGTTTCTTGGGGTTATCAACATCCAATAACTCACGTGATGAAAATTATTTTATTTCATACTGAATGAAATATGATTTTGATCAAAAATAGCTTTTGGATATTGAATAAAGGGTTATATCGAGGAGGGGTATGCATAATATATGTAATAATACATAGGTATGTGTAAAAATATAATTTTTTCATCCTAAAATTTAAATTTTTTGCATATTCTCACATTTTGAAGAATTTGACCTTTTTGACCGCCTGTATATTGTTTATTCTTTCGTCAAAATTGATGAATCAATTTCAAAGGAAATTCAATGCTCTTTCACGTAGTTTTTCCGGATTTTCAATAAATCACCTAGTTTAGAAGATATAGGCAAAAAACCGAAAAAAGTCCGGAGAAATCACGTTTCCCCCTCCCTCCTGTGAAGAGCCCAATGTCATCGTGTTCAAAAACTCAGTAAACACATCCTCTACTATCCCTGAACAATCCATCGAATTTTCGATAACTTCGGAATTGTGTCCAGCACACCCCGAGTTTTTATACAAGGCTACTGGACTACGATGGAAATAAAAGGATGTAGGCTTCTCAACTAGTCTTAACAGGTGACGTAATAGTCATAGATGACGTTACAGGACCACTGTGTCCAATAACTATAAATAGGACCTTATGGCAAGTGACATCTCGTATGGCAAGTGACATCTCGTTTGGAAAGTATTGCAAATACCCCTATTTATTCATACTAATTTCGTTTGGGTTAAGCCCGATTTTGATGATACATTGAATAAATACCAAAATTATAGTTTCGCATTCAATTATTAAGAATTCTGAGGCTAATTGCAAAAATTTTACGATTTTTAATTATCTTATCATTTCTATGGTGTTTATACCCTCATTATTCAGTGTAATTATTGTTTAACAAGACTTTTTTAAGTGTTTTCAAAGTCAAAATAGTAAGTACTCCGGCCGAAAATTTGCAGCTGTAATTATGACTGATGAATATAAAAACAGTTTCCATGGAGCAGAGCGGTGCCCTTATATGGAGGACTTATTCGAAAGTATAGCAACTGGTAGTTTTCCAGATACCAACGATCTGCTAGATCAACAATTAGTATAGTAAGAATACAAAAGTTTGAAATATTTTTGCATTCAAGCATACATGCTTGACGCCATTTATGGAAGAAGTTTCTGCAACTTCTGTAACTGCCTTCACGAATGCTCCAGATATAATTCTCCGAGTTTTCAGCATGGATTATTTTCAACATTTAAAAAGAAATTCCCATATCTTCAATTCTCATATGTTATCCATTTCTTTTCACTTGTTCACTATGTCATCAGATATGTTCAAACTGTTCTACCATCTAAGATTGTGATTAAAAATAATATTTTGATTTTCAAACTCAATAGTTATTTGAAATTATCTACTTCAGGAGATGAAAATGAGAGATATCCAAAATATAGTCCACCACGCATAATGATACATGATGTCAGTATCAGAGAATTCCTGAAACAGTTCCTAATTTCTCCATTTTATCCTTTAAAGTTTCAGTTATTTCAAGTCACTCTTCCGAACCCATCTTATCAAAACAGCAACTGTCCTCTTAAGCATCATCATCAAATCTTTGGTTCACAAGTTTATGATTTCTACAAGACAACGGAAGATCTTCATATTTGAAGAAACAGTAGGTATTGTTATTAAATATTACAGAGTGTTATGATTTGTACCAAATGTGCTTGAACTTTTTCGTTTTGATGAGAAACGCTATAATGCATAGTGGTTTAAACTTACAAAATCTGCATTTCATTTCTACTTGCAGCGTGTGTTTTCAATCTGGCATAAGTGTCATGTTCAACTGTCATTATTTTTAAAGCGTGGCAATAAATAATTACTGCACTATCGTATATCTAATAACAAATACAATCGGCGTGAACACAGAGAGTGTGCATATTATTCTAAACTCTAAATTACTATGAACGTGAAGAAATAGAAGTAATTAATGTAAAGAAATAAGTACCTTTCGTTAAACGGGACAAAATTATATTTGGTATTGAACGTATTCTTGTTATTTTTTCTATACATTATACTCATAATTCTTGTGAAATCGGAAAACCAATTATGCCCAGCACAGGATTTCATAATCACAACACACGCACTTATATTGCACTTCTGGTAAACTACTTTTAAACTAATAGGTAATTAACATAAAAATATCAGATATTACTTCATTTATTAGTGCCCATATTGCAGTGCAAAATGGCCAAGTTTCACATACTACGAAAATTTTAATATACTGTTATAAAAACAAGGATTTCAAGTAAATAACCATATCATTATTATTATTATTGCTTCTAGAAAGACTAGAAACATCCAGATATCTTACCTTAGTTTTATGACACCTTATATTTTAGTTTACAGCAACATATTTATTCAGAAACCATCAGAATTCTGATTATTCAGTTTTCCGAACAATGTTAGCAGTACTACGACAACACCTTTTGCACAACCAGAAACTAACAGATACCAGCTACTGTGTGCTGAAATAAAATAAATTATGGTAAAATTCCGTTAACCGGGCGCTACGAGCTATCAAAAAAAAATTTTTTAGAACTTACGTAGTTTGACCTCCTGAACACAAAATCCAAATTAAATGTTTGGCGGTCTCAAGTAATTTCGGAGATACGGGCCTTTTTTTGAATGAAAACTGGCATTTTCTAGCACAAGTTTCTTCTTCGAAAAACACACTCAAATATCTCCTTATTTTTACCAGCACAATATACACACCCTAATTCACCAGTTTTACACTTTTTTTTCATTGAAAACAGTTTTTTATCAACAAATTCTACTTTATTTTAGCAATAACAAAATCAACAAATTCATGCTGTTTTGTTTAGTTAATATCTGTCAGGTTGGTAACAATGGAATTGACGTAAGGGCGAAGCGACATTGCCAGTGTGATTCCAAAAATATTCAATTCACGTATAACATGGAATATTTTAGTGGATGAGTAAGAAAAATGAGTTGATAACCACAACATTTTCCCATCAACACTTTAACTGCACCTTTGAAACAATGGTACTTATACTGTTTCTAAATGACTAGCAAAATGAGAGTGCCAGATGGGAATGCGCGCGCTCGCCCGCATTTTCATCACTACTTTGTCGATTTCTGTCAACTTTGAGTAGAAATCTTCATACCTTATCTGTTAGTGAACAAGACCAGAAATACACGAGCGAGGCGAGCGCGCTCGCCCGACATTTCGCGAATCCGCACGCGCGAAGTTGATACAAATCGACAAAGTAGTGATGGAAATGCGCGCGCTCGCTTCGCTCGCGTATTTCTGGTCTTGTTCACTAACAGATACGGTATGAAGATTTCTACTCAAAGTTGACAGAAATCGACAAAGTAGTTATGGGAATGCGCGCTCTCGCCCGACATTTCTGGTCTTGTTCACTAACAGATACGGTATGAAGATTTCTACTCAAAGTTGACAGAAATCAACAAAGTAGTGATGGGAATGCGCGCTTGCTTTGCCTTCGTATTTCTGGTCTTGTTCAGTAACAAGGGATGCAAATTTCTACTCAAAGTTGACAGAAATCGACAAAGTAGTAATGGAAATGCGCGCGCTCGTGTCTGTCTCACAGATATCTTCACCAAGAAGAAAGAGATAAGTTACATAAGTTACAAAGTAGTAATAGGAATACGCGTGCTCGCTTTGCTTACGTATTTCTTGCTGAATATCTTCACTAAGAATGGTTCACTCTTTGAGTGTTTATGAGGAACTATCATTATTATTATTATTTGTGAAAAAAGTGCCAGTCTCTAGGGCACCAATACTTCTGAAAACTATCCACTACAAACACTTCATATTCATGAGTATTCAGTATTCAGGAATTTTAGGAAATCTGACAACGTCGCATTGTATTGTAAAGTTTTTAAGACTTGCTGTTGTTGATTCAATGAAAGACATTGATACTGGCTACCTTGTTATTTCGTTGTGAGAACAGGATTCGGAAAAAGTCTTGGTATTAATATTTTGAATGCACAAAAGATATTTTTAAATAGGAGGCATATTTTGCGAAAAAATAATTACTTGAATAAACGTGTCGGATCACAAACATTCATTTTAGGTAAGTGCGCATGCGCAAACAGATAGAAAAGACGCAACCTAACTGTATTGTATAGTCGGGTAAGTTCGGTTGGGTTTGCATGAGATCGGGTCTGTCGAGATAAGTTATAGTCATTGAAGTAGGTTCATTTTATGTGAAAAGTGCTTATTATTTTTTGTGCGTATGTGTATTCATGTTATGTTTGCGCACATTTCCGTGATCTGTCTCGTCCTTTGAATTTTGCTAGTCATTTAGAAACAGTATAAGTACCATTGTTTCAAAGGTGCAGTTAATGTGTTGATGGGAAAATGTTGTGGTTATCAACTCATTTTTCTTACTCATTCACTATAATATTCCTTGTTAAGTCTTGTTCAAACCCTCGCGAATTTCGCAATTTTTCTGTGAATAAAATGGCTGCCAGTCATGCCGGACCAATCGTCGATGCAGAACCATGTCGGCAGACATTTTAGTCGCAGAAAAACTGCGAAATTCGCGAGGGTATGAACAAGACTTTATACGTGAATTGAATATTTCTGGAATCACTCTGGCAATGTTGCTTCGCCCTTACGTCAATTCCATTGTTACCAACCTGACAGATATTAACTAAACAAAACAGCATGAATTTGTTAATTTTGTTATTGCTAAAATAAAGTAGAATTTGTTGATAAAAAACTGTTTTCAATGAAAAAAAAAGTGTAAAACTGGTGAATTAGGGTTTGTATATTGTGCTGGTGAAAATCAGGAGGCATTTGAGTGTATTTTTCGGAGAAGAAACGTGTGCTAGAAAATGCCGATTTTCATTCAAAAAAAGGCCCGTATCTCCGAAATTACTTGAAACCGCCAAAAATTTCATTGGGATTTTTTGTTCAGGGGGTCAAACTACGTAAGTCCCAAACATTTTTTTGATAGCTTGTAGCGCTCGGTAAACGGAATTTTACCTAAATTATTAACATTCAGTCATTAATTCTAAGCAATTCTAAGCAATTTTGAGAACTTTGATATTATTCAAAACAATATTTCTCCAAATCATTGACCTTGAAGTCTGGCTGCTTTTTTTGACATGACATGACTGTCAAAATTGTACTACAAAGAACCAGCAATTGTACTAGACAACATAAGTTTGTCGGGAAGGCTAGAATAAGGTTACATCGTTCAAATCATAGATATATATTATATATACTTACTCTAGATCGCTAATCCCGTCTACGTTTTGTCTGAAAAGTGTTATAAAAAGTCGAATGATTGCGTCAATGCGCATGGTCATAACCAGCTACAGCGATGACAAATTTCAGCAACTTTTATCTTTGTTGTTGCGATTCGGGCAAAGATGATCTAGCATTACTGCGAAAGTGCGAAGCGTGCTCAAAGTTCCGTCGAATTCTTTAAATCGTTCAACAGCGTTAATAGTTTCCATTGTCCAAAGAGAAGGGATTTGAGTTTGGCAGGGACGGTTTTATTTTATTGTGGTCATTTTAAATGTGGTTTACATATCAGTACTTTGTCAGTAGTGTGTATTGTATTATCAGTTTTCGAGTTTTTAATTTTTACTAAGATGACGTGCTTGGTGCTATGGAGTGGAAACAAAGGAAAAGTTGCTGGAATCCATTATTTTTAGTAAGTAAATGGAATATTATATCGTTGATAAAACTGAGTACCTACTAATACTTATTATTTCTTCATGTGTCTGACTTATGCACATTATTTCTAGTTTGACGAGAGCAAAGAGCAATAAATGACATTTGGATGTGAGCATTGGGAAGAGATCCTACCGCAGAGCATCTGGATGAAAAAAATGTAATTTGTAGCAAAAATTTTTCTCCAAACGATGTATATATTCAGGGTAGTCGAATGTTGTTGAAACCAAATGCAGTTCCAAGCCTTTTTTTACGAAAACATGATGAAGTTTCCACCCAAGAAAGGTGAGTCATATACAAAATCTAACCTAACAACATGGTACTAGGTAGGAATCCTGAAACTGAAAGTCTCGTTCATACCAGCGCGAATTTCGCAATTTTTCTGCGAATAAAATAGCTGCCGACATGGTTCTGCATCAACGATTGGTTCGGCAGGACTGGCAGCAATTTTAATTGCAGAAAAATTGCTAAATTCGCGAGGGTATGAACAAGTCTTTAGAATTTGTGCAATTCATTCATGATGTACAATTTATAAAGGTTTGTAGTTTTTAAGGAATTCAGATAATTTATAGTGTTACTTCTGAAATTATGCAAACTATTTTACACTTTTTTCAGAACTCTTCATGAATTCCCAATGCATCGAAATGGATGATAACTTGGAAGTACTTTTTATTGAAAACAAGGACAATGTTTCAGGTGTTACTCTTCAAGTTTCTTGCACTCTTACTATTGAAATTGCAGTAAGGTAAGATATTACATTTATAATACTCATAAAATTCACTTTGAACATTTGGGCAAGATTATATTTTGAAATTTATATATTCATGATATATATGATGTGATATAATTATAGCAATGTAATAATATTAATACTCCCTCATAAACACTCCTATGAGTGTTGTATTCAAGAAACAGCGTGTGGAGGTAGAGAAGGGAATAGGTACTATTATTAAATAAACATATAATAAATGAACTTTATTGAACCAATTACATTGATCCAATAGGCCATTGACCTAGGTCGTTCAGCCCATTGTGACATTATTATTATTATTTGTCGAAACAAGTATGTTCTCATAATTTTTCGAAAGTCCCCTGTTAGTATCAAATATTATTTTAAGATTCCAAATAAGACTTGAACTAAGATCTCTGAATTTGATACTTTACTCAATTTTTGTAACCCCAACTAAACCTCCAAAGTAAATTGTTATTGACCCACCAAACTTATTACATATTTTATGTCGATATTGCGATTTTTTTTGTTTTTAACTTCTCATCGTCTGGTATGAATTCTATTGTTTCAATGTTATTAGCAATAGTTTTTGATATAACGCACCTTATCTATGAATAATTTTAATATAAGTCAATGATAATTCTATTTCAGCTCACCTTCAAGTGCTACCACTTCATCTGTGGACTCCCCCAGAAGTTTCAAAAGGACACATGGAGAAACATCAACAGTGAAGGGGACAAATTAAAAGAGCAAGAAGAGATATCAAAATGAGACACAATTACAGGTTAGTTGATTTCAATGCTTATTTTTATTATGCTTGTATCATATTTGTTGGATGTTGAGTACACTTAGAATCCGTTTAATATCAATTGAACTCTTCCATTCTACTGAAATATTTATTTAAGGTCTGATGAAGCCAACTTTTTATAAGAAAACTATAAAATTTTAATATAAATGACATATATGCGATATTTTCTATTCTTTCCAAATTGATTCACAGACATACTAGTAATTATTTTTCTTTGCATACAATTGACTGGTGACAGTACTCACTTTGATTGAACTGAGAAGTGAAAAATAAACATAATTTGAAGTAGTTTGGAAATTGGATTTGAGTTTAATAATTTCCATAGAAGTATTTTATTTTATGTATTTTTATTTTTATATTTTCTCATTTCATTTATTTTATATTTTCAGTGCATCTCCCTCAAAACTTCATCTTAAACTCAAACATGCAAATTTAAAAAAAATCCATATCCCAGAAAAAAGTAAAAGCTATGACAGTGAAAATCAATCGCCTGAAGAAAAGAGTCACAACCTTGAAGCAGATAATATCGACTTCTTGGAAAAATCCCTGACAGGTGTCCCGCTATCCTTGATGAAATGGACTATAGAAATCAAAAAAGAAAGGATTGCATGGAAAAAATTGAGAGAGAAATTCAGTGGTGACCACTGTCTGTAAACCATCTTCACAATATTTTATGGCTAGGTTTTTCCCAGGGGAACCAAACTTCACAGAAATGATGTGAACCAGCGATGCGTATATAGAAATTTCCAAATATCTGCTGGTTCTAGTAGTGACATGTTATTCAATTTAGAAAGTGTTTCTTTTATTTATTCAATGAATATCTCGAATTGTTGCTATGTTGCTGAACTGTTTACCTATGTACATTCAGGATTGTACAATTATTTTGTTATATTCTGGAATACTACTGTACACAATATTTTAAGTAAACTATATTTGTAATAATTGACGTTTTGAATTTTGTTACTTTCTTCGGATTTCTTTGTGAAAAATTAATTCATAAAGTTACCGGTCAACTCAATAAAATATGTATTATAAACATTTCATTCCTTCATGTAATTCAACTAATCAAGCAAAATTCTGAAAATATCTGAAACATTCACTTATTGATGGAATATATTGAAGATAGGAAAGCTATATGAAATATGCTTTCGACTAGTAATTACTCAAATTACTATAGATCTTACTCAAATTACTATAGATCTTACTATCATCCTCTTTCCATCTCAATGATATAGATTCAGATCAAACGATCCTTTTTTTCTATGAATGAAATTCTATGGAGTTCTATCGGCTATGTCGAATTTTTTGGCTTTTATCAGTACGGTGTAGCGAAGTGTGAGGATAAACAATACTTGACTGCATGCAAAAACAGCAAACAAACGGAGTCAGAACCAGAAGCTTCTGTTGAGTGCAACCAAGTATTGCTTATCCTCATACTTGGCTACGCCGTACTGATGAGAGCCAAAGAGCTCGAAACTTGTACCTACGGTTTGCTTGAAATATAATTTATATACAGATACTTATATTCTCATAGCTAGATTAAAATGTGTATGTATGCTGTATCCTGTTTTAGTCTGAATAGCATTCTGATATTGTTCTTATAGAATCGTGTAAAAAAAAACATTATGACAAAATAATTCAATCTTCTGATAATAAAAGTAAAACTTCCAGGACAGTTATAAATAAAATTAAAAATAGCAGTAGCACAAAAACACCCACATTAAAAATCTCTCATGAAAATAAAGTTTTCTCCTGTCCAGAGGACATTGCCAATCTCTTTAATAGTTTTTTATAGATGCTCTAAAACAAGTCATAGACGAGATCCCACAAATTGACCACAATAAGTTTGAACATAGCCTCAACTGCATCTTTCTTCAATGATTATACTTCCTTTCACTGAGGAAGAAATGCTAACAATTTTCTCAAAACTCAAAAATAAACGTTCCAACAATATTATAAAAGAATTCAAAAATTAGCTGTTAAAACCCATAACTAACATAACAAATTTTCATTAGAAACATGTACGTTCCCTGATACTCTCAAAATGGCGAAAGTAATCCCACTTCACAAAAAAAAGATATATCAATAACATCAGTTTTCTACAAACTCTTTGAATACTGCATGCTTGAGAGGCTAAACTCCTTCATTGCAAGATTCAAGCTTAGGAAATCAAAATCTACACCTACAGCAACAATAGAAACCTATAATAATATTCTCAATGATTTAGATGCAAAAAAAGTCCTGTCTGCATATACTGTGATTTAAGTAAAGCTTTCGATTGTGTTCCACATGATCGGCTGCTTGATAAGCTTTGGTCATATGGAATTAGAGGTACTGTGTTAATCTGGTTCAGGTCCTTTTTGACAAATAGAAAGCAAAACGTTCAGATATCTTGCAATGAAGAAGGAGGTCAAAACATAGTATCTCGTTCTCGTCTGGCCCATGATGAAGTTGGAGTCCCTCAGGGAAGTGTGCTTGCGCCAGTTTTAATCTAAATTTATGTAGCAGATATCGTACTATATACTGGTATCAAAAGACTCACTCAATCTCCATCAACAAGCATGTAATAACCTCATGGAAAAAATTATTCTATGGTTTTCCCAATTTTTGATTTACCACACAAAACAGAGAACAGCCGAGAACAGAAATAAATTTAGGGGAAATGACTCTAGAGAATTGTCACATTATTAAATTTCTAAGTATAACTATAAACGACACACTTGACTGGGAACCACATATAAGCAATACAAGAAAAACTCTGAACTGTAAGCTGTATTAAATCACAGAATGCTCAACCTTCATGTCCTAAAAAAAAATTATTTTGCTGAAATACAGTCTCGACTATCGTATGGCATATTATTCTGGGGCATGTCTTCTTCAGTACAAAAACTATGTGTGCTCCAGAAGAAATGCATACGTTCAATGCTGAAGAAAAATCAAAGAGAATCGTGCAGACCTCTCTTCAAAAAATTAAAAATACTTCCATTATGCTGCATATACATACTGAAAATCTCTTGCTACATACACAAAAGCAGAAATATCATTCCCTGTCATAATGACATACACAATTATACCCAACAAGGTTTAGCCATCATCTGTACGCACCTCATAATCACTTGAATATATGCCATAATGGTCCCGTTTCTAATGGGATTAAGGTATACAATCACTTACTCTCTAATATCAAACAAGAAGTATCCTACTTCAAATTCCGAAAAGCTTTGAACAATTTGTTTTATACAATGGAAGAGTTCCTTTTATCATAGTGGGCTCCCTTTGTTCCTCATACTCTTTTAACTATTTTATATATATTTGTATTATTCCACACTATTTTATTTATTTCATATATATTTGTTCGTCCTACTAATGTGACTGTGAAATTTCTGACTTGTTTTATACCTTATGTAGGTCTTCGAAATCAATAAAATTATTATTATTATATATTTTGAAAAATATAACCGTGATACTTCTAAATGAATCTTTCATAAACATATTTCAGAAACTTCACCAATATAGTGACCGACTTGAGAAATAATTTTTTTCATGTCATTCTTTTATTAGATGCATTTCTTGAATATAATCAGTTTCTTAACAAAACATCTCCTCCAAAATGCATTTTTCCTATTCCATACAAATTTGTAAGCCTGACACCAAAGTACTATTGAATGGATTTTACTTAATATCACGAATCATTTAAAAATCTTACTGAAACCTACCCTGTTATGAATGAAGCTGGTTGTGATCATGCGCACTGAATCATGCCTCGAACTTTTGATAACACTTTCGTCCCATTGAATTGGCATTCTAGATATTATGATTTCTATGGTTCAAATCCATATCAATCTTTTCAACTTTTCTACAATATTACATTTCAACCATTAAATAAAACCATATTTGACTTTTGAACATCATTTATTTATTTTCACATATAATTTTGATAAATTTGACATCAAGAGAAGCCTTCCATTTGAACTCAACTGAGAGAGGGAGTTTTCTCATATTCTATAGGCGCACCGACTGAGTTTGAGCTGAGGTACAACAACAAAAAGGGTAAGAGGTTATAAAACAGGAGTAAGTAACGAGTTTGGGCAAAATAACAATTTTCAAAACAAAATAAACAGTAAGTAAATAAAATGAAATATTCTTTTTTTTTTCAAACTATTATATCACAATTGACAACACTGGAATGATATAGGAGTCATTCTTTCAACTCTAACTAATAAAAAAAATATAGCTTTTGTTTTCTTACATCAAAAATATTTTAACAATTTCACCATAACGAGTAAACACATTTTTTCCTCATAAAAATATAGGAAAAATACTTACTGATTGCATTCATTTTTGAAACAGAAAAAACTCGCAAACACAGATAAAACCAACGAGATGATCTCATAAGAATTCACCATTAGAAATTGCCAAAAGATGGGCGACATCGCGGTACAAGACAAATATTCTTAACCACTCCATTGTAAGCCAGGAAATTTCAGATAAAAACCCTGTATGTACAATATTTCCACATTGTGAATGTTTGAAGAATTGAATATTTCACTACAGCTGTTGGAACTATCGATTTTACTAATTATGTAGCGAAATATTATGACGTGAAAATACAGTACTTGTCATGAAGCCAGACAAATTATTAGAATATTTGAGAATTTTGCAAGTTTCACCTATTTCCTCATTGCCAATATGGTAAGAAGAAAACTGATAGATTTTTACAAAACAAATTATAGAAAATTAAAAATATTTTGCTGAATCTAAGAATTTTCCATTATAAACGTTCCCAAAGAGTATAGTAATTCCTAGATATATGTTGTAAAATATAATAAAATTTTACCGTATTTTTTTGCAGTGGTACTTTTTCCACATCCAGTTCCGTCTTAATGTGAAGTCAGCCAAATAACAGCTAGTGCAGTGGGTAATGGCAAAAAACAAATTTAAATCATTTTCATCATCTTCAGATGATGACCCCAACTGAATTCTGTGAAAATATGTCCAATCAAACGAATCAACAACCAGACTTGATAAAAACAGTTGGTTTCAGTTACAAAATTACGAAAATACTTTCTTTCCCAATGGAAATAATGTGAAGTATTGGAGTGACACAAATCCTCACATCCTTTGTAAAAACATACTCTTTTTCCTACAAAAGTAAATGATTTTGTAGATATTTTGAGAAACCACATAGTTGGGACTTTTTTTCTCAATTCTAATTCACCGTGGAATTGTATTTGAATACATTACAAAACGAAAATGAACCGCCAATTCCTGAAATTCTGAAAAATAATCCAGATGGTGCGCTCCTGAACACTATTATGGCGCAGTGAGACATTACCTAGATGAGGAATATTGTGAAAAGCCACATATTGTACTCAGTAGGGGTAATTTGTGTTCAGTATTCAAAAGATAGTTGTTTGCGAATATTGAAATTGGAATTTTATAAGTTATCAAATCTAAACATGTGTAAAAAAGAGGTGGGGCATTCTTGAATCGGCAGGAAATCAATAAATACAAGAATTTTGATGATGCCGTTGACGAGTTCACATAAAAAATCCAGAAAAGTATTCATCTGAAAAAAATGTATATCTGTTGTTGAGGGTCTGTAATGAATTTTTGTTAAGGTCATATATGTGATGTTATTCATTCTTGTAAAAAAAAAACATTAAATTTGAATTTCCAAACTGACAAATAGTATACTATTCGGCATTGGCATCGTAAGAACTAGCCCTCGACTCACTGCTCTCCTAGCAATGCAGAAGATTGTCCTTTAAATCAAGGCGTCCGACAAGCGGCTAGTACTAGTGCAACCGATGCAACTTGGAATCCAATGAGCATGCGTCAGACTCGAATTAACCCGTACGCCGGACCATCCGACTGTGGGACCGGCGGGACCGCCAACGTTCGGTCTATCGCTGACTGAGGCGCACGTAGTGGCACGAGGTGGCCAGCAGCACGTGACACCATCAGTTGGAACCTGAACGTCAGGCAGAGTGGTTCGGGAGACGTCGTGCTCTCGCTGGCTCAGGGTGAGTTGCGATTTTTCAAAAGGTTGTCGGTCTGTGAGACCGATGGTCTGGTTAACAGTGATTATGTTCTTTGTCGGTCCCATGGACGGATGGTCGATTCAAACCCTCTTATTTTTGCTTATCCCTAACTGTGATGGCTCCTAAGATCCCACAAGTCGTGTATGAACGGACGAAAAAAATAGTTCTGCAAGCTATGCAAATCTATGAAGCATCTGATGAATCAGGTACTGTGGCGGATGATTCATACATTGAGCACAAAATGAACGTTTTGCCACATAATATGAATGAATTATATTATGAATCAGAGACGGAAGACGATGAACAGCTGTTACACAACGCAGAAGGAATGTTTTCAGCTGAAAAATTACAATCCCAAGTTGACTTCTGTGATGCCGTTTGTGATGAGATTCCTCATCGGGAACTTCGATCTTCAACTCGATTCATCAGCGCTTTAAGATTAGCTCCTGATGATAGTGATAGTGATGATGATGTTCCACGTCAGCGACTGAATAGACGCCCCACCCGCCGAAACCATTCAGTTTCAGCACTATCCCATGGTATTATTTCGAGTGGCAGTGGCTGATGATCCCGGAGATATTACCAGCAATGATGATGGCCCCGCTGCTTTACACTTTTATGTTCACCCCACAGCACAGACGAGAGAAAATAATTGTCTACATTGAGAGGGCCAGCTCTTGGTTTAGGGGATAATCCAACACCTGGACAAGTTTGGGGTCTTTTCTTCTATGAACAGATCATTCAAGAAATTACCATTCACATAAACGAAAAACTTGACAAAGTTCGCGCAAAACTGAAGTGTGATCACCACACATACAAACCCACCAACGTGGACGAAATAAGGGCCTTTTTGGGAATAACTGTTCTATGTAGTATGTACAAATCATCTCACGAATCCGCAAAATCCCTGTTTTCTACTTCAATAACGAGAAGGCCAATTTTCCGAGGAATTATGATTGAGAAACGTCTCGAAATTTTACAAAGAAATCTTAGATTTGACGATTCCAAGACCAGAGCCGAGAGAGCAAAAACTGACAATGCCGCGTCTATCACCAACATTTTTGAAGGATTCATATCAAATTGTCAAGAAGTCCACTCACCACTTGACAGTAGATGAAACTCTCGTTCCTTTCTGTGGCAGAGTACGATTTCTGCTAGATAACCCGATGAAACCAGCAAAATATGGCATGAAAGTAATGGGAATCACTGACGCACACAATGCGTACATATTCAATGCCTACATATATTTTGGAAAATGGAGCGATGGGGCCAATCTTACTCCTGAAGAACAGAAGTTACAAATACCTACACAGGCTTTTGTTCATCTTGCCAAGTGTGTGTACGGTATAAATAGAAATATAACCGCTGATAATTGGTTTGTTTCTACTGAACTAGAAGAGGAATTGTGGAAGAATAAATCAACGTTAGTGGGAATGATGAGGAAAAATAAACCACAAATACCCAAAGAATTCTTATCAAACAGGTACAGAGAAGTCCCATCTTGCTTACGAATACTCAGAAAAAATCACCCTTCTTTAGTATGTGCCAAAAAACAAAGCGGTTATACTGTTGTCTTCAATGCACCACACACCTTTCACTGATTCAACTAATGGTAAACCGAAAATCAATTCTTTTTGTAATGTCACCAAATGTGGTGTAGACACCTTAGATTTCAAAGCCAGCAATAATAGTGCCAATCGAAAGACAAGGCCCATGGCAATCTTTTACCATTTGGTGCCAATGGCAGGCTCTAATGCTCATGTTCTATATGGTTTGTTCAAGGGTACGAATGCAATAGTTAGATATGCATTCCTGAAAGGTGTTGCTTTATATTTGGTTCACGATTATGTGAAGATACCAAATTTGCCTGACGACCTGAGAAAACTCATTTCTAGCGTTAAAGATTCCTTCCAAGTTTTATCACAGAAGTCGGCGAAATAGACCAGAGTATCGACCAGTACCATCTTCAGGTGGGAGTTTTGCTATTCCTACTGACAAATTGAAAACGAGAAAAACTTGTCGTTTTTGTCCATACCAGAAGAAGAGGAAAACTTCATACCAGTGCACAAAATGCCAAACACCAGAATGTCTGGAATGTTTGACGAAAATTTGCAAGACATGCATGGTAAATAACTAATTAATAGTTTTCTGCAATTTTCTATTCTCAAGATTCCTCCAGGTGCCTACTGGTTTATTATAGAGAGTACCTACCTTCATTTTGTTACCACAGTGTTCAAATAAAGCAAATTATGACCAGATGTAGTTGAAATTGATAGCCTAACATCCATAAATATCGATGAGGCCAAAATATCAATGAAAAGTAACAAGAACACGGTGGAATTATGAAGCTACTGAACAAACACCGCAACAAATTAGCAATTTCAAAACATAGAGGTCTGTAAGACCGATGGTCCGGTTAAGCGTTGAAAAAATATGGTCCAGCTTACGGGTTAAAATATGGTATAGCTCAACATGACGGGGTGTTTAGGTGACAAAACAGGAAGGCAAACTGAATTGAAAAATGCGTGAATTGTCTTTTTCGCTCGTAATTGACACACAAACCTAACCTGAGCAAGCTAAACTAGCTTGCGAGACTCGAAAATGCGTGAATTAGTTTTTTGCTCGCAATTCACATACAAATCTAACATGAGCAAGCGAACCTACCCAAACAAACAGCTGCATGCAAACCAAGTTGTAAATGCGTAAATTACTAGCCAACCATACCTGACCTGACTAACCTCACCTAGACATAATAACAATACAAAATTTTTACAATATAACGACTATTTATCCAAAATTCAGAGAGATCAGCCGTTGAGCAGCCATTTTTTGTCCATATTTGGAATCTACTGAGCATGCTCAGTAGATTTTAATAAAGTTGCATCGGTTTCACTAGCCGCTAGTATGCGTCCGTTGTTGAAGGCGAGTTCATGCATCGTTCATTACAATTACATTTTCACTGCATTAACAATGAGAAAAGTTAGGTAAGTACTTGTACTCCAACGGAGTTGTTCATGACAAACACATTATTGCATTACATTTATACTGCTTCATTAAGAAGTTGGCCAACTTTCAACAAAGAATTATAATTGCATTAGGATCTTAGTCAGAACAACCAAATCACATACACGATGATTTATCATTCGCGCAATGTCATGATTCATGAGGTTTTCTTCATTTGGTTAGCTATTTTGACTATTTTATTTCAGTTTTTGATGAATGTTGTTGAATGTGTTCTTAAAACGGATCAAGGTATACTGATATAGATTTGGTAAAATAATACACAATACATACATCTATATGATAAAAGGCATAGACAATTTTGGAAGAAGCTTACAAATAAAAGTGTTTGGAAAACCAATGATCCAATGGTTGGTTGGATGGAAGAGCAAGGTCTGACTGTATCACTCGTGACATGGTCAGAAATTGAATCCTGCCATTTGACGGGGTTGTGACATTATTTCTGATTCACCTGTCAAGGAAATCTATTATTATTATTTTCTTTGGTGTTTTTGGCATCGACTGCTATGGTCATTAGCCACGTGTTCTGGATAGGCCTTGTTACTAACTCCATGCGCCACCTTGGGAGTAGCACTGTTAATTGGAACGCAACAGTGAATCGTGCAGGACTCAACCCAGTCCAGCCACGAGATTTAAATGGTTTAATAGGTCAAATTAAATTAAAAAATCCCAGCCGCAACTGAGGCTCGAACTCCGGACCATTCAACTTAGATTCGGACGCTCTAACCACTGCGCCACGCCCCGACATTGGGTGAGGTGAATAAAATCTATCAATTGCTCATACTATATATTTATTCCTTTTATTCCTCTATGAAATGAATAAGTTTGTCTCAAGAAAGTACAAGCATTTACTTAAAATTTATTTTATTCACATCCACCATTATTATTATTATTAATTGTTTTGTCACATACTACACATATGCAAGTTTATAATTTAAGTCTTTTCATAAACGGTACTATTTCTTAGTGAAAATGTAATGCAGTGTATTTATATTGTACTGAAAATGTAGTTTCAATGAACGTTGCATTAATCCGCCTTCAGTCGTTTAGCAATCCATTATTGATATTGTTGGTATTGTTGTGTCGTTGCCTACCGATGATAAACTCACATATGCACCTACTAAGTTGGCTTATTATGGCAAGTAATTGACAGAAAACAACTACTCCCCTGGCTAAGACCACGACGGGTATTGAATTGAATCTAACATATACTTGTGCAACGTTCCTCAAGCATCAGAGGGCGCAATTGCAAGTGCCCTCTGTGACCAACCAGGAGAAACCGCTTCATCGCGTGAACCAGAGTTGACCAAGCAGCGGAGTGTGTACTCATTTGGACGGGGAACAGATTGCTTCAGTGCTGTCTGTGTTGACTTACCCTTGCACTGATGAGAGGCAACAACTTCGAAACAAGTCTGCAGGTGGTCACCCTGTCCAAATCAAAGCATAATTCTGCTGGTTGGTCACAGAGGGCACTTGCAATTGCGTCATCTGATGCTTGAGGAACGTTGCACAAGTATCTGTTAGATTTAATTGAATACCCGTGGTTGTCTTAGCCAGGGGAGTAGTTGTTTTCTGACAGGTACTCGCCATAATAAGCCTACTTAGTAGGTGTATATGGGAGTAAAAGGTTCATCATCGGTTGACAACGACTGTTCATTACTAAACGATCTCCCAAAGAATTCTGTTTTCTTCACACAAATCTCTCAACCCGGAGATTCGGAGTGTTCTCCCTCCCTCTGCTCGCTATGTGGAGCGGCCTAGAAACCGCTTCATCGCGTAAACCAGAGTTGACCAAGCAGCAGAGTGTGTGACGGTTTGGACGGGGAACAGATGTCTTCAGTGCTGTCTGTGTTAACCTACCCTTGCACTGATGAGAGGCAACAACCTCGAAACTAGTCTGCAGATGGTCACCCTTTCCAAATCAAAACATAATTCTTTTGGTTGGTCACAGAGGGCACTTGCAATTGCGTCATCTGATGCTTGAGGAACGTTGGTCTTAGCCAGGGAAGTGGTTGTTTTCTGATAGGTACTTGCCATAATAAGCCTACATAGTAGGTGTAAATGGGAGTAAAGGGTTCATCATCGGTCGGCAACGACTGTTCGATACTAAACGATCTCCCAAAGAATTCTGTTTTCTTTATTGATATTTTTATTACTTTTATCATCAAATTATCTCTCTTTCTGCTGTGTTGTTCCACTAGGCCCGTTATGGCTGATTCATAGACCAAACTTCTACTTTTACTTTTTCTTTTAACTCTTCTTTTACTTTAAGCAGTGAAATCGACCGTTCATAAACCGCTCTTAAGAAGAAGTGACGCATGCGCCTCGTTGATAAAGGACGTCGCACTGAACACATGTATTCCTGAGGCTCCACAGATGTTTTTTAATTTCATTCTATAGGTCAAAAGGAGCAAATTTCTTCGTTAGACTTTTTTCTACAGTGTGATTTGAAAAATTGTTTTGAATGTCTGATGTCAATTGTGGAAAATAATGTCTGTAGGCTGATTTTTCTTGATTTTTTGGTACAATATGCTTTGAAAAATATCAATTGACTTCGAATGGTGTGTATACTTACAAGCTGCGGCAGAATGCGCGATTTTTCTAAAACCTGTTAATTAAGTTCTCGCCCAAGTGTGGACTTTTAGTTGAATTTCTCGAATCCAAAAGTTCTCCTGAGGTTATTTGCATTAGCGTCTTTGTTTTTTGCATGTTCTCACCCATATACAGTGTGTTTCACTTCTCATGGAAACACCCTCGTTCTTCCATAATTTTTGACGTATATAGAACCATTCAATTTTCATGATCGATAGATACACTAGAAATGAACTCACTGCACAAAAATAATCACGTACGTTATACTTGCAGCCAGCAGCTGTGGAAAAGTGGGTGGTTCTATCGCTGCTGGCGATAAAACCACCCACTTTTCCATCGCTGCTGGCGTGCAGTGAATAACACGAAGGATGACCCTTTTGGTGAAATGAGTTCATTTCTAGTATATCTATTGATCCATAAAAAGTAAAAAAATATTTGTAGTAATTTGGGAATCCTGAACACAAATCCAAAAGACTTTCGCGCCAATTTTGCTCCCTGATATAACTTTCCGGAAAAATCGATACTGAAAACTTCATGGTTCTTCGTCAAAAATTACGGAGGATACGAGGGTGTTTCCTTGATAAGTGAAACACACTGTATAAGGATGCAAACATGTGAAAAACAAACACGTGCAACCTCGGGAGAACTTTTGGCTTCGAGAAATTCGATTAAAACTCCACACTTGGGCGAGAAGTTAATAAGCAAGTTTCAGAAAAAATCGCGTATTCTGCCTCATCCTGTAAGTATGCACATCATTCAAAGTCAATTGATATATTTCACAGCACATAATACCCAAAAATCAAGAAAAATCAACCTACAGACAGTATTTTCCTCAAATGATATCAGACATTCAACCCAATTTTTTAGCTCACCCTATAGGGCCCGAAAAAAGACCTGGAGAAGAAAGTTGCTCCTTTTGACCTCTAGAATGATATATCAAAGAGTAAATGAATCTGTCGAGCCCCAGGAATACATGTATCCAGTGCCATGTCCTTTGGTGTGTTACTTTAAAATCATCTACTTTATCGTTTGATAATTGAATCCTACGAAGTTTGCTAGGGTAAAAGTAAAGTTGAAAGTATGTTGTATGAACGCTACTACTCAAACCCATTGTGTCAACTTTCTTGAAGTAACAGTAAAAGATAAGGTAAAAATATAAGTTTGGTCTGGTCTCATTTTATATACGTGACCTCTTGGCATATGAGTCTGTCTTGGAGCTTAGAAATGGAGTGATCCTTGTCTCATCTTTTTCAATATCTGGTATTTCATATGGTTCAATAGCACCCAAAACAGCCGCTTGTCTGTTCCTCCAGTTGTTCTTCCCAAATTTTCGGAGATACATTGCTGCATCACGTGCATTCTGGCCTGGTCTGGTCCATTATTATCCAAGAACTGTGATACAAATCTCAGTGGGTGTCGAGCAATAGAGGCATGATGATTCATTAGTTATGGAGAATTCCTGGGTAGAAAAATAACAACATAACAATTTCTGAACAAAGAATAAATAGTATATTGTGTATCTAGTAGTAAAAGCAATACATTCCCGGATGACAATGTAAATTGTTGGCCGAGGCGTTAAGCCGAGGCCAACAAGCATTGAAGTCTGGGAATGTGCTTTTACTACGAGGTACACATACTATTTTATCTGAAATTGCAATCAGCATTATCAAAAACTAAGGAATTCTGCATATTGTTTGCGTTAATTCAATAACTGTCTAAAATGTAAACAAGCCGGCAAACATTTTCTCGGATCGTTTTCTGTACGGGAATAGTATATTGTGTATCTAGTAGTAAAAGCAATACATTTCCGGACGACAATGTAAATTGTTCCAACAAGCATTGCAGTCTGGGAATGTGCTTTTACTACGAGGTACACATACTATTTTTTCTGAAATCGCAATCAGCATTATCATAAATTGAGGATTCGAAATTACGTGCTTTCCTGAAACGTCAAAGTGACAACTATAAACCAAAGACCGATTTTGACGGCCTAGGCCGTCAAAGTACTTTCCCGTATCGTTTTCGATACGGGAATAGTAATTTACGTAACAAGTCCGGAAAATACTGTTTTTTGGACGAGTAGACTAAATTCTAGGACGAGCGTTAGCGAGTCCAAAAAACGTGTTGCAACCATGTAGAATAACAAATCAATGAGACGCATCTAGTCTAAGAGACGAAGAGAGGTCGACTTTCACCCAGCTGTTAACCGGATGAAACGATTCCAAATTTGAATATTTCGAACATTTCAGTTCTTATTTGTATTATATATTGAAATTCGAACAGAAGATTGGTACCAACAGAAACATTATAATTCTTATTTATATTAATATTTGTATTAAAATTCGAGCACTTCCCGGCCTAGTCCGGAAAGTACGTACTTCCCGGACTAGGCCGGGAAGTGCTACTTTCCCAAAGAAAAAGTGTCCGGGAAGTGAACACTTCCCGGATGGTTGCCGAAAAGGTATTAAACGGTCCGGGAAAGTTCGTTGCTTAGCAATGGACTAAAATACTGGATTAGCATATTTTGAGGCCTGCTGTTGCTCCGAGAAAGTGGGCATTCTTGAACGATTTCAGAAAAATATATAATCTGTTTGAACTGATAATTATTTGATTATTTTTCATTAGAGTTTCTATTTTACCTACCTATTTCATTCGATCATCCACTGTGTTCTTATATTGAATTGGAATTTTATCTTTATTTTTCCAACAGACTGTGAAAGCATTTCTACCAGATATGTTGAAGAAGAAAGATGGGCATATAGTGACAGTGGGAAGTTTGACAGGCTTGCTGGGAACCTACAAATGTACGGACTACAGCGCCTCAAAATTTGCTACGATTGGGTTCCACGAAAGCTTATCAACAGAACTGAAGGTGAGTTCAGCTGGTCAAAGGCATATCGGACACGCACTGAATTGTTCTTCAGTACTGTTGAATACAACAAATGATTAGATTCGTATTCATATAACTCGGTGGAGTGCATTTCAGAAAAAAATGCATTGCTCGGTCATTCGTGAAAGTAGCTGAACCGTGCCAATATCCAGTTGTAATGCTGCTGTACTTCGAGTACCTATATGACAATTCATTCGAAAAATAAATTATAGAGAGCTGCGAGTGTGGTTAGGAAGTGTGTTATTTTCTCAAAACAACACAATTTATTTATTTATTGGGGCCAGTTTTTCATGTTCGAGTTAACCTCCAGATAACTAACTAATAGTTTAGATGGTAAATGACATTCTTCAAATGATGTTGGTAAGGTCACATTCTAACCATCAGTTAATTAATCTGGAGTTTGACTGGAACTTGAAAAACCGGCCCTTGAGGTTCATAGCTGTTCAACAGATGAACCTATTGGAGTTCATCCAATAACAGTACAGCACAAAGTTCCAAAATATACTTAATAATTAATAACAAATAGTGTCCTAATGTAGGAAGTGGCAATTGAAAGGAAAAAAAAGAAAATTAACAATAACAAAATAGTTTAACTTGAAATGGAAAACAAATGAAAAAGAAAAGCTATTCATCTGGGAGATTATCACCTAATTGCAGTAAATAGAGTTTCATATTAGTTTTGAAATCTATTGAAGAGTAGTGAAAGATATCAATTTTAGAGTGACATATTATGATAAGTATATGATTTCATGCAGCGTGTTACAGGTGAGTTACCGTAGTAGTTGTATAAATTGAAGGATAAAATGTTAGTCTATTTCTTACTATTCTTGATTGACAGTTCAGATTGAAATACATAATTGAAGATTATGAGTCAACAATATTTTTAAATACTTTATACGTGAACAATATATCCACATATTCTCTCCTCAAGAAGAGACGTTCTTACTTCAACGTAGAACTTCAAGTTTGTTTCATAATCAACATAGTGACGATATCGGAAATATCTGAAATTCAGGTTGTTATTGAGTTTTTTTTTGACATATTCAATCCATGTGACATATTTTTCATATACTGGATTCCATATCGATAAGCAATATTCCAGAATTGGTCTCAAAAGCGATTTGAACATGGTCATTATGGAACCATAGTAACAAAAGCTCCTCGAACTTCTAAGAATGAATCCGAGAGTACGAAGTGCCCTCCCAACCATTGTCTCGATGTTACATTCAAATGTTAATTTTGTGTCCACCAGTACAAATCGCGAATCAGATTGCTTCTTGGGATCATCTGATTATTCAGGAATACGTTCTGTGTAGGAGGAAATTTGCATCGAGAAAATAGGATATGATGGCACTTTCACATTCAGAAATAGTCTGTTCGCAGAACAAAAATCGTAAAGTTTGTTCAAGTCTTCTTGAAAAAATGCGTAGATATTGGCTATTTTGGTGTAAACTAACAAGTCGTCAGCATATATTACTAATTTTGAAGTCCTAAAGCAATTCTCGAAGTCATTGACAAATTTACTGATATATTGATATTATTATAACTCATGACATTCAAAAGACAATTTGTAAGCAGTGCGACGATATTGCAAATTAAATTTTTTACATTTGCGTGCTTTGTTATAGAAATATGGAAGTTGCTGAATGACACATGTTATTGAAATTATCCAGATTGTTCATCATGTGTGAGAAAAATTATAAAATGAGGCAAATGAGCCTATAATGGCCAATGAACTGATGACCACGACAAATAGCCGACTACTATTTTCCTAATAATTCTATCGAGAGTACCTTGTATTTTGACAATTTGATTAGATTATAATATGAACATTAATAATCTGAATATCTCACGAGAACTGTATAGCTAGAGAGCCGCTGGTCTAAAACCGCGATGAGAACATATGCGTTTTTCGTTTGGTGAGATGAAAGTCCATCCCTCGAAAACCCCAAATTCCAATTATTTTTTAAATCGGGCAGGGCCAACTTCAGTACGAAAGAAAAATGTCTTTTGATTTTTTCGACGATTTATGTATGTATTCAGTTACGATGATTTGGTTTCTAAACCAAATCATCACTTTCTAAAGTGACTAGTAATCATCTGACAAAGCGAAAGACGATTTGTTTAAGGCGCACAATTTTGGAACCCAAAATTGATCATCGTAAAAATTCGACGTCTCATACATCCTTATTTATGTGTTGTTTCACTTTGTTATGGTCTTCACTTCGAGAAAATTCGTGTGGAAGACTTTTTTAGTAGGGCCCGGCCTCAAGGTTGACTAATTAAAAAAATTCAAGAACTCGCAGGAGCGGCTAAGAAGAAAAACGAAAACTGCACTTGGAATCAATCTTATGCTTTCAAATTTCTGAAGGTAAGACTTTTTAGCCAACTTTTCACCCATTTGAATTCCCTCTATTTTCTCTGCTTATTCCTGGTAATCTTTTTCATGGGTGGGAAAGGGTAAAATGCTGGCCAAAAAGTCCTATCTTTGAAAACCAGGTTTTCTGGCCCCTGAAGAAGTTCCATGCAAAATTTGGAAGCATAAGATTTGAACCCAAGTGTAGTTTTCGATTATTCAACTCGTGTGAGTTTTTTAATTTGTTTATTTGGTCAACCCTGAGGCCGGGCCCTACTGAAAAAGTCGTCCACCTGGATTTTCCTGATGTGAACACCATAAAAAAGTGAAGGAACAAAAATTTAAAAATATATGAGGCGTCGAATTTTTGCGACGATTGATTTTGGGTCCCAAAATTGTTCTCCTCAACCAAATCGTACTCCGCTTTGTCAGATGATTACTAGTCACTTTCTAAACAAAATCATCATAACGGAAGACATATAAAAATCTTCGAAAAAATCGATACACATTTTTCCTTCGTACTGGAGTCTGCCCTGCCTGATTTCGAAAATATTTGGGATTAGGGGTTTTTGAGGAATGGACTCTCACCTCACCAAACGAAAGAGGTATGTCTCAGAATCCGCGGCTCTCTATCAGCCTGATGGACTTATTCTATAATTATTAATGTTCATATGGTCGAAATGTATTATCTCAGATGTTCGAGATGAATTTAAAATAAATAATAGACTCCATTTTTCATGATCGGATGATACCCAGGAAGATTATTTTATGAACAGCACAAAATCATTCATATAGTCGTTCATATAAGTTTAAAAAAAGACATGGGTTATCTCCAGATAGACTCTTTTTGGTATTTTCAGTGATTGATTTGCTATGTTCACTAATTTCCGTAGTGGCAGGTAGCTCAGAACTAGACATTTTTTCATCTTGAGTAGGTAACTGATTCATTTGTTTGAAAGTGGTTGACAATGTATCAGTTTGAGTAGAATTTTTCTGGACTTCCATTATGTGAAAAACAAAGGAAATTAACGACGTTTCGGCAGTTATTATCTGCAGTTATCAAGTGAGTGAATGCGACAGGATATAAAGGATACTTTTAATATAGCAATGTGTGTCATCAGCATGCGAATTATTTACATGTCATGAGGTAATTATTCCCTGACGTAGGTCCTCACGGGTCATCGATCTTGATGGATGAGATAAATCATCTGTGACGACATAACAATCCATTTTGGACCTTTCGGGTTAGGTTTAGGTACAAGAAATTGAGAAATGTATTTGGAGAACAACTACCAGGTTTTCTGGCCTTACTGTCGCATTACAAAATATTGAAAATCTGGTTCTGGCCGCTGTAGGGCATGTACACAGAATGTGTTTAGCCATTTCATCATCCTCCATGCATAGCCGGCACTCTGCATCTTGTGCAAGTCCGATTTTATGATGTTTGAGTTTGCAGTGGCCAGTGAGCAAACCTACTATAACTCTGAGATGTGTCTACTGAGTTCCAGCAGTTTGTCAGAGTCCTGTCTTTTCCTTGTACAAGCGATAATTGCTTCGGATTGGGCTAGGCCCGGTAAACTACGCCAATACTCGAGTCATGTATTGTCTGCCCAAGCTGTTATGACATTCTTGGCAATGCAATTTGGTGAACCGATTACAGGTTCGGTTCCAGTGAACGTTGTTTCGCCCCCCCCCCCCCCCCCCTTCATCTAGGGCGTCCGCTATATCGTATAGCGTAACGTAGTTGGATTTAATGGCTTTCAGTGCTTTCAGTTCAATGGCATTAACCTCTGCATGAAATATCGTAGCTAGTTTACCCATACTGAATGAGCGTTTCACTACTGGGTCCATCCCATATATTCCGGCTTCGACGCGTTCCAAAGTTTTGGACTAACGTTCATTAGCCTAACATAGGTCGGTTTCATTCCGGATTCAGTCTTCTCTTTCAGGAAAGACCAAAGTGTAGGACGTGTGAAGGTTGATAGTTTCAGGCATGATGTCTGAGGGCATTCCTAGAATGTTGTGAGCTATTAAGCCGTCCAGCATGCTGCTGCTTCTCATGAAACATACCTGCGGTAGACTAATGGCCACTTGGTAAAGTATGTAAGTTGCCCATATTTCTTCAGAACTATGTGGAGTAAAAGTAATCCAATGAGGGCTTCCATTGCTGACGTTGGCGTGGAGGGAATGGATCCAGTAATTGCCAGGCACGCTTGTCTCTGTAATCCGTTAAGTTTAGCAAGGGTCATTTTTGATGGAGAGGTCATTATAGTTAAAAGTAATAGTAAACTGATCTGGTGTCTCCACACATTCCAAATCTCTATGCTCGGTTGACTGAACAAGTTATTATTCAGAATGTTTGCCGAACTTTAAAGAGTATTCTATTACTCATTTTATGTTCAATATTGCCGAAGAAAACATAACGTTACAACTCAAAAGACCGAACTAAAATTTACACTTAATACTGAAAATGACATAGGTAGTAGTTTCCGAATAAATTTTTTCTGTCTGAGAAAACTGGGTAATCAACACCTGACAGGATGCTTTTCAAACATTAATTTTTGAAACGAAAATAGCACTGGTCATAGGTCTGCGCGAAAAAAAATCACTTTGTCAGTCTTTCGGTGTTTGAACTACATTGTTTTCTCCATAATGAATAGCACTTTTCATTTCTCCGCCAGTGCAAAATAAATTATTTCACTTCGTCAGTCTTGATAGTGATTGAGCAACATTGTATTTTTAAGATAAATACCACTAGTCATTGGATTTCCAGCAGAAAAATTAATTCAGATTGTCAGTCTTGATAGCGTTGGGACTACATTTTCTTTTCAGGGATGAAATATGAAGAATGCAATGTGTTCGTTCAAATTTGATAAATCTAGATGTGGAAATCTTCAAAATAGAAAGGAGCTATTTTTTTCTTTTGTTATACTCATTTTATGTAGGTATGGCTAATGATTATTCATCAAGTCAATTCGATATATTTCAAAGAGCTTTTGGATAACTCTGTGCATATAATCATAATGTTCTGGCTTTTGTTGAAAGACTGATTCCTGATCAAGAGATCTATAACCTAAAAAAATGCGAAGACAATGAAAATGTTGGATCTCCCTCAATGATACATACTAATGAAATTTAAGAAGATATTAAATTCCTCTAATTTATCAACTCATGTCAATTCCAAGTCTTCCTTGAAAAAGTCTAATTTCAAGTATGCTTCAATGTCATGAAGTTTCACATCTTATGGAAGAAGCTACATCACCCATCAGATATTCAAAAACTGAATCAACCGTAAGAACCGCTTATCTGTGTACCTATAATGATCATCCAACAATCTATCATATTATTTCATTTCGTTGAATTTTTCAGGCACATGGTCACCACAATATCAAAATGTCCCTGATATGTCCATACTTCATCAATACAGGAATGTTTGATGGATGCAAACCAAGAAATTTACCCATGCTGGAACCAAGAGATGTTGCTAAAAGGATAATAACGGCTATTAAAAGAGAAGAAGTGTTCGTTACCCTTCCTTCATTTGTTCGATTTGTGATTCCGCTCAAAAAGTGAGTGACTATGATTATGAAAGGATTTTTCCAAAGAAGTATCATTGAAAATATATAATAATGAAAGGAATAGGTATCTTCGGTTCGTACAAACGTGTTTCCTGCTATTCATTCCTTGTACCTAGCGGCTCTCATAGGTAGACCAAATATATCAAAAATTCCAGTGATGCTCAGTTTTTACAGGTTCAATTCAAGTAATAATTCATCTATCAATCTGAAATGGAAACATTATAATTATGTTCAATGGAAAACCACGACAACAGAGCTTTTTGAATCTTGAGTGGAAACCTGCAAATGTAAGGAGAGTCGATTCAAACTGCACTTGAAATCCAGGAGCTTCTTTGGAGAAGACTTGAACCCCCGCAATTCCTTTGCTCATACCCAGCAAAAGATATATGACAACCTGAATGATGCTAAAGAGACTGAGTCGCATTTCCACTAAACTTTCTTTGTTTTGTGTTTCGTGTTGAATTATTGTGATTAGTATAGCATTTATATTACCTATTTCTATATGAACGACCTCATTGCAACAACTAAATGTATCAATCAACCATTTATTTTGCCCACTATACAGAATAATATATTTTTTGCGCTAGTCTAAGTCCTTCAAGATCACTACCATTTTGGTGGTGATTCATTGTCAGGATTGTTTTATGTGCAATGTGCAATGTGCAATACTCGCTTTCCAATTTTATCAAAGTAGATTAGAGAGATACTCTTCCACTCAACCCCAGCAGACTGGCCAGTCAGAATCTCCCCGGATAAGGATTATAAGGAACAAACGTCAGATCCTTAAAGGGCCCACACTCTACATTCCAACTTATTTCGGCTATTTTCATTCTTCTCTCCTGCAGTTATCAAAGAATACAAACGAAACATGAGATTCAAAATGCTCCAGACTGACTCTGGTCGGAGTCATCTGTCATTCTAAAGGTGATTCTGAAACTCTTTCTCCCCATTGTAGCTAGAAATCTGAAGTGCTGAGTATCCAAATCATCCGAGTATTCACATCGTTGCTATAATAATTCATCAGCTATAACCACTGTAGAATTCACAGCAATGAAACTTTCTTAACTCTGTTGGTTTGTGAATTTATCTCAATAGATACAATTTGTGCTCAAATTCTTTCGGAAATTTGAATTTCCATCAAATTGCTTCCAGGTAACACCTCTCGTCCTATCGGACTTGTGTTGTTCCCAAGCAATTTGATCTCGTTAATTTCTGACACAATTGCTACCAATAGCAAATAGTTATGCAGACTAATCGGGGGTCATGGTATTACCTCCAATAAGCCTGCAGACCCATTTGCACTTCGGACGATGGGGATCCCAGTCGAATGGCAATAACAGATGAAGGAACAATCAGAGTAATTGAGTTTCATTGTACTCAAAACCCAAATGATATGAAGGCCTCAGGGAAAGAACGTGTTAAGTAACATTTTGCCTCAAATCGCGATTTCCATGTCAGCTTTTGGCTGCCGGACTATGCTATATCACATGGCATATTTGTATTGGTAAAGAACGTTCCTGGTCAGAAGATATTAATACGTTT